>JARHVA010003080.1:845000-1190000 GCA_037957365.1 Torreya grandis
TGAACTAAACATGGGAATGATCATGTCGTGTATGATGCCCTAAATCTGAGCAAACTAGTATGAATATAAAATAAATTTGTATGAATCTGAACTGAATTGGTATGAATTTGATCAAAACTAATAAATTTATAACTAAACTTGTACAAAACCTAAATTGTACCTAATGTACTTTTTTGGCCAATCTACGTTTTTCTAAAACTAAGGCTATTGGACAATAGTTCCATTATTGGAAATGTGGTGCTAGTGTCCCAATTTTGACACTAGTGTCCTTTTGGTCTAATTTATGTGAAACTATGCTAATATTTATGTCACTATTTTCCCACTGTGTTTACCTAAGTCTGATTTTATGTAATCTAAGCTTGTGTGCTAAAAATGTATTGTGAGTGAATTATAACAGCTTGTTCTCTGTGACAAACCCATATGAATTTACCATCTTTTGAGGGGAGTTTTTGAACCTATATAAGAATTGTCCTCAAAAGAAAAATCTCTACAAGATGTGTGTTATTTGGAGCATATATGATAATTACATAATAATCCAATATAATGTGCATACATAACATCAAAATGTGAAATAATTTAAGCATACATTTTTAGTGTAATATGTATGTCATGTATAAAATTCACAAGGGTGTCAAGATAAATATAAAAATGTATGTAACATAAATTTGAGTAAAAACTAGGTAACTACCTAGGGAGATGGGGCATGACGTCCATCACGACACCCAAGTAGGAAGGGGAAATGCATGAGGTCCCTCATGACATGTAAAATTAGTGTGTGTAACAAATAAGAGATAAGTGTCATGGACATGATGCATATAAGAAAACATATATATAACACACATGAAGAATGTAAAGTAGGCCAAGGGGCTGCAATATAAGGGACATGGGCACATGTCAGTAAATTTGAGAAAACAAGATATACAAAGACACATTCAAATGTCCACATACACAAACAACAAACAATTTATATTAAAGTCACTTAAGGACATGTTCAAATGTCCACATACATAATTAGGAAGGCACACACAAGGACATGGGCACATGTCCGAAGCATACATATTGTGAAATAGAAGTGGTGTAGAGACAAAGAGCAATGGCATATTCAAATTCCATTGAATAGAAAAAGCAAATAGATAAAATCATTCTAAACTAGGAAAGCTAAAAATGAAAGTATGCATGAACATGCAATACAAATGTGTGTAAGAGCTAGGATGTACATATAATGATTTTAAATTAATAGTAGCCAGGAAAAAAATTGAGTAAGTACAACATGATCAATATCAATATATAATAATGCTAAATCTATGGTGCAAGGTATAAAAAGATAGAATTTGGTAATCAAAATTATGTATAGGGTACCCCCAAATGGGTGAATGTGTCAAATGAGGAACCCATGTATCTATGTAGATGCCCCCAGTGGGTAGATAATAGTTGTTGTAGAAAATGGGTGCATGAAGTTATCTTAATCGGTTATGGACTCATCACACTTAGGCACAAACATAGGATATTCCCTCTACACTCAAAATTTTACACTTGATTGCATTGACATCAATTCATATAAGGCACATGCCTTATGAACTCATTCAAAGCAAAAATGAGAAAGAACTAGGGCCCATGTTGGGTTGGTTATGCCATGGTTTTAGACATCAATTATGGGGCTTGGTCAATTCATAAAAGGCTTAGGTAGATCCATTGGTGCAAACCCTTCATGGGCTAAGCCTGATGGCCTATAGGTGCAAGCTTTTTGCGAGACTAGTTCTAGAGTCATAAGGGTGCAAGCCTTTGTTAAGCTAAGCCTAACATCATATCAACACTTGAAGGGTCAAGGGGATGCTATCAATTTAAGTGTTCATATTAGGCTCATGATTCTAGAAAGGGTAGGAACACTTGGCATAAACTTTATACACGTAGTATTTTTCTACAAGTTATGGCTGACATCATCATTTATCATAATGACTCCATTAATGATGTAAACCAGAAGCATGCATAACTATTAATCATAACTAAAATGAAATTACACCATTATATTCACATTTAAATAACAATATAAAGATTAATGCACTAGATTCATCATGTGTACTGTAACCTTTCTTTGTCATTAATCAAATTTTAAATACAAAGCATATAGTTCATAGAATCTAAAATAGAGTAAATGCCTAGTTTAAGCTACTTAACAACCTAGATGCTCACAAGTGAGCTTGGGTGCTTAAAACTAGAGCTGTAATGGTGTACATACTATTCATAGGTTGAATGATAGCCATATGAAGGTTTATAGAACATTTCCATTTCATTAGAGTTTTACTGCACTATTTTTGCATCTCCTTTGCTTCACTGGTTCAAGCTCTTTTTATAGTTCTTTGGAAGAGCTTTGCTAGGGTGGAATGCATATGTTGAATGCCAAACTAGAGTCTTGGTGATCATTTTCACCAACTACATCACCTTGCAAACTCTATTCTATAGTCACCATGTATCATCCAACTTGGAATATGCCTTGAAAATTTAGGAACCACCTAACCGCCTACCAATTGGTACAAGATACACATTAAAACCTCCAGCTGCTGCTAAAATGCCAAAAAGTCATCATCATGCATAATTATTCCTCACACCAATGTGGGTGTCATGCTATCATGAATCTTGTACTTACCAAAATAAGGGGTCTAACATTACCCCATACAAAATTTTTAGTCCATCCTTGAACTAGGCTATCAAGGTCTTCGACAAGTAGAACTTGAGCATGCTCTCCTTAAGATTGGCACTAAAATATTCAAATCCTTTAATGGTGAGATTAATTTATTCAACAATAATATTTATTTTGATGGAGGCAATACTAAAGGCAAACATGTTGGTCTTTTCTAGATCATTTTGGAAGGCCTCTACATTTTCCTCAGCCTTAGTCACACTTCCAGCCAAGATTACTCCTTACTCATAGGCCTTAGTCTATAAAGCACAAAAGAATGCTTCTAAGTTATGATCTTGGTCCTTGATTTAGGTGCTTAGTACATTGATGTTCCCCATGATCTATGCCTACTCTGACCTACTTTACTAAATACACCTACACCATCAACTTCTCTTTCTCTTCCTTTTCCTACTTGAGGCAAGCATCTATAATGAATGCTTGATTTGAGAATCTCAAGAAGATGTCATCAGCTACATCTACACCCTCCTATAGTTTTTCAAATATGTCTTCTACCTCTTTGATCTTAGTATCAAGCTCATTCTATAACACAGTGTAGGTATCTTTTTTTTTGTACCACCTCAAGTTTTAACCTTAGGAGGATTTGCTCCACTAACACACAGATTTTATCAACCTCAAAGAGGTTCAAGGTATCAATGTTCACCAGAAGGGATGGTTTGGCTATCTCTATGCACTCAAATAGTTGATGCAACTTGAATTTGGTGCCCTGTGCTTCATATTCAACTTCTTTATGGAGTTGTTTTCATTTTCTTGCCCTTCCATCATTAATAATATTTCTACGCATAACTTCAGTAGCCATTATAATAAGCACATTCCTATACCAGACTAGGCTTATGGTCTGAGGGTTTATGAGGAGGGATTCATGCCCTTATTCAAGTTCTTCTATGCCCAAAATAGCCTTTTTAGGTGCCTTAAAGTGAGGCTCATCCATATAATGATCAAACTCAAATGCAAGTTGTTTGCATGTGCTAGTTGTGGTAGCTTAGGGGGCAAGGTGTCAAACATATAAAGGTGTTCATCCTCCCATCCTTTATACACCTTCTCCTATATGCTTAGTTCCTTATCATCCTTATTATTGATGACCATCTATATTTATTCTTCCTCCTCTTCACTGGTACCATTGCTATCTTCAATGCTTTCCTCTAAGGACTCATCAATTTATTTATTAGGGGTTTCTTCTTTAGATTTCTCCCCCTTATCTACTTTTTCCTCTTAGGGTTTCTCAATACTCACCTCTAGGGAAATACCTTTGATGCCATCATTCCTTTATTGGTAATGGGGTTCCTTGGCTATGTTTGTTTATTGTTTTTAGGGGCAAGTATCACCTTTTTTTTTAGGTGTCCCTTGAATAATTGGGCATGCCTCTTGTACAACTTCTTTTGCCTGGGTAGTGGAGTCACTGGGAACTTGCTTGACTAATTTAATGGCTAGTACTATGCCTTTGGTAACCTTTTTGGCCTTTTTTACCTTGGCCACTTCCTTTTCTTGGGCTAGTATGTGCTTCTTTTTAAGTGCCAATGCCTTCTTAATGTCCTCCTCTCTTAGGCCCATGTTCTTCCACACCCTTCTCTTTTCCTCTTATGTTTGTGGAGGGTTACTCACTAGATAAGGAACTTGTTGACTCCTCTGTTTATTCAAGTGTGGTGGTTATGATACTATGGAGGGCATTTTGCACATCCTTGGTATTGGGCTCCTCTTTCACTTCTTCTTCTTATAGGATATATGTCTCTATGATTTCTTCTTCAGTCTCTTCCTCCATCCCAAGCATGAGGGTATATTCTTTCTCCATTTACCCCAATGTTATAGTCATGAATGTAATGGGTCCCTTAGACTTCTTATTTTTGTGCTTATTACTAGAGGAAGTAGTCTTTAGAATAAAGGTTACATGCTTCTTGGGAGATAGAGGTGTAGTTTGTCCATTGAAGACAATCTTTGACTTGATAAGCTACATGATCTCTTCAATTTTCTCCCCCCCACTTCTTTTATATGGTCTTCTCCTATGTCTTTAATGTTGGATTCCATTCATCATCAATTAGGAGGGGGTGATCATCATCCTTTTTAGGATGAACAACTATCTTGTGTGACTTCATGTCATAATAGAGGTTAAAGATACACCTGGTTATTATCTCCCTCTAGAGGGGATGGTGGTCCATTTTGTTAGAATCATCCTCCTCATCCTTAGTGGACTTTGATTTGGGGTGCACATATTGATGCCTCAACCTGCTCCTATCTTGATCCATGATCTTCATCAAAATATCCAATTATTGTGCATTGGGAATCCTCCTTAGCACCACCATGAAATACTTTGTAGAAAATGCATAAGGCAACTTAAGCAATCTAGATAGGTTCCCATCTATGAGCACCAAGTGCATTACATAAAAATGTTACATTATGGTGAAGGTTTCCATTCCTACCATATATTGGTGAAACTCCTAAGGGATGCACCATTCAATCCCAAAGGCTTTGATATACCAGTCACACCACCCTTGCACACTTGTTTTATTATTTTTTGAAACATTGGGTGGGTAGATGAAGTATTGATACTTTATCGTAGGGGAGTCATTGTGGGTGGGAACATCCAAATATTATCATCTCCATGTAGCACACTAATCTCTTCCATCATAATTAATATTTGTATTTATCCCCACCTAAAGATCTTGCATGCCTTATAGTACTCCAATGAATTTTTAATAATCTCCTCAGAAATGAATTTGTAGATGTTGAACTTTACCCTTTGTGCTATGTGATGGGCAATACACAAGTAGGTCTTGTTGATGCTAGACCATCAACCATTAGGGCATAGTTTGGAGCTAACCAATTATGTCATTGCCCTTATGCTAGGGTCCTGAATATCCTTGATAGGGAATGTGAACCCTACCTTATAGTAGCCCAAGAGATTTATGACCCTCTCAACCTCTACTTCATCCTCCATCATCTGATATATATCTACCCCTACACTTGGGAGTCTCATGATCCTATTGATGAGGTAATATGAGATCCTCACGCAATTTCCTATGAAATAAAACCTATCACCATGGATGCATGAGAGGAGGAATTATACCAATTCTAGGAATTGTACCAATTCCAAAAATTGTACCAATTCTAGGAATTGTACCAATTCTAGGAATTGTACCAATTCTAGGAATTGTACCAATTCTAGGAATTGTACCAATTCTAGGAATTGTACCAATTCCAAAAATTGTACCAATTCTAGGAATTGTACCAATTCTAGGAATTGTACCAATTCTAGGAATTGTACCAATTCTAGGAATTGTACCAATTCCTCTGGATTGCAAAAACTTGATATATCATACGATTAGGTTGTGCTAGTGGTTGCCAATTTGTCTTAGATAGAGACATCAAAGAGTGTTATGCCCACCTTAGTCTTCTTCCCTATATCAACCATTTAGTCTTGGTTGAGTTATTGTGTGTTACTAGGCATTCGATGGTTGTAATCCTTCAATTTGCACATGTGTGTGAAGGATACCCATTTCTTCCCCACTATAACCTTTGAGGGGAACTGCATCTTAATATAAGCAAAATTGCACTTACTTCTAGGTTGACCACCATGATACAAATGCCTTCCACCAAATATGCCTCTTACTTCATAGAAAATACTTATTTTACCATCTATGCCTTCTTGGTGTCCTTCTATGCCTACGATGGACCTGTACTTAACCTATTCTTGCCCATTTTGAACTAGCTATTATTAAATCACAGTTGGTTAATATTTTTTAATCCCTTAATTATGCTTAGCACTTCTTTCATAATTATAAGACCTATTACTATCTTTGGCTCTTGAGCTTCATGTGCCATTAATAATGGCTTTGGCATTCTTTAGATCTCTTTCTACTCTATTTCTCTCTCAATTCTTCTCCAGTCACCTCCTTTCTAATTCAAAGTGGAATGTAATCTGTGTTTAAGTTTAACCATTCTTACTTAGGGCTTGTTGATGCTCTGGTTTTCACTATGGTAGCATATTCAGGTTTGTGCAGCTTTAGCTCTAGCTTGGCTCTATGTTCTATTTCAAATATGCATGAGGTTTGTAACCTTTCAAATTTTGTCATTCACCCATTTTTATTTAACTATTTTAAGAATATTGGAGTCTTATTCCTAATTTAGTTAAGGGTATGGGTTGACTAAATAAATAAATAATATTACAATAATTTAACTATTGATTTGTATAATTTGTTTGTATTTTTAACCTTTCTATAAATAATAATAAATATGGAAAAAATAAGATAGCTTAAAATGAATTAAAATGGCTATTGTAGGGTCTGATATTGGCTATGCATAACTAGGATAGTGTTACAAATTAGGATCTAGATTTCATTTTTTGAAAGGATAGAAGCATCAAAATAGGACACCCTAGAGTCTGGTGTTATTATCCTCTTCTACCATTGTTATCCAAATAACTCACAAAAACCTAGGTTTTTTGGGTTTTGTTCACTATCCCTATATGAGCCTACCTATGAAATCTCAACTACTGAAACTCTTCGAAATGCTTTGTAGAGCTGATTTAATCTTCAAACCCTAAACTTCATTATGCTTTGATAAACTTTGAGAAAGAGAGGGGGGGGTTAGTGTGTGTAAGATGCACTGAATGTGTATCCATACCCCTTGTGTGGGCACACTACCTACATACCAATACTCTAAAGATAGATCAAGCCATATGTAGTTCTCCCACTTAATATGCTTTTTTGGAATAGTTTTATGCAGATGTAAAAATTCAAAACTTGGTATACTTGAGGTGGCTAGGGATTGGTGTGAGGATTTGGATATGTTTGTAGCTACATTGGATGGCTATATGTAGAGAATAGGGAAATTTGCTTCATTGGTTTTTCTTGTATTCTTGATTGCTTTGTAATATTTTCCAACCTCCTTCTAAATGAATTTTGAATGGGATTTTATAGAGATCTATTGGTCATGGGTTGAATGTATTTACATTAGGCCAACAAGATAAAGGATATGAACTAGAAGGAAATAATCATTGGAGTTAAAAATACAATTGGATAGGAGAACCAAAATAAGACACCCTAGGGTTTGGTGCTATAGTCCAAGTTAGGTGCTCCTATCCTACAGGTGTAAGACCTAGAGGGATGGAATTAACATAGGAAATTCAGCCTAGCTAAGCTAGATTGAAGTTTCAAAAGTCTATGAATGATTAGGAATAAGCAAAAAGGTGTCTAAAAGGGTCATGAGAGCATGCAAGAGGGACCTATGGGTTGGTTGTCACAATCCACACTCAAGCTACCAATTTTGACATTTTATATGACTACATTCCCACCCTATATTATAGTGATGTGGCAAAGTGAAATAATAGGATAAAGGAAAAGTAAAAATCATACTTGAACTTACTTACCTATAAGGGTGAAGCTCATGAAGTTGTGTGATGCTGGGTATGCATAAAGAGAGCACATCATGAAGTGTAAATCTAAAAAATAAAATTAGGATTAGATCATTTCTTACTAGACATGATATGTCTAAAGTAAAAATGTTAAAAAGTTGGGTAAAAGAGAGAGGAAAAAAAAGGAATGAATACACCTCATCGAGTACGCAAACCAATACAAAATTTATTGTGATGCTAAGTATGTTGGCATATTTTAACATATTACATTGTTTAGTTAATGTAACTTTGTAGTTTGGTAGCATATGTTAGATGATTAGGTGGCAAGTTAGGTGTAGTAGTGGTAAACGGTTATAGGATTATGGTTTTTTGGTAACTAAATATTTTAGTGTATATATACCCTAATGAAGATCAATAAAATATCATAGCATTTATTCATTCTACTCTGCATATTTTATCATTGGTATCAGGTCACCATATAATACAAAAGCCTATAAATTATTTATTTAGGATTGATGTCATGAGAGTTCAAGATGAGATTCTATGAATAAATTTGTTTAACCATTTAAGATAGGTGTTATATCATGAAGTCATTTGCATATTCATTCAAACCTCATGTGACCTATGAATTTCTCAAGTTAAAGACTTGGCCTACATCATCTTTTAGTGAGGGGATGTAAATATTTTGGTGGAGGATATTAGAGAGCTAAAGTGAACTATTTTTTTATGACTATATTTCTACTTGATGTGATAAAATCATGATCTACACTACACCTGATGATTGTATGAATTAATACAAGTCATGATTTTGTGCTCTTATATCAAGTAGGCACATATATGATGACATTTTCATCTATAAAGATTATGAGATCCCAAGTTGTTATCACTATGATATTCTGGCACTAGTAACCAAGACCAATCAGATCTACATCTTTGGGTCGTGCCTTGTCCACTATTGTATATCGACTAATAGTTTTATGCATATAATCCATACAACAAACTACTAAGTATTAATATGATCTTCATTACCATACTTTTCATATTATCATCATTATTAGTGTGTCTTTGTTTATAAATTATGTCAAGTCCAAACTTAATTATGTGTCAAATTAAAATTAAGTTAATATAGGGTCCCTTAATGTCATTTAATAATGATTGAAGTCTAGAGTTAATATATGTCATTGTCAATCGTAAATATGTCATAAAATAATGTCATCATTTTAGATTAAGAAAATAAATCCTTTATGTCGATTATATGTCATAGACATAGTTTTAAGTTGTCAAATTAGTATTTAGTTAAATCTTTTTTTTAAGAGTTTTTTATTAATTTTTAGATCCACTATCAACTTAAGTTAAAAGTGATTAGTTTTGTATATTTAGTCACTTATTTATTTTTATCATATCTAGAGTCAAAGGTGTGTTTGTCAAAAGTCATGTCCTAGAGTCAATTTTAGTCATGTCATCTATAGTCATGTCATCTAGAGTCAATATTGTTTTGGGTCCATTATGTCAAAAATCAATAAATATTTTATACAAATGCATTATTGGGAAACCCTGATGTCCTAAGTCATATGTATCAG
Source organism: Torreya grandis (assembly GCA_037957365.1). Classification (NCBI taxonomy): domain Eukaryota; kingdom Viridiplantae; phylum Streptophyta; class Pinopsida; order Cupressales; family Taxaceae; genus Torreya; species Torreya grandis. The sequence continues at coordinate 854,623 of JARHVA010003080.1, forward strand.
TAGGAGAGTTTTACCCTCATAAATGACATGCATATGAGCCTCATTGAGACATCGACTAAGTGAAGCAACTTCATTTACTGGAGGCTAGAGGATACACAGAGGCTAGAGGACATTTGGCATCCTCTCGTTAGTCACCTATGATAGGGTCATACCATTTCTATGGTGACAAATTTTAGTGTGTTTATTTTATGTTTTGTAGTATATATTTTCAATAAATTATTGATCATTATTTTCTAGTTTGGTACCTCCTAAAAAACAACATTGTGGGGAGTAAAAGCACTAAAGTAGCACTAGGTTCTTGGAAAAGGGTTTGTGGTAATCTAAAAAACCATTGAAGTGTAGTAGAAACCTCCTGCAACCCTCTAAGTTTGTGGTCAACCTGCAACAAAAAACCATATGGGTTTGTGGTAATCCTCATAATCTAAGAAACCACTAAAGGTGTTAACAAAGAGAAGTGTTTTTGTCACTTCTAGGTTTTTGGTAATCTTGTAAGGAAAAACCAAGGTGACACCAAGACCTTGAATCCACATAGATGGTATGCCACCTTAAAAAGTAAGCAAGATATGCAGAGAGTTTAAATCTTTTTACAATGTTTGTAATAAAGGGGGGACCACTATTAATAAATATGATGTTTGTAGAAACAATGTAATAAAGGGGGAAATGTTGGCATAATTTGACATATTACATTGTTTAGCTATTGTAACTTTGTAGTTTGGTAGTGTATGTTACATGATTAGGTGGCAGGTTAGGTGTAGTAGTGGTAAATAGTTACAGGATTATGGTTTTTTGGTAAATAAATATTTTAGTGTATATATGCCCTAATGATGATCAATAAAATATCATTGCATTTAGTCATTATGCTCTACATATTTTGTCAGAGTGATGCTGGGTATGTGCTAAATGATACTATACTAAAAGTAATATCATGAACAGAGCTGAGAGCCCAATTCCCTAAGAGTGGTTCAAGAATGCAAAGGCTGGCCCTATGGCTCCATCATCGCCCATTAGGTGAAGCTATATGATCATGCATGTGTTAATCAATGTTTGGACTGTGTGTCTAATCCATCTGAGTAGGTGGCTCAAGAATACAAAGGCTAGGCAGACCTTTGGCTTCATCATTTCCCCATGAAGTGAAGCTATAAACTAATACTAGTATGAAATGTATGTTGTATGAGATGGCTCTTAAGTCCCATGAATATCTTTTGATTTGACAATGTGGTGTGGATAGTCAAATGTGTGCTAGAAACTAGGCCACTCTTAGCCACTCAAAAAAGGTGGAGATTAGGCTTGTATGAAAACCACTCCAAAACTAGGCAATAAACTTATGTGAAAGCCACTCAAGACTGATGCCAACCACCTGTAAATAGAATAAGGCATGTAACTACTAAGAATTGCTAGGCAATGCCATAAACTTTAAAGAAGAGAAAGTAAATGTGACACATACTTTGCCCCTAATCACTGGTGTCTATAACATGGATTATGATCTAGAAGTTATACTAACTACCTAATCTGAAATTGGTAGCAATATCCATCATGGCGTGCATGATGCCCCCTATATCTAGATTCTCTGATAAAAATTATACTAAAACTATTGATTCTAAAATGAACTGTTGCTAACAAAATTGTAACTATACTTAATTTTATGTTTGTTTCTAGAAAATTTGGTTTTTTTGGTATTTGGATAGGAGTGCTGAAATAGGACACCTTTTTGTTTGATGCTATAATCCAAAATTGGTGCTCTTGTCCTGTGCTAAATTTGAAGACTGTTATGTAATTGTCACTATCTATCTGGTCTATTCTACCTGGTTTGAAGTCTAAATACTATTTTGGGTGTTTTGAAAACTAATTTTTGATGAGTTAGAGGCTCTGATCTCTATGATAAAATACCTATTTGTTACCCCCTCTTCTGAGGGCAAGAATGAAGACCCTATAATGACTATCCTCAAAAGAAAGAGCCTTGCAAGAGTGTTATGCTACAAAAATACATGATATAACAATGATAATCAATAAGATATCTCAAGATATAGTATGGTTTGTATGAGAGATTATTAGATCAACAAGGGTATGCCTAGATAGATATAACAATGTAATATCATGTGCAATATAGTGAACTAGAACAGGAAGTCTAATTAGCTATTTATTTTCAAGGAGGGATGGAGCATGATGTCCATCATGGCATCTATGAAGGAAAGAAAATTCATGATGTGGATCATGTAATTGTAAATAGTGAGAAGTAAACAAGAAAAAAACACACAAAGCAAGAAACAAGAAGCATACAAGAGTAGCCAAGGGTCCAAGCAATGAAGGGACATGGGAACATGTCACTCAAACTAGAAATCAAACATACAAGGCATGTTCAATACCACATACACATACAAATGAAACAAGAAAGGTTGACACAAGGGCCATAGGCACATAGAGGAGTACAAGTAAAGGATATTGGCAAATATCCTAAGGCAACACAAGACATAGAATAGGACTGGGAAATACAATCATATCTAGCTATGCAAAGCAAGAAAGGAAAACATGTAAATACTGGAAATACAATTGCATCTAACTAATCAAAGAAATAAGTAAAATTATACAAGACATGTAGTACAAGACTACATATATTCTAAGAGATACATAAGTGCTATATACTAATTAGTGTTGATAGAGTAGTCTATGTAAGCTAGTATGTAATGTACATCAACATAATAACTAGAGTGTGTGGTGTAGGAATGACATAACTTGGATGGTGTAGTCATGTAGAAGATTCCCCTAGGGGGTAGATATATCAATGCATGTCTCGAATGTATGAATTAGGATGCCCTCTCAATGGGTAGAGTGAAGCAACTAAGGATTTGAAAGTCACTGCACACACTCAAAGAAGATCAAGTGAAGTATGGTAATGTAGATAAATCAATAAATAATAGCATAAAAAAACAAAATTTAAGTCTAACATGGTAGTTAAAATATAGAGCATGGATGATGCATACAATTAAAATGTTTTTGAATTTTTGAATATTTAAATATTTTTGGATTTTGACATATTTTGTATTATTTTTGGGCTTGTCAGTTAAAAGGAATGGATGGTTAGTTCCTCACAGGGCACTATAATGGCAATCAATTTCAACTATATTGTGATTTCAATTAACTACACTTTTGTAACCAATAAGGCTTAAGGCCATTAGATTAGACTTTACTACTTTTGATAAAGAGCATTGTCCTTGAGGTGCACATTTCCTCTTTAATGTAAATTTGAGTTTCTATACTTAGATTGTTTCCATAGAGGACCATGAACCCCTTTTAGTGTGGGGTAAGGCATCATGCATGTGAATCATAATAAGTTTAAAGTTAGAATTGGGCATGTAAGACAAGTGGGAATGAAATTTCCAAAGGTTCAAGAGTCATCTATGGTATACAAGTGATTAAGGGTATGTGAGTCATTCAATGCACTTGAAAGTAATTTGAAAGGTTCCGACCATTTGAGTGATAGTTTTCTTCCACTTTATTGAAAAGGTGGGACATGGTTGTCATCCACTCCCAAAAAAGGACTGAAGAAAAGATGGGTAATTAATGTAACAAGGCTAATTATGATGAGAAATGTGTGAATGGAATGATAAGACAAATTCGTTAAGGTACTAAATGCTCAATACAAGATTCAAAGTATGGAGGCTATTAAAAGATGTGAATTAATGACTTGAGGTGACAAAGAGAGGGAAAGAATTAATGGATGTAAAATCCCTTGAATTGCATATAAATAAACTTTCCAAATTCATTTTACACTTTACCGTGCTCAAATATTTGAGTGATAAGAATGAAAAATGAACCAGAGCACTAGAGATTATGACAAAACCAAATTTATTACAACGTAGAGTGTTTATAGAGTTGGTAACATAAGGAAGGTTATTTTTAGGCAAGAAGAGAGGTTGATAAGTCTAAATTGGAGTATAGAGTGGAAAATTTGGAGGTTGTAGGTTACAAATCCACCATTGTCAAAGTGTGAATCTTAAGAGCTAAAGGAAGTTGGGCTACCACCACATATTCATTTGGAAATGTGGGATGGCCATAGATCAATATTTGAGCACCATGAAGGGTAATGCGAGCAAAGAAAAAGGCCAAAAGGCTTGGAAAGCTTCTAACCATATTAGAGGAGGAAGAGGTGAGCATGGAAGATTGGTTCCCTATTAGGGAGGAGGCACCAAGAAACCAAGAATAGAGACCAAAATGAGTGGAGCACATATAAGGAGTTTTCAGAGAATGTGCAAAAGGAAAAGTGAGAGAGAGTGTGAAAGAGGTAGCAAATATGGTGAAAAAAGGAAAGCAAGCACAAATCACCCTAGCATCTCTCCTCTGTCTTTACTCATAGAGGAAATGCAATACCTAGAGTCAGTCTTATGCATGGAAAAATTTGTCTTCAAGGTATCAACTCCACCATTTTTTACTATAACCATCATCAACTAGGAAACAAAGTAGAACTATAAAATGACTACCAAGTCTGAGACTACCAACAAAGGAATCAATTGGTCTATGACTTGTCCATCAAGAACCAGTTAGACAAGGCTGACCTCTTTCAAATTTTTGAGCTACCATACTTTGGCAAGCCTACTGGGGTATTTTAGTTCCTCCTCTCATGTGTCCATGAGGACTACATCTAGTTCATGGGATACAACATAAAGATCACCATGAAAAGGATAAGCAAAGTCATGGGACTTCAATGCTTGAGGGTGAATGTGTTGGATGACTTGACAGACATGGAAGAGATTCAAAAGACCACCATGGTGCTTATATACCAAGAGAAGGGGCATACAATGCATATAAATAAATTATAGGATCCGTCCCTTAGAGTCACAATGTAGATTATTTTTACTAAGGCTAGAGGGACTGATCAATGGAAGGAGGTGGACATGGCCCACCTAAACATTGCCCACCAAGTATCTCAAAGAAGAAAGTATAACTGGGAATTTTAATTTTCCCAAAAGATAAATAGGGATGTAGAGAAGGCACATAAAATTCCTAAGTACAATTTTCCTTGGGGATCAATCTTATTATTTCTAGTTTTTGATGAGATCAAGGTGCCTGACTACAACTCAAGTTCATTAAAGTAGGTGTAACCCCCACTCAGGTTTTTGGTCAAGGGCTTCAAAGCCTTCACTTTCCCCCAACACATTACCCCATATTATAAGATGAAGATGAGGTATTAGTTTGATAAGATTAAGGTGGATTTTGGGAATGAATGGTGCATTCCAAAGGATTTTCCCCCTTGACTATAAACCAAGCAAAATTCACTATAAAGCAACATTAATCCTTGGCATGACTTTGTATGAACCCTTTGGGAGATATTTTAACATGGATAAAATCACCATATGCATTTTAATCAGATATATGATGCCTATCCAATCATTCTCCAAGTGGAGTGGATAGATGTGGAGTGCCACACACTCAAAAAAATATATGTATATCTAGGCAAGAAGGCCTTTTTGGAGAGAGGAAAAATAAACTTTACCAATATCAAGGTTAAGAATATCCTAGTTGAGGAGTAGGTCTACAATTTATTCTATATGTTATGCCCCTGCTAGTACCCTGAAGATGGAGACCCTAAGGAGAGGTTCCCTCAGGCACTGCAAATACAAAGGAAACATCTATTGCCAAGTGTTGATTCTAGTGGGTAGTAAGCCCACCAAAAATGGAAAAGAAAAATAGAGGCACATCCCTTTAGACCCACAAATTCTCATACATATATGCCACATACATCTCCACCTCACACTTCAACTTCACCTTCACCACTTCATCCATCTTCATCCCCTCCTCATACTTCATCACCTCTTACCTCACCTTCCACTACTCATTCCACTCCTTCCCACTCACCTACCCCAAACCCTTTGTCTCTTTAACTAAATCCCTCACCTTTACGACCACTTTCACCTCTTCCTTCTCCAAGGATTGACACAGGGTTAGCCCCACACTAGCCTCCAAGGCAAGCACCCCAATAGTTACCCTTGCAAGTAAAGATTCATAGTTTAGGATTAGACTCCAAAAATACTCCATCCCTGGAGTAAGAGGCCCCATCAAAAAATCAACTTGATATTGATGGAGTGGGAACAAGTGAGATGACATCATGAATCCATCAAGAGGATGAGCTCAAATAAGACCCACAAATGAGGAAGGGGTCAACAAAAGAATAGGAATAAAGAGGGCCATCCACTGCATATGAATGTTACTAGTATGGTGTACAAGAAAAGGACCTCTATCTTTAGAAGCACTTCCAACCTAAGGATGTAGCCTTAGAAAAAAGGAAGTAGGTATCCTTATTTCTAGAGATATACAATGAGGAGCCCTAATTTGATATTCCTTTAGATTGCATTTTTCTAGCTCAGATGCTTTAGGTCTACCAAAACTTATGAAGATTAATCCACATCAGATCTCTCCAATAATGACAAGTTACACATTTTTGAAACTAGCCATGGAAATGATGTACCAAAACATTTTTTTAGATTTAGATGTGCACACAATGGAAAGGAAACATGGTAGAGTCATATAAATGTTTAATAAAGTGATTACATAAAAGCAAGCACTCATCGAGGAAGTGGCCTCCTTGAAGCAACAAATTCGAGAGGCCACCAAGGCTAAGGTAAGGGTTTTAAATGTTTACAAAACAATTTTGAAAGAGGAACTAGTACTTATGGATGGTTTACCCTAAGATAGGGATGCCATCAAGAAATTGGAAACCCTGGTTGATATTTTATTCAAGAAAAATAAGGATCACCTCGTGCCAAGAGATGAGGCCAAGGAAATAATTGAGTAATTCATCATGATAGAAGACATTTAGAAGAGCACCTTGGAGAGATTTAGCGAGGTTATCACCATTTTGGATGGCATTTTTGCATGCTTAGCATGCCTAAATAAAAAAGTAGAGGCCTAGTTCCATGATGAGGAGGTCCTAAGGCAGCAAGTAGCTGATGCTACACATATAATAAAAGACCATGCTGAGCATGAAAAAACATTCAAAGACATTGAAATGATGGAATATGCTATCAATAACCATCATCAACAAATAAATGCAAGTTTTTCTATACTTTAAGGATAAGTTGACAAGGTAGTTTCTAAATTAGAAGACATCTAGAAGGAAGTCAATGCAACCCTAGATGAACAGATGAAACAGATTGAGACTCCAACTCAGGCCAAGGAGCTAAAAAGAGTAAAGAAGGCCATTGAAATAAAAATTTCCAAAGTCCTTGATGTATTGTCCTACTAGGATGGGTTAAAGAAGGAACTTGAGACAAAGTGGCCAGAATTTATAAAAGACACTAGTGTAGCTTAGTTTGGGATGGACTAAGAGCATAGTATGGGGTGATGTTGGCCCCTAAATTTTGAATAAGTATTTTTCCATTTTTAGCACATGACGTGGAGGGACCATTGTCCATTTTGATTTAAGTACTGGCATGGCATGAAAGGACCATGGTATGGGAGGACAATGGCATGTAACTAATAAGCACATAAGGAAAATGGCATAAGAGACCCAATATGAGAGGATGCAATCAAGGGAGAATGTGCCATGAGGGACCCAAGAATAAAAGACTCAAAACCAAATTAGAAGACTAAGGGAGTGTGTAGGAAGTAGAGCATGAGAAACATGTCAGTAATTAGAAGAACAACTCAAATGGGACACTTTGATCCTATTGATAGGAGGTTTTGTACTAGCTCTTGAGGAATGGAACACTTAGCCAATAAATATAACATAGAATGAGAATCTAGGGGTGTAGAGACTTGAGTTTATAGGAAAAACTAAGCCATGACTCTCAATTTATTGGGTGTCCATGTGCCATCTATTCATGATAGTTATAATTATGACACTTGATTAAGGAAAAAAAAGCATAAAAACCCCTATTGTAATCATTTGCATGGATGGTCTTTTAAAGAATAGATATAGAAATTTTATATTGTAATTCAGTAAGTTATTAATGAAAATCTTGTGTTTACCATATCATGTGATAAGTCATAAAACATTCTAAGTGTTGGATGATGTATATGGTTTATTTCTAAGTCATGGGTATTTTTTTCTTTTGTCACTACTTCTAAATAGTAATGGCGATCCTAGTTATTATGGTAATCAAATTTGGAACAATGAGGATAATAGTAGTATATTTATGGTGTTGAATAAGATTTTAATACTTGTGTTATGAAAGATAAGAAAACATCTAATATTGTGTTTCAAATCCTTCGATAACTAGTCTTTCACTATGCACTTTAGGTGAGTGCATGAGAATCATCTCTCACGTGATAGGGCCAACACGCTAGCTTGTTGGGGGAAAGCTTCATCACCAAAGTGGAACTAACTAAAAGATCCCAATAGGATTGATCAACCTCAATTTCACCATGTTATCCATGTGTTTTAATAGGGAAGAAAAAACTCTCTAATTCTTAAATAAGGAAGAATCATCTTCAATAAGTTAGAAGTTAACATGGTTTACTCACATATAGGTGTATTCATTCCTTGATCTTTCAAGTTTCAAGTATAAGTAAAATTTAAAATTTATTTCTATGGACATTGACTATGACATTTTCATTGCAACATTTACTTTGAGTAGCTTACACACTTGGAGCTTGTGTTGTACACACTTAAGTATATCTTTATGATTTTACTCTAGAAGTTTAGTTGTAATGTAATACAAGAATAAAAGGTGGGCATTTACACACACTAAATCTTATATTTAACACTTCAAATTTTTAATATTGACCTACACTTATTGTACAAGATTCATATATCTCCAAATAGTTCTCACTCACCATTCCCAAACACTTACATGCTACTTATGATCCCAATCCATTCTAAGTTGTTATCATTCACCTATATGAACATTCCAATTTGTGCTAAATTAGTGAAATATCCCACCTGAAAATTCCCAAAATACTACATTGATATTTTTGTGTCCTAGATAATAACATCTAGATTAGATATTAGAATTGGCATTAATGTCCTAAGGCTAACATTGCTTATCTTCACCTAGCAATGGCTATTTTTCAAAATAAAACCCTTCCCATAGGTTAGAGAATTCACCTAGTGTATATGTGGTATGGGAAATTAACAAATTGAATGCATAAATTACAAATCAAGGTCAACCATATTCATAATATGGCATTCTCAAGTATCTATAAAGTATTTTGTTGCACATTGATAAAATTTACCTTATTCTTCTAAAATTTCAAACCAATCACTAGGATAAGTAAGCCTAATCTGAAACACATCAAGTTAGGTCAAGTGTAAACATTGTTAAAATAAAATCTAGATATCTAGGTTCATCCATATAGAAAAAATAGTGCAAATGCACATTCAAGTTAAGGGGAAGAACTACATGTGGATTGAATTTTGTCTTCATGGTATTGGATACATAAGTAATGATCGATCATCAATGGGGGTGACTAGGGTAACTTAGCCTAATTATAATTCTTCATTTTTTTATAGGTTTTCATCCTTCATAGGTGGACCTAGGGTTTCAAATAAAAGGAACTAAATTTTGAAGTTGCACATGTAGTCAAAGGTCATATATCACATAAATAGAGACATCATACATGTACACCACATTATATGGTAATAGAGAGACAAATTTGATCAAGATAATAACACCAACCCCCGTCACTAACATCAATAAATTTTCCCCAAGTGTGATGTTATCAACCCTATGTGCATAGAGACATAGTTCCAAATCTAGACAAATCACACACCTATTTCCAACTTGTTTCCATGGTTAGAACACAACCATAATTAATCAATCAATTAATGAATCTAGGTATCTTGATCTCCTTAGTACTTTTCAAATATAATAAGTTTCATTATCATATTGGTCTAAATCAGTCACATTCATATTTATGTTTGATTTCTATCTATTATAATCTAAATTAATTTTACTGTAGACACCTAAAACTGGCCACCAATGGCCTTGAATATGACTTCAGACTGATTCTTACCAACCATTGAAAATTAAGCCTAAGAATCACTGAACGTCCCAAATTTTATTATACATCATTCATCAAAGATCAGAATCACATTTGAGACATCCCTAATTGGGGTATCCTATCATATACAATAATAACCTCTCACAGATTCATCCCTAATCACCCTATGGCATCACAACAATCAATTTGGCCTATGAACCTATTAAGTGGGGCACTTGCACACATAAATCATATCTTAAAAATGCTAAAATCCTAATCAAAATTAATTAATAAGATAAACCAAAATAAAAACCTAGTTGAATTATCCATGTGCAATTAATGAATAAATAAAAATGGAAATTAAAAAATATGAAATATCTTAGGTTTTCATGATTACCTTTGCAAGTTGTCAAGCCTTTGGAAAATATCTCAAAATATCTCATTTTAGAGACCCATGCATATTCATTACAAATCATGAGTAATTGACACCTTTTAACTCTACTAGGGTTATGTTGACTCACTTAGGTTAGGTTTGAACCCATTCTAAGCCTTAACTCCATATTGACTCACCTTGGGTTGGGGTTAGATCCATTTGCTATAAATACAAGTGATTGCCTATTGAATTTAGAACCTTGGAAATTATAGAGTTATAATGTAAGGTTTGTTACATAAGAGTCATATCAATAATTTCATAATGCCAAAATATTGAGCCAAGCCACATCAAGCCAACACAAGCCACAATGGTGCCAAGGAGGGAGCTACACAAACTCCATTGCCAAAGATTCTTTGAGCACATACCAAGCAAGCCACTTAACAATACATGTGGAGCTCTCAAGGAAGGTGAGAGATTGTATGTCTTTTGAATTTTAGTTGTGATTTTCATTTGGTTTTATTACTAATCTCACCCCTAGGATATAGGCTTGTAAGTGTTAGTGTTAGTGTGTTTCTTTAAGTTTTTTTTTCTTAAACTAACATATTACTAACCTCCTTTCTTGAATTCCTATGATCACAAATGATATGCTCGGTGGGATAATGCACCCCACAAAGTTGATATTAAATTATTTTAGAACACTCCCATAATGATTTTCATGCCAAAATTTGATCTTTTTGACCAGAATAGGTGAAAAATTCAAATTAAGGGATGTTTTTTTGGAAATTCCAAGGTTGCCCTATATAATCATGATTTTAATCTCAAGACAACAATATCATGAGTCACACAATCATATTTTTGCATCTAACTGGTACTATTTATGATAATTATTTGTTATCTATAGGGAAAGTTACAATGATACAATATTGCAACTGTACTAGTCATGATATCTCAATATTATGCTTTTAAGAATCATGATATTACCTAAACCATTAGTGATTTTACCTCTCACCACTAATGGTTAGGCTAAACCATTCCAAGTCAAGTCACAATATCACGACTCTTAGCATTTTGAGTTTGCCCTAGTATTTTTAATTTTTCAACTAGAGTAGTGATTTTATGTTTTATACTCTATTTTCTCATAAATTACATTATTGCACTAATAGTTGTGGTTTTGCAAAGTTTTAGTTTTGCTTTGTGTTATGTAGTTTTGCACTGTATAAACCTGAGAGCTAAATTTGAAAAGTGATTTTTGTATTCATGAAAGTTATTATAAGCACAAGGACCCTATAACATTTTTTTAGGACCTAAAGGCCACAAAGAAACATTTAAAACCTTTCTCACTTGAAAAATTCACATTTTAATTGGTGCTTTAAAAACCTTTTTGTTTAAAGTCATTTATTTTTGATTTGTCAAAGTTTATAACAAGCACATGCTAAGGGGCCCAAAATTTCATTCATATTTCATCTTGGTGAAATGAAACAAATTATCACATTAGTTAGATAACTCATAAGAGTTTTTCATTCTATTCTTGTTTTGATTGCAACTTGTTTGTTTTTTGCGAAATGAAAGAGGCATGTATGCTCTCCCCCCATCCTCTTTAAGGAACTTGGGTGACCAAAAGTGCCCTTTATTTACAATTTTACCTTTGTCTAAAGCATGAAAAGAATATTGTTGAGGCTCTCCACAAAGCCCATATGGTTTGGGTGATCTAAACACAACCTTTAAAGTCTTTTCACTTAGTCATTTATTTTATGCAACTTGGCTTGTGAGTGGGAGTTCATATCATCCTCACGAGTTATTTAGGGAAGTTTTGACCTAGGGTTTCATCTCCCAACATTGTTTAAACCCTGATCCATAGTAGGGTATATAAATTAGGGAACACATACTATGATTACCATGGGTTGAGTGGCTAACCTCTCCAATCATAATGAAAACCCATGTCAAGTCTAGTTAACAGGGTATTCTATTAAGCAATACATGGATGGAATCTTTATGCAAAGGAATATAGCCTTGCATAGTAAGTTAACTAGATGTGAGGCATCTCTAGTGTTAATCACACTTAGGACCATCTAGATAATAAAAAATTTAAGTTTTAGAATAACCCCACTTGTCGTGGACATATTATTGATGTAGGGTGAGTAGCCCAAAGTTCCATGTCATCATAAAATCTCCTGGGAGAAGGGAGTTTAAAAACCCTACTTCTTCATGCACTTTTATTTTTAGATTAACACTTAAAATCCTCCCAAGATCACATATATAGATTGAATTCAGTGATATGATGTAACCTTGTCAATTTTAGGGATTTGGACGTTATACTTAGTTGTATTTTGTCATTATTCCTTTACTTGCTTGGTCTTTGAGTATAAAACCCTTTGTTTGTTTATGACATGTCAAAACAAGTTTTGTGTCCACATCACTCCATTGTTTGAGGAGGTGTTATTACATCCATTTGACACCATACCTTTACCTTGAACTTTTTATCAAAAACATTATGTGTGTCACTTGATTGAAGTGGGTAATGTTACGCTGCCCAAATCATTTCAATTTTTATGCCTTAGAGTCTTGAAACAAACCATTGTTTACATATTTATAGCATGATAACATAATTACACTATTCAAATCATTTCATAGACTTGTTTTTCCTAGAGTCCAAAGGTTTGAACCAATCTACGTGTGCCTTTTGGGTCTTTATCTAGTACCATTATGTCATTCACCTTTGTCTAGCTTATTGATCAAAGAAGCCTAATTTTCCTAAGTTGAGTTTTTAATTAACCTTGACAAGTTAAAATCCAAACATTGATTGATTTATGTTTATGTCTTATTTAATTTGGGCCTAGACACTGATATTTCCCTTTTGGTTTATGTAACTTAGATTAATTCTTTACCCAAATTTGAAAACTATTGTTTTTGCCTTAATTTGGGAGAAAATAGTCTACCTCCAAGTACCTTTTGTTTCATGCCTCATATCAAATTGACCAAGTTTTTGTATAAATTTGAATGCCTAGTCTATGCCAAATTGTTTCAAATTTATTAGATTAAATATCTCACCTTGTTTTTAAGTCCAACTTTTATGCTTGTTTTGCTAAAAATCTTAGCACATGCCTTTGTTTGAGCCTAAATTTTGACACCACATTTGGCCAAAATACCTAGAAACCTTTATTTTCTAAGATTAGACCTATTTGGAACACTTGAACCTATAGTTTGGCATTTCAATTTTAGTTCATCCACTTGACCTTTTTGTGTGAGACATTTAGTGTTAGATAGTTGATGTTAGGTTATTTTATACCAAGTTTTTGCATAGACGGAGATACATCTCCATATTTTGACCAAGTTAGATCGAGTTTACACCTTTTGTCTTTTTATACATTATTTTTTAGAGTTTGTATAAATCTAACCTCTCTTGTCGTGAAACATTCACCATTGATTCAAACATGTCTCACTATACTTGTAGTGGCATTATGTACAATATAGGGTATAATAATGTGGTCACAGAAGAATACTTTGTTCAAGACCCCTATGGAGATGATGTCATTTATGAGATGGATCTTTATCCACCTTACAACACTCAATCTGGGAAACAAAGCCAAGATCCTTTGGCCCATTATTTGGTCAACATGACTCTATACTAAGAGTAGAACCAAGAGGAAACATCATAATACCTAACAAGCATACCTTTGGTTGTAGAAAAAGTCCAACAACAACTATACTACTTTACAATGCCATCAGCCTATGACCCTTATTTTTTTGATCATCACTTGCTTGCAAACAAATATGAAGTATTAATTAGAGTTGTGGAGGTAGGGGCTAAGTTTCTAGTAGACTTACCCCATGAAAATTTGCCAAGTTTAGTAAGAGTGCCTTATAACATGCCTTATAATCAAAATAATGAACATGCCTCTTCTATCAATCCTCAAGTTATAGTGTCAATGTCATATCAATACACTCATATGATTATCAAAGGAAAGGCCTCATGGAATACATTTTCATATAGATGTAGACAACATACTAGACATATTTGAACTTAGTACGTAATTTAAACAACATGACCATGTCAAATGTTCCTCTTATTGAGTTAGCTCCTTCAATAGGAGTCTTAATCGAATTGATAGGCCAAGAAAATAAGGGTATAGACCCATTCATAAAAATTACTTCAGTGGGAAACATGTTCAATACCCCATCTATTGACCAAGTATCTTTTTCTTCTATGTAAAATAGTGAGCCAAACATAGTTGACAATATGCAAGTATCATCCAATCTAGACCAAAGTGGTGTTAATGCATAAATAACTAGTCCACAATAAAATGAGAATTTATTTAGCACCATGAGTGGTTCAAAAATGTAGGGGGAAGGAACTTATACCTCCCAAACACAAACCACTACCTCTAATCCTCAACCATCTACTTCTTTTAGCATGCAACCTTAAGGATTAAGTAGTCAAGAAATGACCAGTGTCATGCCTCAAAAAAACATGATGAATATTACTTCATCACAATAGGTGATGACTAATATTCCATAACCATAGGTACAATCCAATATACCCATGTAGTATAGGCAAAAATTTTACCACCTCAATAGTGGGAAACTAATGTTCTACCTCATTAGGTAATAATGAACATCCCTCTTCAATTGTAGACCAACATACCAATACAATCACAAATGATTTCTAATCAACAACGTATGAGTATTGGTTAGTGACAAAGATTGAGCCTTCAACATGTGTCTACTTCTCAGCAAGGATTCATATAACCAAGAGGTTTTAGTGTTCCACAAGTACAAATTAGGCAATAATTGCCTTTTATTCCTAACATGCCATAAACTCAACACAGGGCCTTGGCTCACAAGTTCCTCTTAATCAACAAGGTTTGACTAGTCGATAACAAGTCTTTAATTAACCTCAATAGGCATAGTACATCACCACCAACCATATCTTTCCATCTCAACAATAATTTACCTAAAAATAGGCCCATATACCAAATCCTAATTAGAATATTGCACAGTGACACATGTAATTCCAGCAATCTCATCCTAATTTGTACATGCATATTCTTGGTTAATTACCAAACCAAACTAACCTTCCACAACAAACTATGCCTCTACTATACCCTGGCAAACTAATCTACTTTTGACTGCCCAACCTCCACCTTAGACCAATGTTCCCTCTAGTTTTCTAGCCCAAAAACTACAATAAATGAAGGATGCAATTGATTCCATCTAATTTATTAAGAAAACCAAGAATTTTAAGTTAGATGACGTGTGTTCCTACCCATTTAACATGGAGTATCTATAGATACCATTTTCTCCAGGGTATGAACCACCATAATTTTACAAAATATAAGGGGAAAAGAGACCCCAAGGCTCCCTTGACCAAAATTTTTATAGGTTTTCAACTAGTGGTAAACAGTGACATATACCTCCTACTATTGTTCCCAATGAGTCTAGTAGGACAAGATTTGGAGTGGTTTCTAAAATTATCGAAGAATTTAGTTTTTGATTTTGATGATCTTTCAGATAAGTTTTTGTAACACTTCTCTTGCAATCTCGTGCATGATATTTCATTGGTAGATTTGATGCAATCCAAACAAAAAATGGGTGACAGATTTACAAGTTATTTATAGTGATGGAGAGTACTTACAAGCTGATTCACCCATAGTTTACCAGATAAGTAATTAGCTATTGTGTTTACCAAGAATTTACATAGCGAGATATATTATCATCGGGAGCTACAGTGCACACACACTTTCAAGAAAATCATTGATAAAGGTTTATTGATCGAAAGAGCCCTTATTAATAAAGGGATCGTCAAGCTTACTTTGTCAAATTAGAACCAAACTATAAACCAAGGCAACAACTAAAACTAGAACCAAGTCCAAACATAAGTGTCACAACTAGCATAGGCCAACAATTATGAAAAGTTTAAACCATTAAATCATAACAATAATATTATTGGCAATGGAGTGACCAAGCCATGACATGCCCAAAATGTGCAAACACTGTCTACTTAGCCTATGCTATATATGAAAATTACTCCTAATCAACAATCTCTTCAACAAACATAGTAAGTGTAGTAGCCTAGAACAATGTAATAAATGTATAAACTTTTGCCTTTGAAAACCCCTCCTCTAAAAATAACTATGCCTACTCATCGCACCTTTAATGACCTTAGAGAACACATTGAATTTATGTTTTGCAAGCTCGATACCAATATTATGATTAGCTAACCTATTCTAAAACACTATCTTGAGGATATTCCTTATCTAAATTGGTACTAACAAAATGAATTCTATGAGTATCACATGGTTAATGGACATAATTTAAATCATTATGTGAAAATTAAACATTTGATTGAGAATATGTTGGAAAATAGAGAGATCACATTGGATAATAGAGCTTCCACATCTAATCAAAACCTTGGTATTTATCAAAACCCCTTTTTACAACATAAAAATCAATAATAGTAGCAATTATCACAACAATAGTATCAACAACTGAGATAACAACAAAAAAATCAATAGTAGTAGAACCAATGTCAAACAAATGGATAGAACCAAGGGTAGAATGATGCCAACAATAAATAAACCTAGCACATAGTTTCACATAATTATAATAAGGTTATAGGCCATATTGTGGGAGGTTACATTTATACCATCTCCATCAATCTGAGACCAAATACCAATCAAACAAGACCATTGCTAATGAATTCTAATGAACTAACCCATGTCGGTGATCCTTCTTTGACCTGAGACTACATATAGGTGTACTAGAAAATAAGTATTACTATTTTTGGACCACATAATAATAACTCATCCTTGCCTCGTGACCATGCACAAGTGTATCGATAATCAAGACTTATCTTATTTGGTCCCCCACCATCATCATTTGCTAGAAATAATGATCTTATATCTAATCTTGATTATGTAATCATAACTTGATGATCAAATATTACCATTCTAGGCCCACATCTATCTACCACTTCACCCATCTAACCCACTATTCTGGTTAAGAACAAGCCATTTACTATTGTGCAATAAAGGACATTCGATATTGTGGAACAACTACAAAAAACACCTACACAAATCTCCATTTTATATTTGTTGTGTATGCCCATAATCCATAAGAATACCTTGATAGAGTTCCTTGGCCAATATAAAGTTCCTCATGACATATCTTCAGATAAATTTCAAGCTTTGGTTAGACATTTAGCGCCAAGCCAACAATTAACCTTCAACCAAAGTGATATGTCATCCTTTGGTCCTCTGTATAACAATATATTATATATTAAAGTTATCATAACATGGCACAAAGTGAAATGTGTCCTCATAGACAATGGATCATGTCTAAATATTATGTCTCTAAAGCTCACCAAGCTTCTTGGGTACACCACAACTGATCTCCAACCATAAATGATCATCGCCAAAGTTTATGCTAATGAAGAGTGAGAATCATAGGGCACCATTAGCTTGTCAGTTATCATTGGGCTTTTGACCCATGTACACTGCCATGTGTTAGACCTTTATTTGTCATATAATATGCTTTTGGGTAGACCTTGGATAAATGAAATTTGTGTAATCCCTTAAATGTTGTACCAGTGTATCAAGCTCTCACATTTAGGTATGGAGGTTACTATCCACAGAGATTTGTAACCATTCAACATTTATAGGATGAATACCAAAGTTATAACTACCATTTTAGCTTGAATTTGGTTCTTAAGAAGGACAAAGGGAAATAAATACTTGTTAATTCACTAGAGGTTAGTTGTATTGACCCAAATGCCCTTGATTCAATTTTTCACTTGCCACCTCCTAAAATATCTAATCATTATATTATCTTAGCTAATGGCCAAGGAGAATATTTGACCCATAATACATTCCACATTTCAAAGATTCCATAGAACCCCAAGTCCTTTTGAAGGTCAAAATCCAAACCACCTTACATGTAATGGCAAAGAAAGGGGAAAGGCCAACTGCATAGTCTAGCACCTATCATTTTCATACTAGCCACTAGCCAAAACTAGGACCCACTTACAGATGATGGATCTTGGCTATATAATGATAACCTGATTGACTGTTACCTAAATTCCAAGTATTCCATTTCAAAAAAAATCATGGAGAAGCATGCCTATGAAGGAGGAGGCCTTGGGCTAAATCAACAAGTTTTGCTTGAGCCGATTTCTACCACTTGATATAAAATAACATATGGTCTTGGATTTAGACCACCTATGGGTGACCCCATATACCTTATTCATGTTCCAATTCCAATGACTAGTGATGATAATGTTGACAGTGAAGCAAAGTCTGATCATAGCCCTTTTGATGACCTAAACAATACCAATTTATTTGATACCAATGCCATTTTTTCCCTTCGACCAATTATTCACCACAATCCAATTCCTTTATATTATCCTCAATCGATACACTAGGACCAATAAGAGTTAAGAGTGTCAATTAATGGGTTTCATAATGATGAGGCCTTCTATGATTTTCTAGGCCTAAGGGATAATGTTCTATTGGGAGACCACAAATAAGGGTTGTCAATCAAGTTAGATCCTGAAGCCTATTTTGGATAATGGGTGAATACCCTTAGCCATAAATAATTAAATAAAAAATTGAGTTCCCAATGTGAAAAACTCTTTGAGGTACTTTTGGACCAGGGAAAAAGTAAAGGGAAAGGCCAATCTAGTAGTGAAAACCTATTTTAAGTACCAATAAATGGGGGTGTTCAACTTTCCTCAAACATATCTCAAGAGACTACCAATAATGAACTTTCCTATGGGTCTAAGTTTAGTTTTGAAAAATAATAAGATTTTTATCAAATCATCTAAGAGTTCCCAAAAATGTTTGTCACATGGCCATCCCTACCATTGGGAGATTTTGATTCCTCATGCCTCAAAAAACTTAGAGAGCCAGTCCTAATAGAGGACTCTACCATTTCAGACCAATTTAAATATTTGCCAACCATTTTATAAGAAGGTTCAACACTTCTTGTAGAAGACACTATGAAGGTTAACATTGAGACTCCATATGACCCAAAATGGATCAAACTAGGTGCATCCCTCATTGAGGAGGAACATGTATTATTTACAACCCTTTGGAGGGGATTTGTTGATATATTTGCAAGGGCCTACTCTGATATGCTAGGTTTAGATCCCACCTTGGTTGTGCATCACCTTATGTTACATGTTGATGCTAAACCTATAAAACAAAAATTGTGCAAGATGCATCCTTAAATTGTTGTATTAGTGAAGAAAGAGTTAGAAAAACTCTTGGAAGTAGGATATATTTTATCGATCGACTACTCATAATGAATTTCAAATGTTGTGTCAGTTAGTAAGAAGCTATAAGGCATTTATATGCACATAATGTTTATAAATTTTATCACATACTGATGCTTTATATCTTGAAGGAACCTATTAAAACTCAATATCTTTGAGTGCACACCCCAAGGCATGCACCAAAAAATGGGTGGGTAGACCTTTGGTGCTTTGCAAGATTGTTGACCCTTATTGCCATACTATCACCAATCTAACTAGATCCTAAAACCTTTCCCTAAGCTACTTATCCTCCCTTGAGTACTCCTCTAGTCTTTTCCTCTTTCCATTCATCCTTTTCTTTCCTTATTCCCCTTTTAGACAATCAATTGTACTGGGTCAACTGAGTTGACTCAGTACAGTTTCTTGGTATTCTTTACTTTCTTAGCTTGTTAACCCTTTGGCCAACCTAGCTTAGACTTGGTAAATTGTCTTCAGAAACATGTTGGGTCTACCAGGTCGACCCTATATAATTGATGTTCTTTAAATGATTTAGGGAAAGATCTACTATATATACAAGATCATTTCAATAATTATTAATATGTGCAATCAAGAGTTATTATTCACTCACACTTCTTCACAATCTGCTTTTCCACCATTCTACTTGAGGAGACTCAGCTTAAATTTCTTATTTTGAGAATCTA
The DNA here is from genome assembly GCA_037957365.1 of Torreya grandis. Lineage (NCBI taxonomy): Eukaryota > Viridiplantae > Streptophyta > Pinopsida > Cupressales > Taxaceae > Torreya > Torreya grandis. Next base: position 874,859 of record JARHVA010003080.1, read on the forward strand.
GTCTTGTGGATAAGTCTAAGATGTTTTGGCCTTTCTTAGTGATCCTTACAAACCATAATAACCTTTTACAAATCCCCTTTGGCCAAGGGAGAGATTGAATTTTGATTGGTTCACATTCAGGTAAGTGTATTCTAACTTTGTTCTCCTCTTTTTAGAGGATAGAAGTAGCATAAGTGTTGGATCAAATAATAATATCTTTCATATTTTATGTATTAGGGTGTTACTCATACTTATTTTAATTGAATTTCCCTATAAATGTTTGTTTTATTATTTCTACCTCCCACTTTGTGCCATAAACTTTGGTGTGCACTAGATTAGATTTACTTTCTTGTTATTAGAATAGAGTGAATGTTGTAAACCTTAGGACTCCATTAGATTTGTTGTGTGATTATGTTAGACTGTAGGATTTAGAACCATTCTTAGCATGATATGCTGTGACAAGTGATTCCCTAATTGGGTCTAAAGGATCCCCATATTGGTCATGCTCCTGATTAACAAGTGTATCCCCAATTAGAAGTGTAGGTATGCTCTATATTATATTAGCCAATATTTATTTATAGACAAGATGCATTTTTGATGGCATACATTCTGGTGAACCCGATGTGAAACTAACACTTTCAGTATTTTTTCATTCTTTTAATCATTATTTTGATAATCATTTTTATCATATATTTTGACACACTTGATCAATTCTATCAACCTAACTATTTATATCTGTGCACAAGTTTCTAGGAACAACCAACTACATTGACCCAATTGACCTAGTATAGGTTTCCATCTTTTCAAACATCTAGTTGAGCCTACTAGGTTGACCCAATTTACCCTTTATAGTTTCAACACTTTTCAATAGGTTCTTGTACAACTTGATTGATTATGTGAACCCAATTTGTAGGTTTCTCAAACATACTTCAAGGTTATTCATTAAAAGTATTTCTTCACTACATCTATGATCCAATAAGGTTTCTTTATACCTCTCTATTTATCTCTTTTTTTCTTTTCCTTTCATAGTTTGTAGTTTTCAAAACTACCCTTGCATAGTCAACTAGATCGACACTGCTGACCTAGTTTTGTGTTTTATGTGCTATCTAAAATAACCGGATCAACATTGTCGACCTAGTTCATATTTATAATTTGTTTATATAGTAAAATTTTGACCATGTCAAACCTATTCTATATTTTATGCATATAGTGTCAACACTATACCTTTTTTCAAATTAGAATTAACCTCATATCTATTAGTAATTAGTTCACACTTTCTTTTCCTATTGCTTGTATGCTTAGAATAGTTCACATAGTTTAATTAGGGTGTTTTTAATTAATCACTTAGTTTTAATATTTATATTTTATGCACACATGACAAAATCACAAAAACAAAAACAAAAACAAGTAATTTAATATTTTGTCTACCCTAGGCCAACCTACTTGGATTTCATCACTAAGGGGGAAGCTAACTTGATGCTATAGTCAAGTATAAATCATGGTTAATGGTATATTTTGGCTAAGAATCTGAGACCCTTATCATTATGGTGTGTGAATTGAGGGGGTAGGCCCCAATACCAAGCCTATATCATTACCACTATAGTCCCTTTCAACCCAAACTACCTGAAACCATCCTTAGATTGCTAGCTAGTACTATTCTATTATTTTTGGGAAAACTAGTGTTTAGTTCCTAAATAATAAGGGGGTATGGACTAAGCGAAAAAATATAGTTTAATAGGGTAAAGTATAGAATTTTATCAAGTAATTTGCATGAGGAAGGGAAATAAAATTATCTAAAAATGCGCTGAAATAGATGATTCAAGAGCTAGAAATTGAGATGCATGACTAAGACACTATTTAGAATCTAGATCTAGCCTTCATTCTATGATTGGATAGGAGCACCAAAAGTGGATAGGAGTGGCACTAGTGGATCTGTAGTTCACCTCTACCATTGTTGTCTTAGAGATCTGAGATTTTTAGGTTTTGTTCACCACCTTAATGTGAGCCTATGTATGAAATTTGGGGGGATAAAAGTCAACAAAGCTTGTTGTAGGTCTATTTCAATATCCAACCCCTATATTCATCTACACACATGCAAAAAACAAATGCATCAAAAGTAAAAGGGAGAAAAACTAGGTTATGGGAAGAATGATCACATGATCTAGAACCCTTATTGCCCTGATCGCTACCTACATTAACCCTTAAGCTAGGGTCTCATATCAAATGTAGTTTTCTCTTAGGGAACATGCATAATCAATGTGCATGATAGATTCAAGAATGAAATTTACCTAATCTCTTCCTTGATCAAGCATGCAAGTATATATGTGATGGATAATGTTGAGCTATACTATTGATTGATTTTTATTATGTCTAATGTGCCAAAGTAGTTAGTGCTAGATATAAAATGCCTTGTGTAGTCTTTTATATATGAGATTCATTATTTAAAATTTGAGAGATTTATTTACATTTGTCTAACATGGGAAAACTTAGGTAAATAGTTAAGAAATGGGTTGGGACCCAACTAGTGAAATAAACTGACCATTAGAGGTCAAAATGACCTTGGACAAGAGTGTTGAAAATGGACACTAGTGGCACTGACAGTATAGTATAACCCTAGTGGTCTTATATTATAATTTTAAGACCTAGGGGAATGGAAAGAGGACAAAAAACCTAATGTGGTTGAGGTGGAATGAATTTTTGAAAGGATTTAGATGACTAGGAATAGGCAAAAATTTGTCTAGAGCATGTAACAAGATCAAGATGACTAAAATGAAAGACATGGATAAATGTGAACAAATCTCATATTCTCTAATTGGAATATCCTATAAAAGGACTATGAAAAGACAAGACATGTGTGGTTTCTTGAAGGGTGTATAAATTTGCCTCCATTTTAATCTAGAGATGCAATGAAATGAAGTACTAGAGTAAAAGAAAGAAAAGTAAATGCATACCTGAAGCTACCTATGTGGAGATAAGTGTGCTAAAAAAGAGTTTAACTCACTTCCTGGCCAGGGAAGTGGATGGAGATCCAAATAGTGCCTAGAGGAAGAATCAATCCTTGGAATGGATGCCCCCTATACTAAATCTATATGTAGAATCTGTATAACATGGAGAAGGAAGGCAATGTTTCCCCCCTTTGCTGAACCTGACTGGAATGAGAAATGCTCACAGGTCCAAAACTAACGTCTACCCTCTATCTCACATAAAATCATCTAATATATAATGTGTATATAGAATATATATGATATGAAGAGAAAAATATATCATTCCACCACTCTAAATAATCTAAAATATAACTAAGAAGTACTCAAAGGTCAAAAACTAATGTCTGCCCTCTATCCCACACAAACTCGTATAGTCTGGGTCTGGGTAATGCTATAGACCAACTAATATAGATGATCATACAATCCAACCTAGTGATAAACTAGGTATAATTGGGTGTAATTTAAAACTCTGATAAATGTGCAAGAAGAGAATGTCAAGTCTTGCCATTCTAATTTGTATAATCTTAGATGATGAAGAACATGAACATCTGTGCCATGCCCCCAAATCTAGTATGTGAGTGATGCATATGTATAGTCTATAAATATATAAAACCACATGTGAAATGACATATCATGCCATGCCCCATGTGCAAAACTAGAGATCAAAATAATGTGCTCTACACTATGCCTATAATCTACTATATGGTCCTATAACTATATAATGTTGTATAAAGTTGTATGTGTGAGACAAGTAGTAATGTACATGCCCCCTAATCTAGTATTTGAGTTTGAATCTATATCAAAGTCACTATGAATCCATATAATTTGAACCACTATATCTAACCAATCTATGTATCTATAAATTGAAGGTATGTCCCTCTAAATGTCTTTAGTAATGCTGAGTGACCCATGTAATATGAATCACTATATCAAACTAATTTGTGTATCTATAAACTGAAGGTATGCCCCTCTAAATATCTTGAGTAATGCTAAGTGACCCATGTAATCTAAATCACTATTTATTTTGACCATTCTGATCTAAATCTAATAATCTAAATACTGGAGGTGTAAGAACCATGTTGAGTAACCCATGTAGTTTGAATTAATGTATATTTTGACCGATCAAAGTCGAACTTGATGATTTGACTGTTGGAGGTGTAAGAACCATGATGTATCCACTTATGAGAGTGGATAGGCATAGTGGATAAGTGTAAGAATAGAAATAGTAGGAATTATGCCCCTATTTTTGGGAGAGGAACAAGATCTGTGATAGAGGAGGTTGAGCCAAAAGTGATGACTAGTGGCATAAGTAGGAACAAGGTTGGCTTGCTATGAGGAGATTGAAAAATTTGTTTGATTAATTAGGCTGAGTTGTTTGATAGTTAAATGAGTCTTTAATTGGTTAGGACCAAGTTGTATGTCTGGATATTAAATATGTATAGAGATGTGTGTTCCATAGTAGGTGGATGATGTAGTAAGAGAGCAAAGCTTACGTGATGTTGAAGGTATCATTATTATGGAATAAAATAGTTTGTAAAATAGAGTTATAAGGTTCTATTTATGGGAAAAATGGTATGTTAATTTTAATGAGAAAGTTGTTTGATATTAAGAGAATTGGATTGATTCTTGATTCATTTGTGCATTGACTAGGTTGAGATTCATAGCTCTAGGGTGAGAGATACGCTGAGCACCCATCGTGACCCATTTTAAGTAGTTGGCAACTTAGGTGGAGGCTGTTGAGGAGGTTACCCTAGTAAATAGCTAAAAACATGTGGTTTTTACTTGTTTAGATGTATATTTTTTGTGATTTTGTGCTATTTTAAATAGCTTAAGAAAAATTTAACTAGTTTTAGTGCTCCTATACCTCCTCCAGCATTGTTGTCTAGGCTCTAGCACTACTATCCATGTTGTAACACACCTGTCCAATGCTATTGTCTTTTACCCAGTGTTGTTATCTTAGAGGTTAGATTTTTTGAGCTGTTGCTTAGTTTAGTTGTTGTGTTTTTGCTTGGTTGCTGATTTGGCATGGTTAGCTGATGTATATGATATTTTATGGTGTTTTTATAGGGTGAGGTATAGATGAGAGAGTTCTATAGAGGTCAGATTATTAAGACACTATGGTTGTTGCCTTTATTGACTGATGAGAGAGCTATGATGGATAGAGTAGGGTTGGGTCATGTGTGTGACCTAGGCCTTGTGCAATGGGATAGGTATATGATTATTACCTTATATGAGAGGTGGAATGCAAACACATGTACTTTATGGCTTCCTACTAGGGAGATTATGATTATTCTAGAGGATGTGTATCATATTTTACATTTGCCAGTTAGTGGATGTTGGGTGACATTGTAGGATGATATGGGTGTGGATGCTATTGACCATGAATCCTTGTATTTTGATGGTGTGACCTCAAGCATACAACAACGAGGTAGTGATAGTGATGTGTTGCTATCAATTATAGTATAGTCTAGTGTTCTACGCTTGTAGAAGTGGTTAGCTATGTTATTGACCTCATTTATTATTATGGATGGGAGAGGTGTCCATTACGTACATGATGCATAGGACCATGCATAGTGTAGAGGTTTATGGTACTGTGTTCTCATGAGGTAGGACTATACTTGCTCATTTATATAGATATCTTTACCTATTTACTCAGAAGGCATTCAATGGTGGTGTGAGTGCAATTAATTTATTACATTGTTGGGCTTATGAGCACATAGCAATTATGCAGCTGATAAGATTACTGAGGGAGAGGTGGGCACCTTCATAGCCATTTAGAGAGTCCTGGATGAGTACTTTGGCTATCTGGTCCCTTGGGATATATCACTATAGATGAGTTTTACATAGATTGATGGCCCAAGATATCATATGGAGGTCTTATAAAGGATTCTTTAGGTGGTTCAAGGATGAAGTCTAGCTATGGTATATGAGGGTTAGTTGTTGGCTACATGACCATTGGGTTGGAGTGTATGAGTAATTTTAGTATGAGCATGTGACTAGATAGTTTGGTGTATCAAAAGATTTTCCCCTTGCAGCATGGGTGTGGGTGAGGAATGCATAGACACTAGTGAGGGCAGGAGCTTATGGGAGGCCTACTGAGGCTAAGTCAGCACCATTACCACTAGATGTATGAGATACCATTATAGATATTCCTAATTTAGATGATTTTAGATGCACATAGGCATATACAAAATGGTGGATGAGGCATCAATGGGCTCTATTATATCCTATTGATGGAGGGAATTCCCTTGAGTATGAGGATCTTTCTTTGATCCAGATGATGGGAGGTAAGCATTGATTATATTTGAATTATGTAAAAATTTATGATTTTTTTAGTTTGTTTGAAAAATGTATATCTAATGTAGTGTTGTAATTTTTCATTTAGGTGGAGTGGGAGGTACTTAGGATGAAGTAACTACTAGGGGAGGAGTTAGAGATGATGTGTTCTAGGAGACCATCATTGATTTGACACTCTGAGAGCTCACATGGTATGTTCCTGATGATGTGGTGGAGGAGGGTTTGATAGAATGAGTGATAGTTATAATTGGTGTTTATGCTCATTTGTTTGATAGAGCTTCTATAGAAATAGCTACATATGTTATAGTAGTGGGAGAGAGATGAGATGAGGGCTGAGCTAGATAGGCATATGATGGCTCCACTTAATAATAAATTAATGAGTACATGGATTATAGATGAGTACATGAATATTTATAGGTGGTATGCAAACTTGTGTGAGGAGAATGGGTAGTTACTGGAGTGAGATAGCTAGTATAAGAGGCATTTGGGAGCTCAAAGAGGTGTGGGGTCATCGAGTGCTAGAGTAGATTATGGGACTAGTATAGATGGAGAGAATGAGACTAAGAGTGAGGGCATGATGCCCATTCATGATTGATTGTATCTTGATGTGATGTATATTTTTTAAAAACTTCATTACATATATATGGATACTGAGTTGACTTTGATTTAGGCATATTGTGTTAAGGATTGTGGAATAGATTGATATTGCAATGTGTTGATTTAAAAATAGTTAATTTGGTATTGATGTTTTAATGTTGTATATCTTTGGTAAAAATGGTATTTGGGATATGTGATTTGATTGTTTTGATAAATGTAATGCTAGGTTTTTATTTTGATATGTAAGGAAAGAATTTTATTTAGTTTGTGATTATATGTGAGTAGAAAAAAATTATTGGTTTTGTAATTGGAAAATTGTTGGGATAAATTGGGTTGGTTTGAGGTTGGTAAATTGTTTGGATAAGTTGCATTGATTTAATGTTGGTAAAATAGGATTTGGGAAGATCTAGGATTTTGATAAGCTAATTTTTAGCTATGGATAGTTATTAAGAGTTGGGAATGTTAGTTGTTAGTATGTGGGGATGTAAGATAACATGCTGTGCGTATTACTTCCCTAAGAGTGGCTCACGAATACAAAGGCTAGCTAGACCTTTGGCTCCATAATTGCCATGCTAAGTGAAGCTATGAACTGATGCTGGTATGAATGTTCATCATATCAGTTTATGCTATATCACTATCTAAACCCTGATGGCCAATTGAACAAGTGCCCATACTACTCATGTTATGTAAGAATATGCTTTGTATTTAATACTATTTGTTATGTAGTAACTGTAGCTGTGCATGGAAACTTTACAAAATGTAACTTGATTGGATGTGTAATGGGAACTGTTGACCCAATTTTGCCCATAGGCAAAATCTCGGTCACCTTCTACACCTGCTTTACATGGCCAGTCATTTTGGGTTGCAAGGTCCATCTTCAGGGTTCAACAGCTCCGTTTTAGAGCATTAGTTCATCAGCCTCGTTCATTGACGTTCATGGTAGTGAAAGGCAGAGTCTTCAAACGTTCACACAAGAAGAGAGGAAAAGAGCTGGAGCATTTAACACTAAGGCAAAACAAGGGTAGACAAAATTTAGAGGGTGGCAAAATCACCACCCATAACACTGGCAAGTAAAAAGAGACCGCCTACACACATGCAGAGGGAGGCAAAATCACCGCGTGAAGCAGCTAGCAGAAAAAAGGCCGTTAACATTGGCCGACATTGAAAAAACTGCCGCGGTCGACAACATACTCGGTCGACATCGACAAAACTGTCGCGGTCGACAGCTTATCGGCCGATGTCAGCATAAGTCCTACGTGAAGTCCATGACAGTGGGCAAAAAATTTACCGCCCACAATAGCAGGTGGCAAAAAAGCCCTGTAGAGCACAGGAAAAAACCTGCCTAGCCGCCAAAGGAGAAGACTAGCATGCAAAACGAGGCAACAAGCATGGTCTTGGTAGACTTGTGATGTCATTAACAGTGTTTTCTCTCTTCCCAATGGAGACTCAAGTTGCCCTTTGACTCTTCTTGGCTCTTTCCCTATATATACACAGACTTGGTCATTTTAGAAGAATCTTCTCACACTTTTGTAAATAGCACTGCTCTCCAAATTTTCCACCTGAATCAATAAAAGATAGTTTTACCTCTATTTGGATGGATTGTGAAGAGTATGCATTGAATGTTGGTCTGTGTCCAGTCATTGTCTCTTAATGCTCTCACAGGTTCAACACCAGCAAACCTATGATATATAAAGTGCCACTGTCTACTGTTGTCAGGAGTAGAGTTCTATTTTGGAGGTATAGAACAGGTGAGGTCACCTATAGTGTGTATTTATCAGCACCTTGGTGAGTCCCTATTTCTTGTGCTTTCCATAAGAACCTCCCTATCATCCCAGAGACCTGGTCTTTTTTGCCAAATCTGAGTGTATGTATGTTTTGTTTGGTCTTGAGTGTGGATGTGGGAAGGTCACTTTCATTTTTGGTGTATCACCTCTTTTAGAGTAGACTATTTTTTTTCATGCTTTTTCTTCTCCTTTTTCATCCCCCCAATGTATTTATATATCTATATTTTTTCACTACCTGAAACAAACAAGATACATCAGAGGGAACTAGCCCATATCTAGAGACTCTCCTCTCCTGCTTCACCATCCCACAGGTGAGAGAGGAGTTTCCATGTTGTAGGGAGAGGGCAGGAATCCATTTTCCTACCAACTGGGTGCACTTTCCAGCGTCAACAATTTTGGCATGCCCGGTGGGACTCCAAGTTTTTAATCAAAAAAGTTGCAGGGTTACTCGCTGATCCTGTTACAGTAGAGGAACCACCAATACAGCATCGTGCGCATCAACAGTTTTGGCACGCCCGGTGGGATTATATTTTTCAACGCAGTAAGGTTTCAAGATTGATGCTGGTCTTGTTACAGCAGATCATTTTGTTTTCCAGCATCTGGTGACTCTGAGTTAAATCTGCTGGTTGAGTAGCCTGGTGCCATCATAAATCAATCACTTCTTGTATGTATACTTCTTTTGCTCAAAATCATGGATCTTGTTTTCCTTCATATGAGTGTGATCGGACTTCAGATATTTATGTAATCCCCTCAAGTGGTTCTCCTAGTTGCCCTGCAACTATAAGGGAGGTGGCGATGGAATTTGAGAGACAGACAATGGAAATTGATAGGCTGGAAGAGCAATACAAATATCATCAGGAACTGATGTATAAAGAGGAGTGCTTGTTTAGGCAAGCGCAGGCCGTACAATCCATGAAGGAAGAGGTGCAAAAATGGATAAATCCATCTTTTCAAGGCATCCAGCCTTGTGTGCCCCCTCTTACCCTAAAGAAAACCCCCTCTTTTGCACCAAATCCATTTTATCAAATTGCACTTGCTCACTCCAACTCATCAAATACAGCTGCTCCCAATCTCGTGCGCCTGGCTTTCCAACACCATAGGGTATCAGAACAACCTCCCATGAAGATCAATCTTTTCAACTCTTTAGATCAGGAATCTTCCATCGAAAATAATACCACCAGCCAGAACGTCCCTCTTCTAGAGGCTCCTCCAACGCACCAACAGTGTTTTCCTTGCATTCCTCAGCCTCCCCAAGTTTTCCAGCATGATGTGCAAATTTCAAGTTGGAGGAAAGAATGCCAAGGACCAGCTCAGAGCTTTGAAGAGGATCATGCTAGTGACCTCCAAGAAAGACTCTTTCAGGAAAACCTAGCTAGACAAATTGAAGATTTAGAGGCTAGGATGAAGCTTCTCCTTGAAAGAGAGTTAAAATTTTTAGACCTTGTGGAAGAGCCTCAGGACCTCGTGGAGAATAAAGTTGCTGTTTGTTCACAGGGGCAAAATTTTGATTCAGAGATTCTGAATTGGGGGAAGACAGTGGAATCATGGGGCAGCAAAGTAGAAGAAGAAAAGTAAGGTTTTTCTCAAAAACTTGAAGAAGTTGAAGCTACGCCTGCCTGTGTGATGCTGGCAGCCTCCAGGAAAAGCTTTTCCAAGAAGATCTGGGCAAGAGAATAGCAGATTTGGAATTCAGAGAGAGTTCCCTCAGCCAATGTGTGATGGATGGTTCAGGCCAAATAGCACATTCCATGCCTGAACACAACCCACCTACACATTTCCAAGAGAGTTATCAGGCTGTGCCTGATATTGATGAAGTGTTGATTAAGTGGAGGGAGGAGAATCTTTCGATTCTAGCTCAAGGGCTGCCCCCTCTCCCACATGTTTTCTCCACTTCATCCCTTCTCAAAGAAGAATCTATTTTGCAAGAGGTAGGAGAGGAACAAAAGATCCAATTTGCAAGTCTTCAGGAGGCTATTATGAGCGATAACGAAGAAGAAATCGTCATTGATACTCCTTGTGAAGATCTTATCAGTAGTGGAGAAGATGCAGGCCTTGCGTATATGCAGATGTTCTAGCAATTTGAGGAGGAACAAATGCATGGTAAGCTCCCCTCTCCTCTGATTGATGAACTTCATTGCTATTTTGATGAGGATGACTACATTGAAGAATTCGAGAAAGAGGAAGATCAGGAGAATATTTTTGAAAATCTAGAGAACCTGATTAGCAAAGAGGAAAAGGAGAAGTCTGTCTTCATGGAGGAATGCCTTGAAGAACTAAGCTTTAAATAGGAAAGTGAAGTCTTATGGGATGAGCAATCATTTTGTGAGCCCCTTTAAGACATTGCCACATTCGCCCTTCTTCAAGAAGGCCAAGAGGAAGCAGAGGATGAGTCTGACAGAGTTTTCAGCGAAGCAGAGGGAAACAAATCAGGCCATGATACATTGCAGAAGGAATGTGCAGATCAGAAGGCTTACGGTGATAAGCTGATAGCCATTGATTTCTTGGTGAGGGGCACCAATATCAGGGACTAGCATTTAACAGGCCTCCAGGGACAATCAGAGTACGTATATATCAGAGGCATGTTTGAATATCCACTTGGTTCCCAGCCAACTCAGGTGACAGGCAAGAAGAGCAAGTCACCATCTCTCTTTTTCTTTCAGCTACTTGCCTGCCATGATAAGTCTCTTCGCCAGGAAGGGGACTTAAGAAATTTTCCTTTCGATCCAGGAGGGATGCAAACATTCCTGGTTAGCTGTATATAATAGTTTGCTTTCAGTTGTTTTCCTATTTTCCCTAAGTGTAGTTGCACAGGTAGTTGTTTTTTAGCCTTGTGTGTTTCCCTTTGTTTGGGGGTAAATTCTGTGTATTTTATTCTGAGATATTTAAAGCTATTGTGAAATCTCTTCAAAGTTATCATCCGAATCCGTACCTAATGGATATTCAGAGGCAACTGGGTTCTAAGCATAGCAGGCACGCTTACCCTGTGAGTCGCCAATTTGTTGACCCAATTTTGCCCACAGGCAAAATCTCGGTCACCTTCTACACCTACTTTACATGGCCAGTCATTTTGGGTTGTAAGGTCCATCTTTAGGGTTCAACAACTTTGTTTCAAAGCATTGGTTCATCGGCCTCGTTCGTTGACGGTCACGATAGCGAAAGGCAGAGTCTTCAAATGTTCACACAAAAAGAGAGGAAAAGAGCTGGAACATTTAACACTAAGGTGAAAGAAGGGTAGACAAAATGTAGAGGGTGGAAAAATCGCTACCCACAACACTGGCGGGTAAAAAGAGACTGCCTACACACATGCAGAGGGCGGCAAAATCACCGCGTGAAGCAGTCGACAGAAAAAAGGCTGTTAACATCGGCTGACATCAACAAAACTACCACAGTCGACAGCATACTCGATCAACATCAGCAAAACTACCACGGTCGGTAGCTTATCAGCTAACGTCGGCATAAGTCCCACGTGAAGTCCATGACAGTGGGCGGCAAATTCGCTGCCCACAACAGTAGGCAGCAAAAAAGCCCTGTAGAGCACAGGAAAAAACCCACCCAGTCGCCAGAGGAGAAGACCAACATGCAAAATGAGGCAACAAGCATGGTCTTGGCAGACTTGTGATGTCATCAACAGTGTTTTCTCTCTTCCCAATGGAGACTCAAGTTGCTCCTTGACTCCTCTTGGCTCTTTCCCTATATATACACAGACTTGGTCATTTTAGAAGAATCTTCTCACACTTTTGTAAAGAGCACTGCTCTCCAAATTTTCCACCTGAATCAATAAAAGATAGTTTTACCTCTATTTGGATGGATTATGCAGAGTATGCATTGAATGTTGGTCTGTGTCCAGTCATTGTCTCTTAATGCTCTCACAGGTTCAACAGCAGCAAACCTGTGATCTACAAAGTGCCACTGTCTGCTGCTATCAGGAGTAGAGTTCTATTTTGGAGGTATAGAATAGGTGAGGTCACCTACAGTGTGTATTTCTCAGCACCTTGGTGAGTCCCTATTTCCTGTGCTTTCCATAAGAACCTCCCTGTCATCCCAGAGACCTGGTCTTTTCTACCAAATTTGAGTGTATGTATGTTTTGTTTGGTCCTGAGTGTGGATGTGGGAAGGTCACTTTCATTTTTGGTGTATCACCTCTTTTAGAGTAGACTGTTTGTTTTCATGCTTTTTCTTCTCCCTTTTCATCCCCCCCAGTATATTTATATATCTATATTTTTGCACTGCCTGAAACAAACAAGATACATCAGAGGGAACTAGCCCATATCTAGAGACTCTCCTCTCCTGCTTCGCCGTCCCAAAGGCGAGAGAGGAGTTTCCATGTTGCGGGGAGAGGGCAAGAATCCATTTTCCTGCCAACTGGGTGCACTTTCCAATGTCGACAGAAACTATGTGTTTTGAAGAAGGATCATCTATTCGTAATCATATACCCTATGGCCTCTATTTTGATGTGTATGATTGAGCCATAGAGTGAGCTGGACCTAAAACCTATGATGGGGTCTCATTTAATCTTAACCATAGTGGGTTACTATGTGAGATAGGACCTACAAAATCTAGCCATAGTGAATATTTCTCATGAGAAGTACTCTATGATATGGGTTCATTTAATCTTAACCATATCAAATTGTTATGTGAGATAAGACCTAGAAAATATCGCCATAGTGAATATGTCTCATGAGTAGTACTCTTCTACGCTGCATGTGACTCTACTAGATATGTATATGGAATTGCAATATGTACTCTACAGACTATAGTGTTGTATGTAAGTTGTTATCACTATATAGGTTTCTAGAAATTTTAAATATGTGGAATAAGAGATCTTGTTTGAGGCTCTATCCTAAAACCTGCATTACTCTCACAATGAGTGATTGATGATTCCTATGAAGGAATGTCCTGAAACGACTTAGTCATGGATGAATGAGGTCTATGGTTCCATTGTGGAGGAGATATTAGTGCCCCCTATGTGAATTATATGATGCCATTATAAACACATCTATTAATGTAATCTCTGAGTCTAGAACAATCATTATCTCTATGTCCATGGATACGATGATAGTTGTAGAAGGGCCAATGTGGCTGTTTATGTAAGAAATGTGGATCTCATCGATGAGTAAAATGTAATGTGATTAACCTCCTATCAAGTAGTGATGATAATATGATAGATGGGATATCCTGATCTATATCAAACTATAATGGTTGCCTTGATGTTGTTATCTATAGTGCATACTATAGGTTGTACTATGGAGACTATCTCTCTATTCTTAACTAGTTGCTTTTTTGGTTGTGGTCTCCTATCTTGTTTATGACATGGTGGATGCTATGTGATAGGAGCCATAGATGTAGATACTATTATGAAATCTAGAGTAATTCAATCAACTAAATATACCTCAATCAATCCCAATTTATTTCCCAAAGTTCAAATTATATAGCATAAATGCTTGAAATAAGACTCTGTTTGATATAGTAGATGATCAAGGACAGGTTGGTGAATCCACTTAATAAAGATATGCTAAATATATAAATCTATTTGTTTGTATATCAATATTAACATGTGATTCTTGAGTTGTAAGATATAATCATTAACTGGATCCAAAGTATTCTGATGTAAAGTTTCAAGTTTCTCATATGTAACATGAGGGCCCGTGTTTGCTATGTAATATTTGAGAAATACCTCTTCTAAGTCATCATATGTATGCAAGGAACTAATGGGGAGTAGATGAAAGAACCAATTATGTGCTTCCCCTACTAATGTCTGCTAGAATAATTTTAGTAGAATCAAAGGACTCACATGAGATGGCAAAGCCTTTTGAAAGCCCTGAAGGTGTATGAATGGATCTCGAATTCCATCAAAGTGAGGCAATGATGGTATTTGGAAATGCTTAGGCAATGAATATTTTATAAATGTCTTCAAAATAAGGTTACCATGTAAATCATTGGCATCTATCCAAGATTTATAGACCTTGTTTTCTAAGGTGAGGAGATGTACTTGTTGTAATTCATCAACTGCGTGCATTAAAGAGATAATCTCCTAGGATGGTAAATTAGTATCTTGAAGTGCTTCATTTAATAATTGAATTTGATTGTTAATTTTAGCCATGGTGATGCTAAATTTAGTAATTACATCATAAATAGGGGATGTGTTCACTTGAACCTTGGGAGTAATGGTAACTTGGACCTTGCTAGAGTGATGTGGGCTACCATTCTCTTTAGGTGAAGAGTGAGAACTGGGTTCTACTATAGTGAGAGGTGGCTTGGGAGATTCATTGTTTTCGTTATGTTTTAGTGTATAAAATTATAATTAAGTAGAAGATGTGATATTAGCATGGACATGTGTATTATTTGAAATAGAATCATGCATAGAAGTATAAACAACATTTGGAAGTGCATTATGTTTGAGAGGAGTAAGAGAAGAGTTAGAAACATGAGATGCATATTCTTGTTCACTATGTGCATAATAATCATCAATGTTCCATGCATTTTCATCATTGGAATATTGTTCATAATCACTCTTATTTTCAAATTAATTTGCATGTTCACTATCATATTCATTTCACTTCCATCATTTATAGGGAGAGGTGTAAGAGAAGAATATAATTATTTTCTAATATGCAATAAAGTATCATTTGAAATTGGAATATCATGTGCATCTATGTTATCCATGGATGGAATACATGCATTATTTTCATGAGAAGTAAGAGAAAGAGATTTATCATTTAGATCTTATTTTGACAAAGTAAAGCTAAGAACATGAGATGTATCAATTGAACTATGCATTAGCAATTTTATTATATTGCATTTTATTGTTGTAATTTGATCATTGAAGTAGCAAAAGAGAGAGAGATATTAGGTTCACATGGAATTAAATTATCACCAACTAGAGATTCACTTGGAAGTGCATGACTAATTTTTTAATTTGATGCATTGTGAATAGGAGAATGAGGTGAAAAGTATCTTTCCCATTTATCAAAATTCTTTTCTTTAGAAGAAAGAATGAAAGAGATAGGTTTGAGAGAAGAAGATGCATCTATTTGTGCTTCATTATCAATTTAACGTATATCATCACATTCCTCATTACAACAATAATAATTATCTTCATTGTAAATAAAATCATTTTCCACATTTTTAGCTAATGTGAAATTTTGTAAATTTATCCATTCATTGTCATAATTATGAGAATTTTAAAAATTAATCTATGGAATGAGAGGGAATAAGTGACTTAGAGGCAATTTTATTTCTTTCACCAAAGAGAATATTGAAAATTACTATTAAGCAAATAAATGCAAAAATAACCATGAACATAGAGATTTTGAAATTACGTTTGACAAAGTAAACAATTTGCAAAAATTTCAAACTATTTATCTAAAAATTGTAATGGAAAAAAAAAACTTGGGGTTTGATGATCTAGTTTGGAAATCTAGGGTTTTAGAATTTTTGAAAATTATGCAAATAATTTAAATTATAAAAATAATTTTGAATAGAATAAATGCACAAAAATTTATATAAAAAATAAAAAATTTAAAATTAAATTTTTGCACAAAAAAACTACTTGTATTGAAAATTTGAATTTTTTTTTGACAAAGTAAACAAGTTACAAAAATTATAAAATATTTTTCTATAATTTGCTACGAAGACTTGGGGTTTGAGGACCTAGTTTGGAAATCTAGGGTTTTAGAATTTTTGAAAATTATGAAATAATTTAAATTCAAAAAATAATTTTTAATAGGATAAATACACAAAATTTTTATACAAAAATAAAAAATTTGAAAGTTAATTTTTGCATAAAATATGAAGGAAAAACCTTAAGTGTACCTAGGGTTTTAGATTTGTTCAAAGTAAGTCAGGTTCACCAAATGTTTTATTATTTTTGGGAAAACTAGTGTTTAGTTCATAAATAATAAGGGGGTCTAGAGTAAGGGGAAAAATATAGTTTAATAAGGTAAAGTATATATTTTTATCAAGTAATTTACATGACAAAGGGAAATAAACTTATCTGAAAATGGGTTGAAATGGATGATTTAGGAGCTAGAAATTGAGATGTAGGACTGAGAAACTATATGGAATCTAGATCTAGCCTTTGTTTTATGATTTAACAAGAGAAACAAAAGTGAATAGGAGTGGCACCAGTGTTGTAGTCTACCTCTGCCATTATTGTCTTGGAGATCTGAGCTTTCTAGGTTTTGTTCGCCACCTCAATGTGAACCTATGTATGAAATTTTAGGGGTTAAAAATAAATTAAGATAATTTTAGGTCTATTTCAATATCCAAACCCTATATTCATATACACACATGCAAACAACAAATTTATCAAAATGAAAAGTGAGAAAAACTGGGTTAGCGAAAGAATGATTGTACGATTTAGAACCCCTACTATCCTGATCACTTCTTACACTAACCCTCAAGCTAGGGTCTCAAATCAAATTTAGTTTTCCCTTAGGGAACATGAATAATTAATGCACATGATAGATGTAAGAATGACTTTTGCCTAGGACCTTTCTTGATTAAGCATGCAAGTCTATATGTGATGTAGAATGCTGAGCTCTATTATTGACTAGTTTTTATTATGTCTAATGTGCCAAAGTAGTAAGTGATAGATAAAAAATGACTTGTGTTATCTTTTATATAGGAGAATAATTATTTTGAATTTGATAGCTTTATTTTCATTTAGCCAATATGGGAAAATTTAGGGATGAAGCTGAGAAAAGGGTTGGGAACCAACTAGCAAAAGAAAATGACCATTGAAGGTTAAAATGACCTTGGACAAGAGCACTAGAAATGGACACTAGTGGCACCAACACTGTAGTTTAACCCCAACTCTCCTATCTTACAGTCCCAAGACTTAGGGGCATGGAAAGATAATAGAAAATCTAACTTGGCTAAGGTGGAATGACTCTTTTTAAGGCTTCAGATGACTCAAAATAGGCAAAAAGGTATATAGATCATGTAACAAGACTGAGATGACTAAAATGAAAGACATGACTAAATGTGAGCAAAGCTCATATTCTCCAGTCGAAATCTCCTAGAAAGGACTATGAAAAGATAAGATATGGGTGGTTGATTGACTAATTTAGGGTGTATACAAGTACCTTGCTTATAGCCAACTTATAATCACATTAAAAATTATATTATTATTAATTTAATAAACGTCTTAGGTTGAACAATTAGTTATCTCTTTACTTTTCAAGTTGATTACTTGCTATTTTCTCGTTGTGTGCACAAAAGCTTGTATTATCTAGAGTTAGTGCAAGATTTTATTTTGTGTGCCTTAATTGGATTGGATAACATTGATCCAATTGACTATTTGTTTCCCTTCAACTATTTCTTTCCTAGATTAGTTACAAAAATTGTCTTATTTCAAGTCATAACTTATTATCTTTTTTTCTCCCTGTCTGTTGTACTGGGTTGATCCACTTGACCCTATACCTTTTTTAGCCCCTATGTACTATACTATATCAACCCAATCAACCCTATATAGTTTTTAGCTAATTTTTCCTCTTTTACCTATCTCTATTTACTATACTGGATTGACCTAGTCAACCTTGTACTATTTTTAGGCCCTATCTTTTATACTAGATCGACCCAGTCGACCTTGCACTATTTTCTACCTTCCCTGTTCATCAATCTAACTTTCCATCTCTCTTTATTCAAGATGAAATCTCCTATCAGAATCTTCTTGGATAGCTTGAATCCATTTAGGTACTATATGGAATGTTCATTTCTTCCTTTCTTTTCCTCCCATGAGAACCATCACTCTTAGGGAACCTCTTCTCCACCTTCATCTATGAACTGTAACATGGTTTAAATAACACCTCAAGATGAATTTGATGGATCTGATCCTTTTTATACCTACCAAGAAAATGTTTATCTTCAAAACATTCAAACCAATATGGGAGTAATTGATACAAGTTTACTTAACAATCCCACTAGTAATCCTTCTTCTAGCAATCCTCCCCCTAATACCAATTTGGGGAGTGCTCCTAAAAAAGCTAACCCATCTCTTGATACAACATAACTATTAGCCCATGTTATTAAATAAATGAACATAATGTAAAATTTTAACACCAACCAAATGATGCAACTTCATCAAAATTTAATCAATGTGGCTAATCAATCTCTAACTATTCATCCTCAAGATAATCCTAATTATATTCATCTACCTATTAGGGATGCCTCAGGTAATTTTATTCCTAAATCCATAATGAATAACAAGATGCTTCAAACCATTCAATATGAGCCTTTATCTCCCTTCCTTTTTTCCATTGATATTGGTAACATATCTTTAACTATCAAATATGATGGGACTAAAGACCCTGATTCATTTATTAAAGCCTTGGAAACCTTTACAAAGAGTGGATCCAAACTAATACATTCACCACTACTAAAGTCTTAGTCAAATTTTTTTACCGATGATGTATTATAATGGTATAATAAAATATCCAAACATTATATTTGGCAACTTGAAGATTTGGTTAAAGAGTTTCAACACAATGATCTTCCTAAAAATTGTCTTAGCCTTTTCATCAATGCTAAGCAATCTCCCATGGAATTAGCCCATGAATTTATCTAAATATGGAAATATTTAGCTCATAAAGCTGATCATTACATAAATGATGATAATCTATTCAAAATCTTTATCATAGATTTAACTCCTACTTTCCAATATAAGGTTTGAACCTTTGCTCCTAAAACACTTAATTAAGCTCTTGATCAAGCTAAGTATCAAGAATTTCTTATGAATAAATTCGAACCTAATCCCAAACTACTTAAAGGATATTTCCAAACATCTAATGGTATCACTAGCAACTCTTCGTAAACCAAATAAGGAGTTTCCAAAACTGATCTTCCTTCACCTTGTCATACACCTCTCTCAGTTCAATAAATGAAACAATTTTTACCACCTTCAAAATATTTCATCTATCCCAATTCTCCTCCTAAGTGTTATGACCCTAATCTATTCTATTGGTTCCATGATGACATTGGGCATTCTCATGAATCTTATAGAGGGCTCAATAAATTTTTTATCTCTTATATTCTTGGTGATTCATTCAATCATGAATCTATGATCAATATTCATCATTAAGAATACACTGTTGCATCATAAAAATGGCAAAATTTTAAAGCTTCTACCTCCAATAACCAAAAATATTCTTCTAATAGTTAAGCAAATATCAAGGATGTTTATGCCATTGATGTTGATTATAACCAATATTATAAAAACTCTCAATATGTCAACATTGCCAAGGTTAATTATCATCATAAACCATCTCACAAAGATCTCATTACCAAGCATAAGAATCCATCTTTATAAGAATAAATTATTAAAGACACTACCACTAATAATGTTGATTTAGAATCACCTAAAGAATAAGTTCCTCCTTCTGATCCTCCAACCACATCTATACCTTCTAAAACTAATTTACCTTCTAAACCTCATGCTAATTCTTCTAAATCTCATTAAAATTTTCTTGAAGAACTCAACTCTATGCCCTACAAAATTCCTCTTATGGAGTTGATTCACACTTCATCCTATCATCATAGAATCCTTATGAAACAAATTTAAAAAATTAATGATCCATCCTCTATAGAGGAAGAACCACCTCCTATTGATTATCAACCTACTAATGTTAATACGGTTAAAACCTCATGTCTTTCTTCCAAGCCTTCTATTTAGTTTCTTGAAGAGGACATGATTAATGATGAAATTATTTTTCATGTTGATGATCCACCACTCTTTATTAAAATAACCATTAATACCAGTCTTATTGGAAAAGTCTTAGTTGATGAAGGCTTTGGTATTAATGTGACATACTTGTGGCTTATACAAAAACTTGGTTATAAAAAGGATCATATCAAGAAAACTCATCTTACTTTTCATGGTTTTGATAAGACTGATCAAAATCCACTTGGTTGTATTTGGATTCCATTAAACATAGGACCTAAGAGCATTTGAACCAAGCTTATGGTCCTTGATCTCCCTTTATCTTACAATATCCTTCTTGGTCATCCATGGACTCATCGAATGAGAGCCATTGCTTCTTCTGGTAGTCAATGTATTAAATTATTACATAATGGAAAATGGTACAAGCATGAAGCTGATCCCAATCCATGGAGTATCCAGTTTCCTAATCCTAAACCTCAATATCATATTCCTACTTATCCTAAGATTAACAATGCTCCTTTACTTGAGTTTATCAACATGAATCCTGATTTACAAGTTAATCTTATAGATTTTGATGATGATGAGCGCAATAATTTGTAACATACTTGAAATACTACCAAGTTTCCTCCATACATTTCATAATAGATTCCTCCTTTGTTATTATAAAGAGACCATACCATTCCTCTTATTGATGAGATTACCGACTTTCCTCCTCCATGCAATGCTCAAGATCCTGATTTACTAGAATATGTCTTCACTTGCAATGATTTTGGAGTGGCTAAATTATCTCAAGATCCTCTCATCATGTCTCCTCATAAATTCAACAATATTGAGATTTCACCTTCTAAAACTCCTCTTGATTCTCAATCTTGTATGATTTATCTAACATATTATGACAACTATATCATGGCCCAAGCTCAATTTAGAGATTTGGATGTCCAACATTACCAAAATAATTTAGCCCAAATACATGCTTTTAATTAGGATGTGCATACCATTTCTATAGATCATACTTTAGATCTTGAGGGTCATGTTCCTCCCATCAATCCTCATCTTACCAATCCTCTTTGGGTGGTAGAGAAAATTATTCCTTCTAAATCTTTAGAAGTTTCTAAACCTTTATATGAAATCTCTACATATGATCCTTCTCCAATTATCTAATCCATAGACACATGAATCTCTTCTACTCCATCTACTTTTTATACTCTTGAAATCACACTAGATGCCAAGACAACTGATGCCCATCAGATTCATTCTGAGTATGATAGCCACAACAATCAAATTCTCAATCTTGAAGTAGATGTCAAATATTATGGTCATATTCCTACCTTGCCTAGTGACAAAACTATTCTTGAATTAATTCATGCTTAGAAACCTCAACTTCCTCAGTAGCATCATAAACTTGGAAACTTTAAAACTAAAACTCCTTGCTTCAACAACTTCATTGCTAGAATTGATCCTAAAATAAATCCAATTTTAGCCTTACGTAATATACCATACCACTTTTAAGACAATAATGCCATGCTTATTGAAGAAACCACTTGCATCTAATATGGTACCCCATCTTGTTCTCAACAAATTATAATTTTTTTGAGAGCTTTCACCTACTAAACTATCATTGTGGTGATAAATTTAGCTCATTCTTTTATAGATATCATGAAGCTTTCACTTGGTCCTATGAGGACATGCCTGGCATTAACCCTATCATTGTGGTGCATAATATCATTACTTATCCTGATGCCAAGCCTATGCATCAAAATCAATGAAAATTTTTGCCTGAAGTTTCAACTCTATGTCATAAGGAAATCATCAAATTACTTGATGCTATATTTATTAAACTAGTGGATTATTCTGAATGGGTTTCCAATATTGTCCCCATTTAGAAGAAAGTCATTATGATCATTCACATTTGTATTGATTTTTGCAATCTTAATCTTAATTTGTAATGATCATGAAGCTAATAATATTGAAGAATCTTCCATCTCTCCCCCTCCGATACTACTAAACCAAAGGTAGTTATCAAGGAACTCCCTAAAATCAATGTTGATTTGCATGAGGGTACTTAGACCCTTCACTTTGTTGGTGATAAATGCCTTCAAGGAGTTAGGGTAGGTTGAATTCTCATGAGTCCTCTTGTCAAAATTATTCCTTTAGCTTTTATCTTCACCTTTGATATTGCCAATAATATGGCCAAGTATAAAGCTCTTATCTTAGGCATGAGAGCTGATCTTAATTTATACATTCAATACCTTCATGATTTAGGTGATTCTCAACTAATTTTCCATCAATTTAGTCATGATTATCAATGTAAAAGTGAGAACCTTTTTACCTATGATCAAATTTAAACCACTCTTGCTAAGGATTTTATCTCTTTCACTATTGAGCTAATTCCTAGAAATCAAAATTCCGTTATTGATTCTCTTGTCTCTTCAACTTATCTATTTCATTCTCATCAAGTCCTTTCTGATCCCTCTTTTATGATACAAATAAGAAATATCTATCTTCAACTCAACCATTGGATTCACTTATCTATCATATTGAGGCTGTTATCATTCAACAAAGCCCTTGGTATAAAGACATCATTCAATTCTTAGAAAATCAAAGTTATATTCCTAATTTAGACTCTCATGAAAAGACACACATTCATAAACAAGATTTCAAGTATGTATTTTGACATAACATACTTTATTATGACAATGTTGAAGGTACCTTGCTTTGTTTTATTATACAAGATGAAGTTCCTCCTCTTTTTGAACAAGCACATGGGGGAATTTGTATTGGTCACTATAGTAGACATGTTATACCATGCAAATGCCTATGTATGGGTTAATTTTGGCCTACTCTTGAAAAGGATGCATATTAAATACACTAAAAGGTGTACTCCTTATTAGCTTCATGACGATCTTATCCATTCACCTCCTACCTAAATTCAAACTATCGAATCTCCTTAGCCATTTTCTACATAGGAATTTGATCTCATTGGTAAACTTCCTTGCTCCCAAGATGGGCATGTCTTTATCATCACCGCTACCAAATATTTTACCAAGTGGGTTGAAGCCATGCCCCTCATTAACATCATTGGTCTTACCATTTCTAAATTTATTCTTAACCAAATTATTTGTTGCTTTGACATTCCTCATACCATCATTTCTGACAATGATGATAACTTCAAAAATAAACATGTTAAACAAATTTGCACCAAATTCAAGATTAATCTTATCCATTTACCTCCCTACTAAATTAAAACTATCAAATCTCCTTGTCCATTTTCTACATGGGGATTTGATCTCATTGGTAACTTCCTCACTCCCAGTATGGGCATGTCTTTATCATCACTGCTACCAAATATTTTACCAAGTGGGTCAAAGCCATGCCCCTCATTAGCATCATTGCTCTTACCATTTATAAATTTATTCTTAACCAAATTATTTGTTGATTTGGCATTCCTCATACCATCATTTCTGAAAATGATGGTAACTTAAAAAATAAACATGTTAAACAAATTTGCACCATATTCAAGATTAATCACAAATTTTCCATGCCTTATCATCCACAATGCTATCATCAAGCTAAGGCCACCAATAAAATTTTCAAAAAATTATCCAAAAGACAATTCATAAAACCCACATAGATTAGCATATTCATATTTACCCTGCACTTTGGGCCTATTAGACTAATATACGCATTACCATTGGGTCAAAACCATTCCTGCTCATGTATGGTTCTAATTTAGTTCTTCCTTTAGAAGTTGAGCTTCCCTCTATTTGTATATCTCTTCATGGAATTATTCCTGATGAAGAATTACATGAATCTTGGCTTTATGACCTTGATTTAATTGTTGAACATTGTCTTTCTACCTTGAAACATAACTACCAATATAAGGCTCACATCACCAGATAACATAACAAACATGTTAAAGTTCACACTTTAATGTTGGTGATCTTGTCCTTAAATTAGATTACATCCATGATAAAGAAGGTAAATATGCCCAAAAATTATGGAGCCCATATTTAGTTAAAGACATTCTTGGTCTAAGCACCTACCATCTTCAAACTAATGAAGGCTATATTTTCAAAGATCCCACCAATGCTCAATTCCTTAAAAAGTACTTTACCTAAACATTTACTTGTCATGTTTTCTATCTATATTTATCTAACATTTTTGTAGGTTACTTAAGCATGGGTCTCTCCCTCTATAATAGTTCCCTCTTTTTGACAAACCTTTAGTCCTCCCTTTTGGTCTTTTGTTTTCTTGATGTACCATAGTCTTCTTTATCTTCTTACATTTTTTTCTATTTTTTGCACCCCTTGGATTTTTCTTTTGTGAGTTATTTTTTGAGACCATGGATCTGACCTAGCATTCCTCATAAAACCACCATATTTTAATCATTTCTTTCTCTTGTTTTTGCTTTCCAATGTTTTTTTGGCATCCCTTGGGTTTTTATTTTGTGAGTTGCTTTGTAAGACTACAGATAGGACTTGGTATCCCTCACAAAGTTACCATCTCTTTACTTTATATTTTTATTATTTTTATGTAGTTTTAGTGTAAGACCATGGATAAGACTTGGAACTCCTCATAAAATTATAATTTTTTCATGTTCTTGATCCTTGTTCTCAACTTTAGATTTTTCTTCTTTTGCTAGATGAAATCTACACAACAATCTATGTTAACATGTTTTCCTCCATTTCACCCATTCTTATGACAAGGAATCATAATATAATATCTTGTATACCTCTTTTTCCTTTGTCACATTTTTTATGATTTGAATAAATTTGAATTGTTCCATGTATCATTCCTATTGATTTTCCCTTTCTTTCATCTCCTCATTGGATAAAACAAGGTCAAAGTCAAGATAACACTTTTATTTCACCTAGATTTACAAGACTCTTAGATGCCATGTTCTTTGAAGTTATCTCTCTTAGTAACCTTATCCCATGTATTCAAATCAAATTCATCTTTATCACCCATGTTTGGTCTTCTAAATATGTATGGAGGAGGAAAAGAAAAAGCCATCAAAAAATCTAAAAGCCAAATCATTTGAAAACAAAAGGCAATGATATCTAAAAGACAAAATACAAATCTTAAAATTCAAATTCACACCAAAATATGTGATTTCAAACACATCTCCTATCTCTAATCAAAGGTCAAACTCCACAATTGGCTTAACATAGACACAAGGTCCTTTAGGGTGTGGTAATCCAGTAGATTGGAATAGGAGAATTTAAAAAAAACTCTATGGTGCTACCTAATTTATCATGTAAGTACCCAATCTTCACATTAGACTAACGACTCTATAAGGGGTCCTAAAGATTAGGGAACACATTTTGGGGAAGTAGATCCATTTTAATTTTCATGCATATAATGTTCATGGGATGATCTATATACTCCATTTGTTTACCTAAGACTTTTGTGGCTAAGAGAAGTATTTCAAAGTCCTTAAGGTTGAAAGTCCTCTTGTTTTGACAAACGTAATTTGAGTGTCTTGACTTTGATAAAGAGTTCCTCTACCTTGGTTTTTATTTGATTCTCCCCTCCACCCATTTCATTTCCCCCTTTGATAGATAAATTGTGATTCCAAATCTATTTTCCCTTCTTTTTTAATTCTTTCTTCTTAACCTCTTAAAAACATGCTAACACTACTTTATTTCAGTTTTATCTATCCTTAGAAAAAAATAACATGCTTGAGTAACTATGGATTTTCACCTTTATTTACACCATGATTTTTACATTTTATACACTTACTTTACTTTCCTTTTACCATTTGTCATTATTTTTTTGTCTTGTTATGGACACTTGAGTTCATACCCTTTTTCCATTATTGAGTGTGGTTGGATTATTAATTCTCACTTGACAATGTTGTTTTCCTTTTTATGCACCTCCTTTTTCCATCATTGCATGAGATGTGGATTGTTACTACTCACCAATCAATGTTGTTTTACCATTTTGTTTAGTTTTTTACCCATTTACATTGTTTTGTTTTACCATCCTATTTGACATGTATCCTTGGTTTGATTTGGTGAAGTTTACTTTCTTACTTAAGGATAACTTGTTTGAGTTTTTCAGTCTTTAGTAGCATTGGATTTTCAAGTTACTCAATTTACTCTTATTTTTTTGACTTGGTCATTTGGTCTAACATAGCACCTATCATCTTATCTTTCCAAATTAACCAAGTATGTCCCATCCTCATAACACTAACTATCTGGGATTTTCTTGCATTTGTTTATTTTTGCTCTTTAGTTTTGTATTCTTGGGTTTGTTGAAAGTAGTATTTGCACCCTACACAATCAAAACTAGTAACACAATAGACAACCATCCTGTAATAAAGGTAATTCAAGGTACGCACTGCATTACTTTTCAATCATTTAATTTTTAGATTAGTTTCCTTTTTGATCATTTAATTTTAGTTATTTTTTATTCAAATTACTATAATTTTTTTTAGCATCAACATTATGTGTCCTTATGTTCTTTCTCAAAGCACCACCAATGTTACACCTTAGTGTCATGTGATGAGATTCGAGTGGGGCATATGTATACACATAAAATTTTTAACTTTTATCACATGCTGATGCTTTACATCTTGTAGGAACCCATCAAGACTCAATCTCTTTGAGTGCACACCTCAAGGGGTAAACTGAGAAAGGGGTAGGTAGACCTTTGGTACTTTATAGGATTGTTGTCCCTTATTTCCACATTATCACCAATCTAACTAGATCTCAAAACCTTTCCATAAGCTACTTCTCCTCCTTTGAGTACTCTTTAGTCTTTTCCTCTTTCCATTCCTCCTTTTCTTGTCTTAATCCCCTTTTAGATAATTGACTGTATTAGGTCAACTGGGTTGATATAGTATAGTTTAGGGGTATTCTTTACTTTCTTAGCTTGTTATCACTTTGCCTGACCTAGCTCAAACCTAGTAAATTATCCCTAAAAACACACTGGGTCTACTGGGTCAACCCTGTATAATTGATGTTCTCAAAAATATTTAGGGAAAAATACACCTTTATATATAAGATCATTTCAATCATTATTCATATGTGCAATCAAGAGTTATTATTCTCTCACACTTCTTCACAATCTGCTCTTCTACCATTCTACTTGAGGAAACTTAGCTTAGGGTTCTTATTTAGAGAATCTATTCTTATGGATAAGTCTTCGATGCTTTTGCATTTCTTGATGATCCTTAATAAACATAATAACCTCTTGTGAAGCCCCTTTAGCCAAGGGAGAGATTGAGTCTTGATGGGTTCACATTTAGGTAAGTATATTCTAATTTTGTTCTCCTATCTTTTAGTAGATAGAAGTAGCATAAGTGTTGGATTGAATAATATTATATTTTATGTATTAGGGTGTTACTCATGCTTAATTTAATTTATGTTCCCTATACATGTTTTTTTATTGTTTCTAACCCCCACTTTGTTCCACAAGCTTTGGTGTGCACTAGCTTAGATTTACTTTCTTGTTATTAGAATAGAGTGAATGTTTTAAGCCTTTCTTGTTATTAGAATTGAGTGAATGTTTTAAATTTTAGGACTCCATTAGGGTTGTTAAGAAATTGTGTTAGACTATAGGCTTTGGAACCCTTCCTAAAATGATATGTTGTGACAAGTGATCCCCTAATCGGGTCTAGAAAACCCCCATATTAGTCATTCTCCCACTTAACAAGTGCATCCCCAATCAAAAGTTTAGGTATGATCTATCTTCTTTGAGCTAGAATTGATTTAGAGACATGATGCATTTTTTATTATATATAGAATCATGATATGCACTAATTTTAAAGAATTAAATAAGGCCTATCCAAAGGATGAATTTCCTCTACTAATCATTGACATGATAGTCAACTCCACAACGGTTATGAAATGATTTTATTGACGTATAGATTTTTAGGTTACAAGTAGATTCAAATTGTGCTAGAAGACCAACATAAAATAAAATTCACCACTCCATGGGGTACATTTTATTATCAAGTTATGCAATTTGGTCTAAAAAACATTGGGGTCATGTACCAAAGATCCATTACCATCATATTTCATGATATGATGCATGATATTATTGAATACTACATCGATGACATCTTAGGTAAACCAAAGACTAGGGCTGATCATTTAGCAAAACTACAAAGGATATTTGAGAGCTACTACATGAATACAAAGTCAGGCTCAATCCTAAAAAGTGTGTTTTTGGAGTTAAGGCAAATTGCTTGGCTTCATTGTGTCTCATCAAGGAATAAAATTTGATCCAGACACCAACTCATTAGTTGGTGAGGGAATTAGCCAAATTTGCTTGCTTTAAAGGGCTAGTAATATAATATCATATGCTATGGCCACCATTATATATTTGATTCAACATATAAATACAATAAAAGAATTCTAGTTCCTCATTGAAAATCTACTAGCGCCAGCTCATGAGCCTTTAACCATCGCAAAGATATATGATATTATTAGATCCATATTTATATGGTATTAAAACCTTTAAACCTATCTTCATGACCAAATAATGCCACTAGACCTATCCCACAAATAATCCAAATCCTTTGTCCACCACGTCTTACTTTACACCTTACTCAGATCAACGCTTTACCATCACAATCTTGATGGAACTCTACTTTGTTGTTTAACTTTGGCATAATCTACACTAGTGTTATAAGAAGTTCATGAAGGATTTTGTGGATCCCACACAATAAGGGAAGTCCTATAAAAAAATATCTTGTGTACTGGGTATTATTGGCCAATGATGGATACATATGTAGTTATGTATGTCAAAAACTATGATAAATGTTAAAGGCATGCTAATCTCATTCATACCCTAGCCAAGAATATAAAACCAATGATTACACCATGGGTTTTTTCTACATGGGGCCTCAATCTCATTATGAAGATAAACCCTAACTCATATGATGGCCATAAACATATCCTTACTACCACTGAATACTTCACTAAGCGGGTTAAATCCATACCCCTCACTTACATGACTGGAAAGCAAATTTACAAAATCATATTTAACCATCTCATTTGTAATTATGGTATCCCCTCTGACATATATCTAATAATTATGGATCATTTAAGAACAAGAATGTCAAATCGCTATATGCTAAGTACAAAATTACTCAACATTTTTCCATGGCATAATACCCTGACGTTAATAGCCAAGCTGAAGCATATAACAA
The DNA here is from genome assembly GCA_037957365.1 of Torreya grandis. Lineage (NCBI taxonomy): Eukaryota > Viridiplantae > Streptophyta > Pinopsida > Cupressales > Taxaceae > Torreya > Torreya grandis. The sequence goes on from JARHVA010003080.1 coordinate 904,319, forward strand.
AACCATTGTCAACATCTTTAAAAATATTATTAATGATGTTGGTCATGATTTTTACCTCCAAATATTTTATTCCCTTTGGGCATATCATACTAATCACTATACTTTAATAGGAGCCACTATGTATTCACTTATTTATAGCACTGAGGCCATTCTTCCCATTGAGGTGGAGTTATCTTCTTTTTACATCTCTTTGAATCATGTCCTGGATGATGAAGACTATTGAGTAGCTCACCTATAAGATCTGGAGTTATTTGATGAGAAATGCATGGCCGCAGTTAAAAACTTAAAAGAATACCATAACTCACTCTGTGGCCAGTATAATGAGTGCATTAAACACAAATAATTTTGTCTTGGTGTTCTTGTTCTTAAATAAAACCAATAGAATACCATGGCCAAGAATAATGATAAAGGCAGGTTCAAACCTAACTGGATAGGCCCATTCATCATTATTTCAAACTATGGAATTGGAGCATACATGCTCGCTATAGTAGATGGGGTAAACTTGATGAGCTGATGAACATTATACACCTCAAGCATTACTTTGCTTGAGAGACCTAGTGTATTATTTATGAGGCCCATTTTAGTTTTACCATAATATCAACATTATTCTATCACTATACCATTCTACCATACCTTTCCTATTGACCAAGTTCTTTTTCCTTCCTACCCAGCCATTTGACCTTGGTTCCATTCCATTAGTTCCATGGCCATTTTTAGCATGAAGATTTAGATCAAGTTTTAGTAATTATTTTAGCATTCCACATAGAGGTCATATTTTGGAGTAGTATAACAATGGTTTGGTAGTTGTATCCTTCATTTCTTGTTCCATTGTCTACCACATGGGCCTAATTATAACTACCTTTGGGAAAACTAGTGTCTCACTATCATGTTACTAATTATTACTACCTATGGGTAAATTATGATTATTGGCCTATGTTGTTTTTTCCTACTTATAACCATCTATGAGAAAATTAGGGGCAAAAATTATTTATCATGCCTTGAAGTACCACTTTGCATTCCTCTATCATATTATACCACTTGCCAATTATGCCTATTTTGTTTGAATTGGCTACTAGATAGTTAGATTCCTCCACTATCAAGCGTAACTACAGTGACTTGAGGTCCCCTCCTAAAACTATGTAGGCATCACTTGATTCTTGTGGAGTTTATCTCAATCACCCTTTTCATGCTCTCTCCATTTTTCAAGAAACCTAAACCGTGCTCTTACCATTTTGAGAGCATCTTAAGTTTGAACGCTCTCACCATTTTGTGATCTTAGAACATTTAGTGTCTTATCATTCTTGATGAAGTTGAGATGCTCCAAAAATTCTAAAAACATTTGTAAAACCAATTTAAAAAATCCAAAACATTGACCACTTCTTTGCCTTAAGGATTCTTGAATCCCTAGATACTTCACAAGCAACCACTTGTCATTTAGTTTCCCCATCCTTATTTTCCTCACATCCCATGCACTTGCCATTTTTCAATATCATTCCCACATTCTTCTATCACAATCCATCATGTTTTCTTCTCATAATTTTTCTTCTATCCTATTTCTTGGGAGAACTACATTCGGCCCAATTTTTTTGTATGATATTACATCCATGAAAATTACTAGGTAGCATCCACTTGCCTAGTGTATCTAGAGCCAACTCAACCACCCCTTTCATTTTCTTCTATTCCCCCATCTTGTTTGTTTGTTCGGTTGTCCCTTATTGTCTAGGGGAAATATTTGTCATCTTGTTTGTGTCATGTTATTTATACTAACATTGTGATTAACCATTGTTTCTATTTTATGTTCTTTTGGTTATTTATTATTTGTTTCTTATTTTGTCTTTTTGTTTATTTGTTTGTCTGCCTATTTGTTTTCTTTATTATTATGCCTTGATTCAATCTATGTGAATTTATTGGGTGATTCCTTGCACATTATTATTGAATTCATCCATAATCATACATTAACATTATCATCATGGTTTTTATCATTAGTGCATTATTTTCAATTGAGTATTATATCACGTGTCAGTCCAAATGCATATTTTATCCAAGTTATCATGGTGTTATATCATGATGCCTACTATCATATGCTACAACAAAAATTGTCTCTAGGAATCTACATGATAATGATGCAATGATATCTCCTTGGCACTAAAAATATTCTTGATCTAATCCAAATCATATCCTACATAGAGTAATTAAACAATGCGATAATTTTCCCCCTTGATGGTTTGGATGAGCATCTCCCTACTAGCAGGTTGACCAAATTCATATTTCTCCTCTATACCAATTTGCCATCATATTCCATATCATGTTTTCCACTATCATGGTATAATTCTTATAATTGCCTATGGGAAAATCATTGTATATCATTCCACTTGCATTATGATTGATTCTAACCACCTTTGGGCAAATCTTTATGATTCCATCAATTCAAAGGTTGATGATTATAATCACCTATGGAAAAATCATTCTCTTTCTTCTACCCAACTAGGGCACATTTTCATTATGATAATGCTTATAACCACCTTTGGGAAAACCATTATCTCTATCCACCTAATTGGGGTATGTTTTTATCCTACTAATTATTATAATTTTCTGTGGGCAAATCATTGTTTTCCTTTTTATTGATTATAACTACCTTTGGGAAAATTATTCTCTTGTTAGCCTACACTGTTTTCAATTATTATAACCACATTTGGGAAAATCATTACCTTTTTTATCCCACTTGTGATGATTATTCTAAGCATCTTTGGGTAAATCATCCTATTTGTCTGCCTAATCAGGGTAGCTCCATATGCCATTGATTATAACTACCTATGGTAAAATCAATATTTTCCACCCCATTTCATCATTTTGATCTCATAATTTACTCATTTCAAGGGATTGATTACCAACCCCTTTTCCAACTGCTCCTTTGAAGGGGCACCTATAGTTCATCCATTATCATTTAAGTCATAAGCATGTAAGACCTTTTTATTATTTGAGAAGATGTTATTGTGCTTATAGCTTGCAACACCTTCCCAAATAAGGGAAAACTATAGACACCTAAAACTAGCCATCAATGGCCTTCGACTAGACTTCAAGCTGATTCCTACTAACCATGGAAAATTAATCGTAGAAATCACTAAACTTCCCAAATTTGATTGTGCATCATTTATCAAAGTTTAGAATCTTATTGAGACATCCCTAATTGGGGTATCATATCATATGCAATAATAAATTCTCATAGATTCATCCCTAATCAACCTATGGCATCACAACAATAAATTTAGCTTATGGATCTATTAAGTGGGACACTTACACACATGAATAGAATCTTGAAAATGCTAAAATCCTAATCAAAATTAATTAATAAGTTACACCAAATTAAATGCCTAGTTGAATTATCCATGTGCAATTAATGAATAAATAAAAAAGAAAATTTAAATAAAAAATGATCCATGTGTAATTAATGAATAAATAAATAAGTAAATTCAAAAATATGAAATATCTTAGCTTTTCATGATTACCTTTTCAAGTTGTCAAGCCTTTGGAAAATATCTCATATTGGAGGCCCATGCCTATTCATTATAAATCATGAGTAATTGATAACTTTTAACTCTACTGGGGTTATGTTGACTCACTTAGGTTGGGTTTTAATCCATTCCAATCCTTAACTCCATATTGAATCACCTTGGACTGGGGTTATATCCATTTTCTAAATACAATCCATTGCCTATTGAATTTAGAAGCTTGTAAATTATAGAGTTATAGTGCAATTTTTGTTACATGAGAGTCATATCAATAATTTTATAATTCTAAAATATTGAGCCAAGCCACATCAAGCCAACACAAGCCAAAATGGTTTTAAGGAGAGAAGGAGATACACAAACTCCATTTACAAAGACTCTTTTAGCACAAACCGAAGCCACTCAACAATGCATTTAGAGCTCTCAAGGAAGGTAAGAGAATGTATGTCTTTTACATTTTAGTTGTGATTTTCATTTGGTTTTGTTACTAAGCCCACCCATAGTATCTAGGATTTTAAATGTTAGTGTTGGTGTGTTTCTTTAAGTTTTTGTTTCTTAAACTAACATATTACTAACCTTCCTTCTTAGATTCTTATGATCACATCTACAAGTTTAGCCTATTGTGATTCACACTAAATCTAAAAATATGATAAACATACATATCATAGATGAATTTTCATGTATATATTGAAATGAATGTAAGTATAAAAATGGATAATACAATGTATTATATATGATAAAACATAAAATAATCAAGTAAATAAGCAATACATGTCATACATACGTCCTAGATTTTATTTTTGAATATATAGATATTTTTATTTTTTATATTTTATAAGTATTTTAGAATATAATCCTAACAAATTATCCCATCAATTATATCTTCACATGTAGGTCTTGTGTGAAACATGGCAAATGTGACTCATCATTATTGAGTATTAATATATATATATATATATATTTTAGAATCATATATATATATATATATATATATATATATATATATATATATATATATATATGATTCTAAAAAATAATCTGGTGTTGTGACCTATTTATCATGGTCATCATCAACCATATGACCATGCACATGTTGCATAACACTATGAAACATAGTGCTATATGGAATCTAATGCATAATAGTATAATTTTATTATGTTTACCAAGGAACACATTGAGAAATATATAACACTAGTCAAGAAAATGGAGTAGATAATGGTTCTCTCAAATCTTATATATATATATATATATATGATGTGATAGATGTTGTAATACTAGTTGTATAGGAAAATACACTGTAAACATTAACATATTGTATAATTAACTATGATGGTGGTGGGAGTGACATATTAATAAGCTCCTATCAAAGAGTGTATTCATATGGAATACCTAAAACTAAGAAAACTCTACCAGTATGTATATTTTTTAGACATTTGTGAATTGTAGATGGTATTGTGTGCATCTTACCTATCCATGGACATTCTAACATGTCAAATACCCATATACTTAAAATAACTAAGAATACTATTGTAACTATAGTAGGTCCCACTTTGAGTGCTAATGTAATCCTTATAATAAGATTATGATTGTGTCCATCAAATCCATTGATCATACTAATTGTATCCATCAAACCTTCTTGGGTATATCGAAGACTAGTGAGGAGTGTCATGGTGTAAATATTTTCACTTGAATTGTTTCTTGCCAAGACACTATATAGGTTATAAATATATGTATTATTTTACAAATAATGCCTCATTAGAGTAATCATCATCAAAAATATCATATGTATCAAATAGGATAGTAGCTCTCTTTGTGTGTATAGTCTAAAGTGTGCTAATAATTCCATCTAATCCCCAATTATAGAAGTATAAGAAGTTGTAGGAGGATGTGCATTATAATTCATATGCACCTATGGTTGAGAAGTACTCTCCTATGTTGCATTATTTGGAAAGGGTTATTAAATATACTAAACCTATCATTCCCATTATGTTTTTCCCCTGTTTCATTTGTAGATGTATTAATATCAATTGTTTTATAATCTATCAAATCATCTTGTGTCTTAAACTAATGCATTTGTTGCTTAAATGTCCTATGCCTTAATGATATCATAATAGACATTACCATAAAATTCATTATATTTAGGCTTACAAATATCAACCTCTTTTTTTGGAGGGAGAGATATAAGGTTTCACTCAAGTAACTTTTATAATTCCTTATCAGGATATTTTGGTAAATGTGTAAATTGCCTCCTTGTTGGAGCTGATAGAGCAAGCTGATTAGTTAATTATTAAATTTATATCACTCTTATTATCATTTAATTTTTATTTAAAATCTATTTTTATTTTAAACTTGGCACTATAATTGGTTGGAGGGTTGGACCCATACTTTAGTTTATTCATTTCAATAAGTTTAACTTCTTGATCCTTAATTGTGTGGCATAGGGCATCTAATGATTGAAACTTATTAAACACAATATAATCATGTAATGGAGAAACCAATATTTATTTGAATATATATTATAATTAATTATTTTCTATTTGAATTATCATATCAGATCATAGTCTTGTAATAAATCACATAATCAGTAATAGACTCATTGGACCCTTGTTTGATTTTTCTAATATGAGCATATGACATATTTTCAATAGACTTTATTGAAAAGTGTGTTAAAATTTTATTATCTAAAGGTTTAAGGCATGAATTGATTGCAAATGGAGATCATAAAACCAACATAAGGCATAGTCCTTAAGACTACATACAAACAACTTAGTCAATAACCCATCATGGACTCATTATCCAAACATGTTATGTAAAGGTCTAAAAGATGTTGTTATGGATCAGCATTACCATCATAAAATTTAAGCTTAAGTGACACAAACCCTATTGTTAAAGGATAAGCTAAGATATTAATAGCTAATGGATTATGCAATGATGCATGAGAACTAATGGTGTGGCCCACTTTAGAAGAACTTTTTTGTAACTATGTAACCTTATTCTATAGCTAAATATCTATTTATACAAGGGTTTGAGCATCAACATAAAAAAAATTATAGTTTCATATGACTATACACGAGTAGAAAATTTAGAAGGTATGAAAGTATATTGTGTTGGGATAGTCATAGTAATATGAGGAGAATTGTATATTTCCCCCATACCATGGATGGACATCACATGTAATAAAAGGTGTAGACATGGGAATAGTAGTAGTGGTAGTATCAACACCTATTATATAATTAATACATCTAAATATGCATTAGTATCAGTAAAGGGATAATATTGTTTTTCCTCAAATGTGATAACCTTAGCATTATTATCATTCTTAACTTAAAGGATTGTATGTATTATCTTATGTAAATCATTAGGTTGTAAAAAAAATCTTGAAATGTATAAATGGCTCAAACTTGTTTATGGTCAGCACCATCAAGGTAATCTAGATGTATTCAATTATTATATTAATTATATTCCAGATTCATAACATTACTCAAAAATAGTTTTGAGATGTGGCATAACATTTTAACAACATTTTGTACTTGCATGTGCTCATTATCAAAATTTACATCAAAAAAAGAAAAAGGAATTTACACTTAATCAAATTTATCCATTTTAGACACACATGATTGATTTAAAGACATATGATTATCCTTAATTTTGACACCACTTAAACTATCTCTTAACCATGGAGAAATAAGAGAATTAACCATATTTTATGGCATATAATAGGACAATAAAAAACATAAAAAGGGGCTTAGCATCAAACATTAAATACTATGCACTATGGGGAAATTAGAAAGCAAGTCTAAAAATCATAAATAAATATTGAAATTTGAAACCATAGGAAAATAAAAGGAAATCCTAAGGAACCCAGGGTTTACTATGTTCAAGACTAGTGTTTAATCCTAAATTTATATATGTGGGGTATCTAGGATTAAGGGGATTAGATTAGATTTTACACAAAGATGGTGAACTATCGTAATAAACAAGTAAATTAATAGAAAACATAGATAAATAATATTATGAATTTATACAATTGATATTGCTAAAAATAGTAAAGAAATAATATTAATAGATATTGTAAGAAATTAGAAATAATGGTACTTAGTTGGTTTACTATGTGCATGCCTGTCTAGGTAGGAATAGGATAAAAGAGGCCTAGAATATGATCTTAGAATAGTCATCAAATTTTTAGAATATCATTTTTGTGGCCTTGGAAACTTGCATCAGATCTAGATAGTTGCATTGATACATGTGTCTAATCTTATCATATCAAGTCAAGTTGACCCTAGATACCCCTCTATCAATGGACACTACCTATATATCTAATTATCTGAAGAGGGCCTCAAATTGATGTAGTTCTCCCTACATGTTGGCTTGTGTGTGCACAAGTGTGTAATGTGTGATAAGTAAATACATGAAGTGACCTAGCTTGTAACTTAGATAATATGGCTCATAGATTTCTCTTTGAATGATTTAGACATGTATAAATACTAATCCTATGACTAATATGGAAATAGGGATGAATATGGCATATTTTCCCACTTGAATGATTGATTTAGTACTTCTTGGTATATTTCCTAGATAATTATATGTGATTTCTAAGTGAGGAATGAATGTGGATTGATATTGTATATATACCAATCCCTTTTAGAAATATATTTCATTAAATCACTTAGTCTAATATTTTGGATATGTTTCTTTTGTAAATTGGATGCATGTTGGGCACTAGACACTTTATAGGAAAATAGACACTTGCATCGACGCATCTGTCCATCTAAGACATAAGTGTCTAAGAAGCTAAAAAATAAGTATAGATCCAAAATTGGTAGTGAATCATAATAGTCAGATTTAGTGAGGGATGAATGAGGGTTGATATTATATATACACCTATCCATTTTTTAAATATCTTGCATTAAATCACTTAGGATAATATTTCACATACATTTATTTTGTAAATTGGATGACTTTTGGGCACTAGACACTTTATAGGAAAATAGACACTTGTGTCGACACATGTGTCCACTTAGTACACAAGTGTCCAAGAAGTTAGAAAATAAGTACAAGTCCAAAACTGACAGTGAAGGATAATAATCATATTTATAGGTTTTTGCATAGTATGAAAGGCCTAGTCATCAGAATAATAATGGTCAAACTAAGATATTATCAATTAGGCATAAATAGATAGTGAGCCAAGCCTTTCATCAGTGGGAAGATCTAGAACTATAAGGTATAACCATGATAGGTATTTTCCAGGTGTATAAGACTAAGGTACTATGTAAATAAAATTTTAGTATCTACATTTTCCCCTATTTAATTTAGTAACAAAAATACTAATTTAAACGAAATAAATGTGTACCTGGATGTGTATAACACTCTTTGTAATGTACGAGCATCAAGACAACCTAATTGTAAACATTTAAATAGGTCAATTTGAGATGTAAAGAGGTATTAGGGGTATTTAAAAAATTAAATAAGAAGCCTTATATGTTTAAATGGTCTTAGTATAGGTCAAAATAGTAGAGTTGATTTTTTCCTCCAAAAGGGAACATTTGAACATTTGAACTATTTGTAAGACTTTTAAGCCCTTATGACTATCCTATAAGGTTTATTGTTTTGTTGTAAAAAAATGTTCACCTATGTATACATAAATCATCCTAAAAACCTATCTAGAAGCCTCAAATGTAGGTGGAGGGATTGAATAAGTATAGTTGTTAAGGAGTTGAGAGGATATTGTGATAAATCCTCAAGATAGTAAGAAGATAGAGATATGCAAGGTATTGATAAGCTCAAATCATGGAGAAAGGATTAAATAAATAAATGAAGTGGATGAGATTTTAGACAAAATAGAATTAGGGTAGGGTAAATAGAATGATTATTATAGTTATCTAAACCTACAGGTTGGTGATAGTAGATCTCTAGATTGTGGTGAGTATGTATAGTCTATAGAAAAGTTGTAATATTGGTAACAATTTGATAGTTTGGATTAAAAAAGGAGTGTTTTCAAATATTGTTAAGCTTCTCTTAATACACCATAACATGTAAGTTATTTTTATTCCACTATTATGTTATTTAAGCATCAAGATTAATGAACAACACATTATTTATCAATCAGTCTTAGTTTCTTGAGTGGTTCGAAGAATCACTTGTTCATTGTTAATGGTGATTTGAATTATTGATTTTTTATTGATGTGTAATGCTATCACTTTGATTTTTTAATTGAGTTCCTTCCTTCCCAAATTGATTAAGGTACATCTTATGAAAAAGTAAATGGTAGAACAAAGCCAGTGGATTATTTTATCATTCATCAATTGGTATGTGCTATGTAAAATTATGTCAATGGTTTGGTTTTATAATATTCCTTTGATAAGTGTTTATCATAATTATGTTTCAAAATTGGGTCATGCACATAAAGTATCCAACATAAAATAGTAACTAGAAGTCTGAATACCAATTTGGTCATTGGTGGAGTGAGTTCATTATAATATTTGGCTGATTATGTTATTTAAAGGTTCATACCCTATGTTATTTGGTTGATAGTGGTAATAGGGAATATAAATATCGATTGGATTCTCCCATTCTTAGTTAAAATTACATAGTGTTATGAAGTGAAGGAAACTAGATTGGACCAAGAGGAAAATGAATATAGTTCATAGTGTTTATTAGAATTCTAAATCTTCATATATACATTCAAAGACTGAGTACTTCCACCTGAGCATGATAAAACATAAATTTGTCTTTTTTTTGAGTTGTTAATGTTTGAAAAAGTTGATAATAGTTGTATGTAACTGGGTTTATAATTTTAAGAAAATCATTTGGTCTGATAAGACCCAAATGTGTCTCCAAAAGGCTTGACCTCCTTCAATATCTATATAATGACTACACCAAAATTGATAAGGTCTGAACCAAGCTTAAATTAGGATTTTTTTTACTTGATACAAGACATGCCAATAACCAACTATGTGTGTTTAAATAAGTAAGGTGCCTATTATAAGGTTTAAAATATTATGTGTGTTTGTTTTTCCTATAAAGATCCATATAAGAAAGTGCTAAAAAGTTATGTTTTAGTATAAAGAGATCATTAATAGGGGAGATAAATTCTTTGTTATAGTATAAATCTTAGGATGAAAAAGGGGGAGACTAAATGTGATTAATAAGTATAGTAATAAATTCTGGGATATTCGCCAAAGAAGTAAGAATCATAGACTAAATAAAAATCATTATAGTGAATAATGTATAAAGAGGACAAACCTAATTGATTAGATTAGATGTATCAAACGTAAATAAAGGTCATAAACTAGATTGAGGATAATACATATAATAATATTATAAGACATATTTGAATAATAATAAGATAATGAATACATTTAGGTAATGGGCCAAGTAATATCAATTGAAGAGTCATAATTGATCTTGAATTGTGCATGAAAGTGTAAGATTACCATCAATTCAACTTTGCATGAAACCAACTTGAGTGTTTTATTGGTGTAATCACCCAAAAGTGGTATTTGAGTGATAAGAGTGCTACTTGAGATTACCTATCCATAGCTCAGCCCTAAACATATCCTATAACCTATTGTCACACTTATCCAACATTTGGGTGGGCCATAGGCATCCCTAGTCATCCCCAAATCAGTCTTAGACCCTCATTTATTGATCCTAGACCTTTATGCCTAGTGTTCTACCAACTGGAATTTTGCCCCATAATAAGGGCACTAGCACCACATGGTGTTAGTGTCCCCAAAATTGAATTAATGTTCTTTTCCAAAATGTATATCTTTTCAAAACTAGAACATCCTAAAGTCAACCAAGACATATTTTATCTTTTACAAAAATAATAAAATAATATATATACATTAATTTAGCCCTCTAACCACTAGATGTAAATTAGATGAAAAATATGCATTCAAACTTAGAACAAGTTAAGCATAATTAAGGTTATCAATCCCTATTATGCCATACTTCTGCATACTACCATCTACAATAACCTTAAGCTTAGATTATCTAGATTTCTAGTCTCAAGCACATTTAAGGCACTCAAGTCCACTATCATACTAGCATAACTTGCACTTGTACTTGCACTAGAACTTAGGTTGGGAGAACTATATCAGGATTGATCCCTTATCATAGTATTGGTATGTAGGTAACTTTGTTCATAGTGGGCTGTTGAGGAATTCTAGCCTACCCTATTAACAAACACACTTTTTAGTTCGTGCCCTAGTTACATAGAGGATTAGGGTTTACATAATCAATAAATAGACCCCATCTATCCACATATAGGTGCACCTAGAAGCTTGGGATAGTCCTACATAGATAACATTATTTCCAATATCATGACACTATCACCATTTTTCCAATAATGGCACTACTGTCCAATAGTGGCACTACTATCCAGTAGGTGTTCTAACACTAGGATCTAGTTTACAACATTTAGACCAAATTTCATTTTAGTTTGCAGCACTTAGATTATCTGTATCAGGTTTTTTCTAGCTAAATAATTACTTACATTATTTATTATTATTTTTATAAAATTCAAAGCTATTCAATTAAGTAATAAATCAATAGTTATATTTATTGCATATTATTTCCTTAATTTAGTCTACTTAGTTATTTAATAAGCATAGGATTTATAATTTCTAGGTCATAAAAGGTTTAAACATTTGGTGAACCTGACTTACTTTGAACATTGCTCAAACCCTAACCCTATATGCTTTTCGGGTTTGTATCCTTTTTATGTCTATGTTCAGATTTTAATTCTAAAATTTTAGATTTGTTTTAATGTTTTTTTTTGTAATATTTTTTAGATTAAAATTATTTAAAGGTTCAAAATATTCGACTTATTTTCCTAATTCCCAAACTATAATGGCATAATTCAACAACTAATTTGATGAAACCAATAAGAAATAATTGTAATATTTTATGTCCAAACATTCATATATGTAAGATGACCTCATCACTATTATTAAATAATAAATTCAAAAATAAAACAATGGTCAATCTTCAAGTCCCCTAGATGATAACATTATTACACCTACAGTGGATCCAAGTCAGCCAACACAATCAATAATTGTAACTCAATAACCTTCAGTGACATCTACACCTCTTATGTCTAGTTCTTCCACTCTAGATGTACAATCCCTTATGCATCAAGTTCACATATTGTAGGCTTATTTGTTACATCTTGATAAGGGAGCCACTAGGCCATCATAGGCCTTGGATGCTAATGTTTTCTTACATACACCTTTGGCACATCACATAGTGGTAACTCCCTTTCCATCTGAATTCATGAAACCTAAACTTACATTGTATGATGGTAAGGATGACCCAAAACATCATCTATGAGATTTTCACATAGCATATTTAAAATATATGTTTAATGATTGGCTTCTCACAAAGTTATTTCCACACATTTTAAGGGAGTATGCTTTATAGTGGTTTTATGACTTATCAAATTAATATATCATAGCATTCAATCCATTAACAAACATGTTTGTAGCACACTTCTCCATAAACATAAATGACAAGATATCATATGCTCAAGTTGTATAATTGAAACAAAAGTCAAATGAGCCTATTAAAAAATATGTAATATGATTCAAGACTATATTAGCAAAATTGACTAGCCCCATGGCAGATAAATAGCTTCAAGACATCTTCAAATAAAGTCTTCCACTAGAATTACATGAATATATCTTCTTTAATAAATTTTTAACATTCATAAATTTGTGCCACAGAGTAAAAGAGAGAAAGGTCAAGCCTTTATCAATGGGAAAACTAAATATACTAATGGATCAGAATCAATTAATAAGATTTCAAGTAAGCCTCCATATAAGATAATGGCCACTAAAAATAAGAGTGATCAAAAGGCCATAGTTAACACCACTTTAGAGCCACTCCTTTTTTGGTTTTATCAACTCCTCCATGTAGAGTATTCACCAACCTTATAGAATTGCCAACATGGGTTTTACAAAAAATCTTGGAATGCAATGTCATATCTCTCCCTCCCATAAAATAGGTTGATACGACACAACCTCTTCTAAATAACTATGATTCTAATGCATTATGTGAGTATCATAGGGCACCAAGACATACAATAAATAGATGTATCAGCTTAAAACATAAGATACAAGATTTTATTGAAGATAACATTATTGATGTGGGCACACCCATAGAGGCACCAAAAGTATATAAAATGAAAGCTAAGTCATTAAATATAATCTCATATCTATTTACAAAGCACATAATGAATGAGGCAAGGAACACTTAAGGTGTTCACTACACATATCAATCACATCCACCACTAGCTTTATATCATACTATTACAAAGGAGGCACACCCATTGCATAATATCATTGGTATGTACCACATTAAAGTTATAATTAGACCACTCATCACCTTCTCAAAATAGGATATTGTTGATGATGATATAGATTTATATGCACTCTTTATATGAACATACATATATCATCATCATATCTAGAGTTATGGTTGATAATGGGTTAAGTATTAACATGTGCACTATGACACTTTTACAACATCTAGGGTATCTAGAGAAGGATACATCCCCTACATAAATAGTTATCAATAATTTTAGTGGTCATGTTCAAATCTCGATCGAGGAGATTGTGCTTCCATTATAGGTGAACTGACACATGTCGCGACTCATTTCTTATTAGTACATAGTGTAGGCATGTTTGATATGTTATTAGGCATGTCATGGCTATAATAGTTATGATCCATCACATCCATCATGCACAAATTCCTAAAATATATACATGTAAATTAGGTGGTCATGGTTGAGGGTCTCCATATGAGTATCCTCTACCTATTCCATAGGCAGTTACATCATAGTTACCAGTTACAACATAATTACTAGATACAACATAGTTATCAAATACAACTCAGAGCATAGTTCCTATTGATAGACCATAGAGTTTAATGGAGTCACTAGTGAAAGGTATGTCTACTCCTATAATATGTACATGAATGCATACTCTCTCATAGAGACCATTATTAGAGAGACCCCTACATCAGAGATATGTTAGATATTCTTGAGGGCCTCCCTCTACTCACTTTCTACTGAGATCATTATTTTTTAGTTCTTGGGATTCTTAGCATAGGGAACCTATGCCACTTATAGATTATTCTAAAATATGGGTTTCTAAGACCCCTATAATTCATAAGACACCACAGTTAGTGCCATAGATTCTTAACACCACTACACAGGTTGATACAAATATATATCACTCAGTATATTATGGGACCATAATTACCCTTTCACATATCACACATTATCATAGTTCCCTTATTTGACAAAGGCCATAGTGATAGTGAGTCTCCCATGAGACTCATTGGTTAGTATTATTTCTCTCTTCTTATATAAACTTTCCCTCTCTATTCCTCCTTATACATAGTTCATTTTCATATTACTTATACATAGCTTATTTCTAAAAAATACAAAAACATTATAATATTTTAAAAATAAAAAAAATTCAAATATTAATTAGAAAACACAAAATTATAGATTGTATGCATTGCTATGTTTACACTTCTTATATTTTTCAGACACTACATATGTTAGCTATCTTAGTATAGCCAATTTTATTATACATATAGGCTTCACTTGTTCTTGTCAAGTACTTACAGATTGTTATAAAACTCAGGTCTACTACACTGATCTAGACTTACTATTATGTACCCACTGAGGGCATATAAATTGATACATTGGTATTAACTTGACACACTCACCCACTTAGAGGAATCTTATACACAATTTTGATTACTATTTTCTATCTTTCTATACTCTACATCCCAGCTTTAGCATTGTTATATCTTGATATTGATCATGCTACTCTTACTCATATTTTTTTTGTCAACTATTACTAATTTAGATTCAACATATATACGTCCTTGATCTTACATAGATTTGTATTCCATATTCATTCATACTTTCATTTATAAATTTCCTAGTTTATATATGATTGTATCTTTATGCTTCTTCTATTTGAGAGTATGTGAATATGCCATTATTCTTTGGCTCTATGCCACTTCTCTTCATAGTATGTATGCTTTGGACATGTGTTCATGTCCTTGTGTGTGCCTTCTTGATTGTGTATACATACATTTGAACATGTATTTATATGTGGATTAAAGCCAACTTGCTTATTGCTTGTGTATGTTTACATTTGTACATGTCCTTGTATGTCTTGTTTTTTCTCAAATTTAGTGACTTGTGCCCATGTTCCTTATATTGTGGCCCCTTAGCCTACTTTGTGTACCTCATGTATTTTATATGTATGATTTATTATATGCATCATGGCCATGCCACTTGTATTTGCTTATTACATACGAATTTTTTATGCCATGAGGGACCTCATGCATCTACCCTTACTACTTGGGTGTTATGATGGACATCATGCCCCATCCCCCTAGGTAGCTACTTAGTTTTACTCAAATTTGTTATTATATACATTGTTGTATATATATTAACACCCTTTTGAATGCCAGACATAACATACATCTTAAATTACATATTTATTATCATATTATCTTACATTTTGATGTTATGTATGCAAATTACATTGGATTATTTCATAGTTATCATAAATGCTCTGGCTAACACACTTTTTTTAGAGCTTTTTATTTTGAGGACATTTCTTACATAGGTTCATTAAATCCCCTCAAAAGAGGAGGAATTCATAGTGGTTTGTCATAAATATCAGGTTCTTATATTGCACTCATAATACATTTTTTAGCACACAGGCTCAATTACATAAAATAAGACATGAGTAAACATAGTGGGAAAATAATGACCTAGAAAGTAGTACAGTTGCACAAAAATCAAACCAAAAGGACACTAGCACCCAAATTGGGAAATTAATGCCACATTTTCAAAAATGGTGCTATTGTCCAAGACATGATGCTATTGTCTAGTATCCATAGTTTTAGAATAATCTAGATTGACCATAATAGTATAATAAATACATTATAGGTTTGCACATATTCAATTATAAATTTATTAGTTATAATCAATTTTGCTTAGATTCATACTAGTTTAACTTAGATTCATATCCATTTTCTTAGATTGTGGCATCATGCATTACATGACCATTCTCATATTTAGTTTAGATATCCAAATTAAGCTTATTACAACTCAGCCTAGAATCTATATGTTAGATATCAAACTTGGGGGCATGTCCATGACACATTATTTTTGTATGCTCACTTACACACTGATTGATCAAATGAAATGGTAAATTCCATGTTACATTTTATAAAACTAACATCATTTTTTAGGTTGTACACTAGTTTCATGCCTTAATACATCTATAGTGGTTGTCATTCTTGAGTGGCCCAGATCCACCTAATATGCCTGAGTGGATGCAGAGCCAAAATACATAGTTAGATATACCTAGTTAGATATTTATAGTAATTTACACAATTTATTTTTAGATACATCTAATACACATGGTTTGGAAATTATGGATTCATAGCCTACTTGAGTTATTGAGCCACATACATGAGAGGGTTGTACATACTATCAGTCTAATCCAAACTATTCACAAGTTATGATCCACTAAGTAGGGGTGGGCAATGATGGAATCCAAATTAAATTGAGTTCTTGATCCACCCATACATATGGATTGAGTAATCCATCATATCAATCTAATTTATTCATTGATTGATCACTACATACACACACACATATGTTATCACCAATTTTATGCTTTGGTTCATACACCTAGTGAGGTGTATTCATTCCTTTCCTATTTTCCATCTCTTTACTCAATTTTATGTATTTACTTAGTTTAGTATTTTGATTTTGATATATCTTAATTAAGTACTAATTTATGCATGTTTCATTTTTAAGACATGATTTAGAGCATGCTTCACATATTCAGACCTAGTTTCATGGGCTTCACCTCCTAGGTAAGTCCAGGTATGCTTCTTTTTCCTTTATTCTAGTCATTTCACTTTTTTGTATTTCTAGAATAATGGGGGGGGGGGGAGGATAATGTAATCACCAAAAAGTGGTATTTAAGTGTTAAGAGTGATAATTGAGACTACCTATCCCTAGCTTAACCATAGACCTATCCTAAAACCTATTATCACTCTTATCCAGCGTTCATACAAGCCACACAAATCCCTAGTTAGCCTAAAAGCAATCTTAGACCCTCATTTCTTGATCTTGGCCTTTTGTGCCTAGTTTTCTGCTAGCTATACACTAATTCCATAATAAGGACACTAGCTCCACATGGCACTAATGTCCCAAAAATGGTGCTAATTTCCTTTTCCTTATCTTTTCCCATATGGATATATTTTCAAAACTAGACCCTCCTAAGGTTAGCTTAGACACATTTATCATCTGTACAAATAATAAAATAGTATATATACATGAATTTTATCCCTCTAAAAACTAAATGGAAATTAGATGCAAAATAAAAATTCAAACTTAGAACAAGTTGAGCACAATTAAGGTTATCAATCCCTATTATACCCTACTTATGCATACTACCATCTATAGTAGCCCTAAGCTCTGATTATCTATATTTCCAGTCTCAAGCACATTCAATTCACTCAAGGCCACTATCATACTAGCATCACTTTCACTTTCATGAACACTTAGCTGTAGATAAATACATCGGGCTTGATCTCTCATCATAGTATTTGTATGTAGGCAAATCTCTTCATAGTGGGGTGTTGAAGATGTCTAGCCTAACATACTAATGAGTACACTTTTCAACTCATGCGTTAGTTACATGGAAGATTAGGTTTTACATAATAAATCAATCATTACAAGCAAAATATAGGGTTCTAAAACTCAAACATGTAGGAATATACCCCAGAGATCCAAACATAGGTATGCTCAAAAGCTCAAGACAATCCTACACAGAGGACACTACTATCACTTTTCCAATAATGGCACTACTATCTAAGAGGTGTTCTAACACTGGGATTCAATTTATGACATTCATACTAGCTTCCATCTCAGTTCTAGCACCTAAATGATCAATATCAGGGGTTTACTAACTAAGTCATTACTTGCACTATTTATTACTATTTTTATAAAAGTCAAAGATAGTCAATTCTATAACAAATTAGTGTTTATATTTATTTCATATTATTTCCCTAATTTAGTCTACTTAGTTCCTTAACAAACATAGTATTTATACTTTCTAAGTCTTAAAATGTTAAAATAGTTGGTGAATAACTTGCAATCAAGAGCATGTTACAATATATAATTAGTGTGTGGAATCTAAAATTGAAAGAAATTGTAATTATTGAAAGTAATAAGAGCAAGGTTAGGAGTACACCTATGTGTCTATGCAACCATCTTTACTTTTAGCAATTTGATTTGAAAGTATGCCTCAATATTAAGCATTAAAGCTAAGATTAAGAAAATTTTGAAATTGCAAGTGTGTGTGTGTGTGTGTGTGTGTGTGTGTGTGTTAGAGGACATATGCCCCTACCTTGGTGTAAAGGTGAGTTACAACATGGCCGTTGAGCTTATTTTATCTCAATCGTGCAACCCAAATATGTGCATAATCTAGTAAATGTGAGTGATTTAATCAACTCACATTATATATATATATATAGTTAATATGATATATAATATATATATATATATAATGAGGGTAGATGATTTAATCAAATTTAATCTATAATTATGGTGAAGTTAGATTATTTAGTCAAATCTAACTTATAAATTTGGTAATATTGAGAAATTTAATCAACTCAACTTTCCAAAGGTGCACCAATTATTTTAGTAGATTGGTTTGATAAAAATCTATAATAGTCCATCTCAGGTATGATAATATTCCATAATAGTATTTTAAATCTATAAAATGATTTGATTTTACAGTTTTAGGTGCCATTTGCATGGCATATGCACATCATATATGTCTCAAGTTGAAATCATGGTATAATAATAGTACCAATGTATATAATACTACCAAAAATATGTATCTAAATCATATACCTATCAAATCTTATGAATTTGAAACTAGTGCAAATGTGGAGAACATGTTTCTATAATATGCACCCACTATAATCTAGATATGTTGAATACTGAATAAGTGTTGAGGTTATGTATTTTTGACATGCCCCCACTAAAATTTAAAAACGTG
Organism: Torreya grandis; assembly: GCA_037957365.1. NCBI lineage: Eukaryota > Viridiplantae > Streptophyta > Pinopsida > Cupressales > Taxaceae > Torreya > Torreya grandis. The sequence goes on from JARHVA010003080.1 coordinate 923,943, forward strand.
AACATGTGTAATTTATGCCTCTATGACATTCCCTCACTAATATTCCCCCACTTTGAGGTGAGGGGAGGTATAAGATAGTAGTTATCTTACCTCAAAAGGATGAGATAATTATACAATTTATGTATGAATCATGTAACATGTCTAGGTAGATATAACATTAAGGCACACAATATGTGATCACATTAAGTCATAATATGCATGATGTAGATCATCAAAAAGTCTGAAGAGTAAAAATACAAGCTCAAAAAACAATCAAACACACACACAAGAGCACTGAAAAGCAAAGCAAAAGGATAATGGTCCAAGGAGATGTCATACAAGGGGCATATTTAAATGCCATAAAATTAAAGGGACATGACTTAGACAAATGTCCAAATAACATAGAATTACATATTTAAATGTCCACATACAACAAATAATGACATATTCAAATTTCTAAATAACTAAACAAAGGCATGGGGGACACAACAAATGTAGCTTATTGAAATCTCAAATAGGTAATATAATTCAAGATAATAGCAAATAAGGAACAAACTCAAGGAAGTGCATCAATGAAAGCATGGAATATAGTCAACAACCATGAGCATAACATACTAGTTCCTAAATATGTGTTTAAAAAAAATATTAAATACATATCATATTAATTAAAATTTTAAAGGTATAAGCATGGATATATGCATATGTAAGTATATAAGCTCAAACATGATAATGGAAAGTAACCATAGAATAATGTAACTTAGGTGTAATGTAATTATGACATGATTAGAGGGAAGGCCCAACATCTATATGTGCATATATCATATATCGAGGTATGCTTGTATCACCCTCAAATGAAGTGTGAAACATGTGTATATATGGAAGGGAAAGACATGATATATAATAACATGGAATGAAAAAAATGTGTATAATAAATAATAAAACTATGAGCATTTTAATTTTTTTTTGTTATTTTAAAATAATTTAAATGTTTTTATATTTTTGGAATATTTGATTTTTTTGAATTTTTGGGATATTTGAAGAAGGTAAAGTCTAACCAATTATCCCATCTAAGGGATGATCATCTTGAAGTGCTCTAAACTCTGAATATAGTGAATCAAATTGGTGATGTTGCTAAGGAGAATATATATGTGCCTTATCTAAATCTATAGAAATGGTTAACACTATGTGCATCCCTTATAGGAGAATGAAGTCATGGAGTAGAAGTAGCATATGTATGGCTTAGTGGAACCCATTTTTGAGTGATCTTATGTTTTTTTGGAGTAGCAGTAGTAGGAAAATGTTTAGTTACTTTAGATTATTTGAAGATGTAGAAGCTATTAAATTATCTCAAGATGAGGATGAGAATCTTTCAGGAGAAGTAGATGTATAACCTTTCTTGAATGAGATGTTCCATATGCATGCATAACAGAACCAGAAAGTGTATCATGCTCTTTTGGTAAATTTTTACTTGGTATTTTTGGTTTGCATTTATTTTCATTTGGTTTCTCATTTGTCGGTGATGTATTAAATTTATATGTACTAGGTCCTATAGGTATGAACAGATTATGTGGTATGTTACCGAGTAGATCATAACATAGTTTTATGTATGTCATGTCCCCTTTTCGGTTGACATCTTCAGAATTAATGGTTAGCCTATTATTCAACCTTCGTAGGCTAATATGATGGATAGAAGGTCTTGATGGAGATTGTCTTAGCTTTGACTTGCAGAATTATTCCAATTGGCTTTCGTTTGGGCTCTTTCAGACATGTATTGAGGGAGATATTAATATTTGATTGATTTAATTAAATATTAATTTTTTGCTCTAATTTTAATTAGAAACCTTTATTCTAATTTTAGAAAACCCTAATTAGGGAAAGCACATCTTTTTGAGGGTATAAGGGTTTCTCATGGAGGCCATTATTGATTATGCATTGATTATTGATTTTGATATTGAAGAATTCTTCTGTGAAGATTGAGCCAAGGGTTCCAGGATTCCATTGCAGTGGAGAACGTCAACTCTTCATTGTGTGCAATTCAGAGTTTGTGAAATATCAGCTAATTTATTGCCAAATTGAGAGATAGCTTCATACAAAAGTTATCACAGAGGTTTACAAATTTGAGAGGTAACTTCATACAGAAGTTGTCACAGAGCTTTCTAGGTATTTATTTTATTAGGTTTTTGATTCAATAGATTATACAGATAGAGATATTTTGTATTAGAATCGTATATCTTGAGATCAGGTTGTTCAGCTATCAGGGTGTGTTATATTATATTTGGCAGCTGTACAAAGTCTGTACAGATCTGTACAGATCCACGCAGACACCGACATCGGTAGGCAGAGATTCCTAGTGATCGACATCAACTGAATGAAGACCGATGTTGGCAGAGAAGGACCCATAGTGACCGACGTCAGCAATATATCGACCGATGATGGTGATTGTGTTTTCGACATAGTGACCCAAAAGCCGCACAGACCCAGAGTTATTTCCAGTTTGCTAGAGGAATCAGGTTTTCAAGCCTGTATTTTCATATTCTGTTTATGCATGACAAAGGACAACTATTGTAATAATCTGGATGAATAATAAGGTCTTTAATTGGCAATTAAGAGATTTGTTGTGGTTTATTGTTTATCTTCTAAATTTATTCTGCAAGATTGTACCTTGTTCAGAGCTTTTGTGTTTCTATATTCCCTATTTTGAAGGGGATATCACAGTGGTATTAGAGCTAAATCTTGCCATCCTGAGGGTTTATATATCTTATGCATCCACAAGAGTTGGGACCACACAGGTATAACACATGCAGTAGAGCCTTGCTTAAAGGTACCCAGGTGTTAGATCAGCTACCGAGCATCATGAGTGATAGACGTGAGGGTAGCCCACCCAGGGGCCATAGGTATGATGTTGATCAAGACACCAGAGAATTCCACCGTGATATGATGACAGGCCAACAACAGATGAATCAGGCAATACAGAGACTCACTACTATGATAGAGAGGATGAACACACCTATTAGATAGAATGGGGAACAAAGAGATGACAAGAGTGCTACAGTTAATCAGAGACCACAACAGGCCCACTCCAAAATAGCTAATAGACCTACACGTCCTACATTTGTTCAAGAGGAACCAGAGGCTCCAGCAGAGGAGGGGGCAGGAGATTCCCCATTTTTAGATGTTTACATGGCTGCAAATGATGAGTGGGACTTATTACCTCCTCATGTTCAAGAGAGGATGACCTTTGATCATTTTGTTAATCTGAGGAGAGAGCACTACAGATTGGTTAGACAAGACAGGAGACCTAGACACCAGAACAATGATCTTAAGCATGCTACGAGTAGGCTCACACTAGCGATGTTTGACAGTAGTGGTAAGGTGATAGCACAGGCCTGGGTTAGTAAGCTAGATACATTTCTCACATTATGACTGATGGGGGAGGAAGCTGCTATCAGATATGCGACACTACATCTTGAGGGAGTAGCTCACGATTGGTGGCACCACGGGATGGTGACACTCCATCATGATCGGATCACATCTTATCAAGAGTTTGTGGATAGGTTGGTGGAGCACTTTGACAGGAAGGACCCAGAGTCCTATTTCAGAGAGTTAGCTCAGTTGTGCTAGAGTGGGAGTCTAGAGTCTTACATTGGTGACTTCCAAAAGTTATCAGTCATGGTTCCTGACATTTCAGAGTGGCGACTTGTAGTACTCTTCATGGAGGGAATGACAGAACCATTGAGAGGTTGGATCAAAGGGTTTGATCCTCCTTCATTATAGGTAGCTATGAAGAAGGCGCGTAGCATGGAGATGGTAGCCCCATCTAGTAAATCTAACTCAGGAGGTACTTCTTCATCTAGGGACCATAAGTGCTCCAACGGTAATAGAGAGAGACTGGATTTTAACATAGATAAATCAGGTGTTAAGAATGATTCTAAGGCAAATATTGTGGCACCACCTTTGGATTGAGAGGCTCTTAACGATCTACGTAGGAAGAAGCTTTGCTTCTATTGCAAAGGTCCCTATGATGCCAATCACGATTTTCCTTTAAGGCCTAAGGGCAAGGCAAATCGTGTGATGTGGGCGTATTATGAGGATTCAGATTCAGAGGATTCCAAATAGTAGGATGGTTCTGAGGAGGTAGAGGCTTTAGAGCCTAAGGCAGAGGCAGATTTAGAGCTTCATATATAGGAGGCACATCTATCTAGCATTCAGTTAGATGAGTCATTTAGACTCTGTGAAGTTTTGGTAGGACAGAAGGTCATCACCCTTCTTGATACAGGAGCCACACATAATTTCATAGATGCTAGATATGTGGAGAAGCATTGAATCACTACCAAGGATTTTTAGGGCATCAGAGTTAAGGTAGCCAATGGTCACACTCTTAGGTGTGAGCGTATGATTAGAGACCTCCCATTGCACTTGAACAACTATGAGTTCAAGGCTGATTATTATGTGGTAAACATGGGGGATATAGACTTAGTCTTGGGTATGAAGTGGCTTCATTCATTTGAGGAAGTTACTCTTCATCTCAAGGACATGGAGGTTTGCTTTGATGTTAATGGGAAGACACATATTCTTAAGGCAATACGGGGCAATAGCTTCAGATATATGTTTTTTCATCGGATGGAGATGCTCATACGACATGACATGATAGAGTGCGATGATGAGTGCACATTGGCACCCACACAAGAGAGATATGAGGAAGAGCTTGGTCTTGAGGTGAGTTTAATTCAGGAGTTATCACATGTGGTAGGGACTCAGCTTTTTGTTACAGTTGGGTCACTGGTTGATGATGATATGACTATTTCTAGCCTTCACAATCCAGATTTAGATATTATTCAGGTAAGGAGTTTACTTGAGTTGCCTGCTGATTTTCATTTATGGATTGGATGTTGGGATTCTTATCTTAGTACTAGAGATGATGTGATGCCATTAGATGAGAGTTGTGATGGACATGGTATGGAGAGTGTATTGATTGACAGCAGGGTAGAACATGACTACATTTGGGATCCAGGTGGATTGATTGGTTTATCATTTAGCGATTGCTTGAGGGCAAGCAATTTCAGGAGGGGTGGATTGTCATGTCCCCTTTTCGGTTGACATCTTCAGAATTGATGGTTAGCCTATTATTCGACCTTCATAGGCTAATAGGATGGATAGAAGGTCTTGATGGAGATTGCCTTAGCCTTGACTTGCAGAATTATTCCAATTGGCTTTCGTTTTGGCTCTTCAGACATGTATTGAGGGAGATATTAATATTTGATTGATTTAATTAAATATTAATTATTTGCTCTAATTTTAATTAGAAACCCTAATTCTAATTTAAGAAAACCCTAATTAGGGCAAGCACATCTTTTTGAGGGTATAAGGGTTTCTCATGGAGGCCATTATTGATTATGCATTGATTATTGATTTTGATATTGAAGAATTCTTCTGTGAAGACTGAGCCAAGGGTTCCAGGATTCCATTACAGTGGAGAACATCAACTCTTCATTGTGTGTGATTCAGAGGCTATGAAATATCAGCTAATTTATTACCAAATTGAGAGATAGCTTCATACAAAAGTTATCACAGAGGTTTACAGATTTGAGAGGTAACTTCATACAGAAGTTGTCACAGAGCTTTCCAGGTATTTATTTTATTAGGTTTTTGATTCAATAAATTATATAGATAGAGATCTTCTATATTAGAATCATATATCTTGAGATCAGGTTGTTCATCTATCAGGGTGTGTTATATTATATTTGGTGATCGTACGAAGTCCTTACAGATCTGTATAGATCCACGCAGACACTGACATCGGCATGCAGAGATTCCCAGTGACTGACATCAGCCGACTGAAGACTGACATCGGCAGAGAAGGACCCACAGTGACTGACATTGGTAGTATATCGACCGATGATAGCGACTGTGTTTTCAACACAGTGACTCGAAAGCTGCACAGACCCAGATTTATTTCCAGTTTGCTAGAGGAATTAGGTTTTCAAGCTTGTATTTTCATATTCTATTTATGCATGACAAAGGACAACTATTTTAATAATCTGGATGAATAATAAGGTCTTTAATTCACATTTAAGAGATTTGCTATGGTTTATTGTTTATCTTCTAAATTTATTCTGCAAGATTGTACTTTGTTTAGAGCTTTTGTGTTTCTATATTCCCTGTTTGAAGGGGATATCACAATGTACTATTCATTTAAAGATTGTTTACCATCTATATGAGCATTGAATTTGGATTGATTTGAAGTAAGGTTTGTAATTTCCTCTTTTTTATCCATATTTGGAACATTATATTTGTCAAGTGTATCTTTATTTTTGACCTCTTTTATTATAAATCCTATTTTAAATATTCAATGTGCCCATTACTCTTTTTGTAATGTTATCTTTTCTATTTGTCTTTTATTCTTTGACTTGTTCTATTCGTAGCTTCTTGCTCTTTTGCATTGACAAAATGTATCTTTATATTATTTGAATTAGTATTGATACTATATCCTAAACCTTATAGATCATTATGATTAGATATAGATATAGGACAAGTGATGCCTTGTGCATGTTTTCCCAATCTTTCACCTTGATAACCAAAGTGTTGTAAATATTTTTGTCTGAAACCATATTATTTTTAAATTTGTGTATCAATATGGAGAGGTAGATTTGTATTCTTGTCTTGGTCTAACTATTTAATTTTCAACTAATTTTTCTTTGAATTATATTTTGGTACCTATATTTTTTGTTTTTATACTTATGATTTTAGACAGGTACTCATAATGTGAGTGGTTTGTTTGATAAATGTATCAATGATAATATCACCATGATCATTTATCTTTTATCTTTTGTTCTTTAATAGAAAATAACAATCTACATGATGCCCATTCATTGTATGATTTGCATAATAGTATTTTTATCTCCTTTTAGGATGTAGAGGTGTTAGCTAAATTACTTTATTTCAAAACATTTATATTATAATATCACTTAGGATCTTATTGGACTTTTGTGCACTTTTTAAATCATTTATTTTAGATGTATTTTATTGTAGATTTTCATTTAGATATGAAACCTTGATAGATGAAGATGCAAACACATGATTAACTCTATCATATTTTTCATTATGCATATATGTATATGATTTTATAACTCTTTTATTAACTTGATCATACTGGTGATTTGATATTTTAGGGATACATAAGTAAAAACCCAAGGTTCTTCAGATTTAATATGCATACATTATACCATCTAGGGATTTAGTAAGGATTTGTTTTCCACCCTATTTTGGCATAATAAGATGGGCCACCTTACCCCTTGAATAAGCGATAACATGGCCCTTGTTAGAAGGATGATATACATCACTCTTCTTTGGGTTATGAAGAGGAAGATGTTCCCTTTTATCCATTTTAAATGTTCTGAAGACTAATATGAGAATAGGAAAGAAGATACATATAAACGTTAGCATTCCAACATGATAGGAAAAATTATCACTGAATAATTATTGTAATTTAAAACCTTATAAGGTTGAAAACCCTAGGGTAAAGTAGCTATTTCATGATAAGGAGATAAAAAAATTTAATTATTTGATAGGTATTTTTGAAATCTAGGAAAGGTTTTTCATAAAATACAAAAAATATGCAAAATCCAAATAAATAGGGGAAAATAGGTATCTCTTTCACCTTGTATCTTGATATGTACTAAAAATAGTAAATTGAACAATTTGAAAAATCCATACATAATTTTGACAAACAAAAAGAGGTTTACGATTATAACAATAGTAATATGAAAAATGTTTAAGGAATTTTAGAATCAAGTTGTTGTGAATTAGAAATGAGCTTAACAATATGGGATGTTTCACAAGCAAAACCCTAAAATATTCTCAAAGAATCAATAATTTTTATGACTATATAAAATATGAATTAGACTAAAACATGAATTTTATTGAAACCCATAAATTAATTTTAATATAGGTAAATCTAGACATAATTTAGGAAAATAAAAATATGTTTTTGATTATACCAACTTGAGTAGAAAACACTGAGTAATTTTAAAATGGAACTATTAGGAAACTAAAATGTGCCAAATAAGGAAGAAGAAATTTCAAGTATCCAAACATGAATTTTTTTTAACTAGATAAGTGTAAAACCCTATGGTAAAGTTTTAGATCTAAAAATTCTTTAAAGAAAGTTGAAACCCTGGGAGGTTAGAAATCCTAAATCAAGCTCGGTTTGTAAATGAAGATTTAGAAATTGAATTCACCAATTATTTAACCCTAAATTTAGATATGTGGGGTATCTAGTGTTAATGGGATTAGATTATTTTTTATACAAGTATGGTGAAGTAACTTAATAAGCAAGCCAATCAATATAAAACTTAGATAAACAATATTCTCAATTTATATAATTGAGATTACTAAAAATATTATAGTACATATACTAATAGATATTAAAATAGATTGGAAAAAAATGGTACCTAGTTGGTTTACTATGTGCATGAGGGTCTAGGCAAGCAAAGGTTAGAATTATCCTAGACTATGATATTGGAATAGTCATCAGATTTTGGTAATATATTTTTTTGGCCTCATATGCTTACATCAAATCTAGACAATTATGTCGATGAATGTATCTAACCCTATTATAGGTGTCCTATATGAAATATTGATTAGATATAGATATAACCAAATATAACCTTATGTGTTTGCTATCAATTTTTTTTGGTGCCTTTAGATCATGCATATAGGTTGTCTCTCTTTGTTAAATGATCAAACCCTAGCTCTTCACCCTTAGAGTGACTGTGGGAAAAATGAGTTAGTGGGTTCACAATGTTGAGCTAACTCTAAAGAACCCTATATCAATGGATAATGCATACATATACAATACTATAAATAGGGCCTCATAATGATGTAGTTCTCCCCTACATGTTGTCTTATGTGTGCAAAAAGATGCAATGTGTGATAAATAAAGATATGTAGTGACCTAGCTTGTAACTTCAAAAATATGGATCATGGGATACTATTTGAATGATTTAGAACTATATAAATAATATTCATATGATTAATATGGAAATAGAGATGAATAAGGTATATTTTTTCATTTGAATGCTTGATTGAGTGCTTCTTGGTATATTACCTTGTGAGTTGTATGTGATTTCTAGGTGGGGAATGAATAAGGGTTGATCTTATATATAAACTAATTAATTTTAGAAATATATCAAATTAAATTGCTTAGACCAACATTTTGGATACATTTATATTATAAGTTTAATGAATTTTAGGCATTGGATACTTTGTATGGACACTTGCATCGATGCATGTGTCTGCTTGGGACACAAGTGTCTAGGAATCTATAAAATAAGTATAGGTCTAAACCTAGTAATGAATGATACTAATTATGTTTAGATATTTTTATGTAGTCTATAAGTCTTGGTCATTAGAATAATTATGGTTAGACTAAGAGATAAATAATTAGGCACAAAAATATAATGAACACAACCCTTTTGATAGTGGGAAGGTCTAGAACTAATAGGTTCATCTATGATAGATATTTGTGAAGTTTATAAGGATGAGGTAATATATAAATCATATTTTAATGTTTAAAACTATTTTAGACACATAAATATGGTCACATGTACTTAAAAATCCTAATTATTGACACATCCTAAACCACATGACTTGCACTCGAATACATGACTCTTATTCACAATTCTTCAAAGTATTTTATCGATATACAAGTTTAAATCTTTGGTTTTTGACACTAATACAAATAAATTTAAAAGGAAAATACTCAAGTGACTTAATATTACCTTTACATTATCTCCAAATCATGAAAAGTGTCCTTGATCTTTTGGGATAGGTCCACTCTAAGTGGATATCCACCAAGGTTGTGTTTGTCCCATTTTAAATAACAACTAATTTCTTAAATTAAAATTATTATTTTGGGTCTCCCCACACATTTCATAAGATTTAATAAAGAAAATTATTAAATAACTTATCTATAAATATATATCAAAGGTCATTTATTATCCCCACTTATTGTTCACTTGGTTCAAGCTTACACTATTGCACATTGAGAAAGTCTACCCTATTCCTTCGAAACTCAAAAATATTCATAAAGAGCAATCATAAGCCAAGTCTATAGCATCTCAAAGCAAGTAAATAATTATCATTATGAAGTATCAAATCTATTTTTATATTTAAATAGACATAATCAAGGATCACTATTATACAAACACTTTAGGTGGGAGAACTATGTGAGCTTGATTTCCCTCTGTAGAGTATTTGATACATAAGCAATGGTCAATAATCAAAGGGGTGATTGAGAAAAACTTAGCCCATTACACTCCCCTCTCTTTTGTATAGGTTTTCAAGATTCTAAATCACCCTTAGGGTTTCAAAAATAAAATAAGGAAAATAATGAGTTTTGTGTGGCATAACCCAAATTGTGATATCTCATATTTCTTAATAGATGTAGGTGTAGAAAGCACAATAATAATATTTTAATCAAAAGTAGTTGGGATAAGTCAATGGTAAACAAACTCAAGTGGATTATGTTCATGTCTACCTATAGTAATCTTTTTGAGAAATATTCTTTGATTTTATCTTTGATCAGTCAATATCAAAATTATGCTTTTTTCTATATTTTCCTATCAGTCATTAAGAAAAATCAACTAGGACAAGTCTATGGTCAATGGACACAAATGACCTATGTTTCCATCCACTTATAACAAGCCCATCCAAAATTAATTTTATATTATTTTCATAGTCCTAAGCAATCACAATCACAAATTTTATTGATTTCCACTTTCATACATTCAAAACAGTTAATTGAAACCCTAATTTAAGCTAAGTTGTTTTATTCTCAGTGTTTTCCAAAAATAGCATTTTTTTATATTTAAAAATTGACAAAATTATATTTTACATATGTTCTTATTAGGGCTTGTTTTATTTTTGAAATAAAAAATAGGGTAAAACAAATTGGTGAACCTATTTATTTTCAAGCATTTATTTTCTAATTTTTTCCTATGGTTTGAAATTAATTTTTATTTCTTTACATAAAAATATTTCTTTTTGATTTGGATTTTAAGTTTTTTTCTCTTGTTTTCTGATTAACTATGTTCCAACTATTTTAAAACTTATAGGAACTATCACTCTAGGCAAAGTGGTCTTTAGTTTTACATGAGCCATAGTATGAGGGGTATTTACCCAATACTCAAGCCATTAAACAACACTATATACAAATTTTAATTTCTATGTACTTCATAGTTTATTAAAAACACCTAGGTCTTCTTCAATGATAGGAAGCCTTAGACCATTTGTTATTGTAGTGCACTGATAAATAGTTAGCCTCAATAAGTTACTCTTAACTTACCCTATATATGGGATGGGACAACTATGGGATGGTGAAATCCTATAAGGTTAGTGCCTTGTGGGCCATGCTCAATATTTTATGATTGGTATATGTGTATTTGAGAGCCTAAAAACTAAACACACCCTATATAGTTAGACTAATTTTATTTTTTATTTTACACCTTTTCATGCCACTCAAGAATTTTACCTCCTTTATTCCTTTAAGTTGTAATGCTACATTAAGATGAAATCCTATATAGTATATTTAAATTTCTGTGATCTCTTATAAAATGGATAACATAAACAATTTTGATCAATATGATACTGTAACTCTATAAAATTATGTCCATGTTAAATATAATGTTAGTGATGAACATAGTAATTAAGATAATGAAAATAAGAACGATAATCAAGATAATCCTAAAATATCCACTAGCATTGATCCCAAAGAACTTAGTGGGGTAGATAATGAACAAGTCAAAGAGTTGTTCAATTTTTGACAAGGAATTCAACAATGTCCATAATAATTTTATAAATTTGTCTAATTACTAATTATGTATAAGAATATACATCAAGCAAATATTTTATCATCTCAAGCACAACAATACGAGGTGTTTCTTAGAGTTGTTACTCCTCCTACTCCAAATGTGTTGGTTACTACTATTTATTTTATTCCTATATCAACACCTCTTGTTATATATGTGTTGTCATCCCTAGGTATGGGGGCATCACAATGGTTTTAACATATTCATATGCCTATTTATATAATGGTATCTTATATACCTAATTTTAATACCACAAAATGTCCATAGCCAACATCACCTAATGCATACTCTATTGAGCAAAATATTATAGCCTTACATGCTAAAGTGTAATTATAGAAGGATGTCTCTAGATAAAGTCATTCGATCAACTCCTAAACTTTGCTTCATAATATTTTATCACCTAAAATATCCTCTTACCTATTACCAATAGGGTTTGTATCTCTATGAAGGTAAAGTTGATCATAAACAACATCTACATTCATTTCATGCAACATGTTTGGACTATGCTTCCAATGACAAATTACTAACCACACTCTTTCCAATAATCCTAAAATATTATGATCTATGATGGTTCTACAATCTTATTCTTCAATCAATTAAATATTTAAACCCTTTGGTAGATCAATTTTTAGCACACTTTTCTATCAACGTTGGTGAAATTTAGCTTATACAGGAATTGATAAACTCAAGTAAGGGGAAAATAAGTCAATTAGTGAATATGTTATTCAGTATAAAATTATGCTAGCTAATATGACAAATTTTATGGTAGAAAATGAATTATTATATATATTCATACAAAGATTTCTACGACCACTCCATGAATAAATCTTGTTTAATAAATTCAAATATTTTGATGAGTTATGCCATACAGTAAAATAAAGAGAATTTAATATCGCATAATTAAAAAAGATAAATTATGCACCAATGCTCCATCTAATTCAAATATCAAGTGTTAAAGTAAACCAAAATATAAGGTCAAATCTAACAAAATCAAAAATAAAGAAAAAGTAATAGTTAATCAATATGACAACCATAAAATAAGCTTCAATTGATATTCCCAACAACAATTTCTAGGTTACCACAACCTCCTCATATCTTGTTACAAATTTACTTTGTTTCAATCTCATATCTATACCTCCACCATTCAAGATTGATTTGACCAAGCCTCAACCTAAGGGATTAAATAGTAATGAATATTTTGACTACCATATATGTATTAGACATTATACGAACAAGTGTTTCATCCTAAGGCATATATGTATTAGACATTATACGAATAAGTGTTTCATGTTAAGGCATAATATAAAAGACCCTATCAATGATAATACTATTGAGCTAAGTACACCCATTGAGGAAGTTAGACCATAAAAAAATTACACTTTAAAACTAAAAAATATTCGGTAATTTGTTTCCAAAATATAATTTAGCAAAAAATATAGACAATTCAAAAATACATCATGTGTATAATGTGTATCCTCCTAAGACATATGGGCATCCAATAGATGAAATTATTGGTAAATTTACAAGTAAATTGGCACCATGTTTGGTGATCACATTTGATGAAACTGAAATCAATGATGATGATTTATATAGGCATGCTATTTTATTATAACTTACATCAATAAGTAACTTATATATAGTGTCATGATTGACAATGGGTCAAGTGAAAATGGATGTATAATGACACTCCTTTATAGTCTTGGATACATTAAGAAATTTCTACAAGCTACATCAAAAATAGTCAAAACATTTAATGGACATACACATAACACCTTTGGGCATATAGTTCTACCTCTTCTAGTTGGTTTAGAAATAGTAACAAATCCATTTCTAGACTTAACAATCATTTGGGTCTTTAACATGTTATTAGGATTCCATTAGATACATAAGCTTTATGTAGTACCATCTACATTACATAAATTCCTCAAGTACATACATTGTAATCAAGTGATAAAAGTTCAAAGCATTCGATATGATTACCCTCTAGAGTCAACATTAAATCCTCCTCCCCCACCATTACCATAGTTGATTATAGGACCTATTCAAAGAGCACAATACAAATAAAATTAGTGTACACACTCTAAAGCATAATGTAAAATTATTTATTGCACCTATCAAAAATATTTTTATACTATCAATTCATAGAAAATTAGGCCACCTTCCTTAGTATAAATCTTTATATCAAAGAGTTATTCAAGGTTCAAATAAATCTAAATATTCTATAATGTGTCCTAACGTAGTACCTTAGATAATTTAATATGGTCCATAATAAATATAGACAATGAGCCCTTCTATTATACAACTAACTCCACTAAGTCTTGCACCTTCTCTAACTACACATTATACAAAAGATAATATGAATAGTGATCATGATAGTTATGTTATGGAACTTGATGAGTTTTCAAATTTAAATGCATCTACTGTAGCACTTTTAGTCCATGAAAAGTGATATTCAACATTTGTGATCTATATGCACTATGGTCCCCCCATTGATCGGATCATAGGTTGGTTTTCCTTTCAAAAAGCATAAAATTCAAAAAAATCTAACATTTCAAAAATCTAACAAAAATACTACAAAAATACAAAAACATTCAAAATATTTTATAACAATAAAAAATAAGACTTAAGCACGACAAAATTAGTTAGTTTAATTTTTTACATATGTTATTTATTACATATATAGTAGATAAAATATTTTTTACTATGGACTCTTAGATGATGGACTCCCTTTTACCCAGTGGACATGCCTATGTTGAGGGCATCTAATTTTACATGTTATATTATAAAATGTTATATCTTTCTATGACCTCTCGACCATGTCAAGCTACATATCTTATAATTTTCTTATTAATTACTCATATTTTACATTTGACTACATGAATATGCTACTTTATTATGATATGACATTGATACATATATATAGAGTAGACTAGTTTTCACTTATCCTATACTCCTTTGATATTGTTTAATTTATTGCATAATAGGCTACACATTGATTTCTTATTGTGTGTGGCCCTTGGCCTTTGTGTGAAAATTACTTGAACATATCTATGAGATTTATTCTTGGTATGTGTGACATTTGAACATTCCCATTGCTTGTGGCCCTCAACAATGTGTTTTATATAATAATTAAACATGTCCCTTATTTGTGACACTATTAATTTCCTTTTTATGTGACCCTTAGCCTTGTTTGTTATGACATATTCATGTTCATTATATTTGGCCCTTGGTTTTATTATATTACATTGCATGAATTATGTGTTGTGCTTCATATTCTTGTTGATCTTGATTAGTGATGCCATGATATACCATGCACATTTACTTCATAATCTACTTCAAATATGGTTACTTTATTGCACACTTAATTGATATATATATATATATATATATATATATATATATATATATATATATATATATATATATATATATATATATATATATATATATATATATATATATATATATCATACATAACTTTTTTATGCCTTACATTTAATATGTTACATACATGCTTCAATTACATTAAATTTTCTAAGATGACATACTCTTCACATGATGATTTACTAATTACATGATTTTATCTTTATAACATAATAAAATTAACTCTTATTTTGAGATGAGTGACTTGTAGGCTAAATCCCTGATCTCAAAAGTGGGTATCACAATGGGATTTTATTAGAGATCCAAGCCTCCATGAATGGAAAAAAAATCAAATTTGAGACAAAGTACGGGATTCAAAAATATAGATCTTGAGTTTTCAAAGATTCAAAGTAATGCAAAATCTGATTCTATAATAGAGTACGAGTTTTCAAAGATTCAAAGTAATTTAGAAATCAAACATATTGTAATGAACTACTACACCAAAACCTTGAGGCATTAGTGAAGTCTGCCCACTAGGACCAAAACATCCCACCACGCTTTTGAAGCCCAGACTTTGGGCTAGATTTGCCCCTGTACCACCAAGATTCCCTATGTGTACGAGCCCCAAATGAACACTGCCATGTTGGCGTAGCCACCTGCTCTATGACTTGAACCTAGGTGGAGGCTCTGATACCACATGTAATGAACCACTACACCAAAACCGTGAGGCATTAGTGAAGTCTGCCCATTAGGACCATAACACATATGACATATATTGGCATAGTTTTATAGATCCTAAGGGTATATGACATGCATATATGCTAACTTTTCAAAAACTAAAAACATATATTTATACACACTTTAATGTATATGTATGTGCATATGCTAAATAGTTACAAAATTAAAATTTATAAGTTGTAAATACAATTATAATATCAAAAGTGACAGGTTAAAAATTCAACTATAATTAAGCATATAAATGCATGACATTATATATCACTTGGTACAAGTTCAAAAAGGAATTATTAAAAGTTTAAATTAAAATTTAAAGTTAAAATTTCAAAGAGGCATAATACTTATCCATACACATTTTCAAAATTCAAAGTTTAAAATGGCATGTTGTTTGTTCATGCACATTGTCAAAGTTCAAAGTTACAATTTCAAAGGTAAAATATTCATTTCAATTCAAATATATTATTAATGTGACATGATGGGGGAATGAATATCCATCATTCTCTTTTGATCATGCAAATATAATCAAGATATATCTATAATAGTCTAATTTAAATTTGTTGTAGGTAATATATGTTGAGGTTTAGAAACACTCAATGGCCATCAAATTACTTCTATATAACCCTTTGTGTGGTTTCAATCTTCTATTGTAGGTGATGTATGTTTAAGTCTAATAAAATTTAATGAACTTGGCATCACTTCTACTGAACGCATCATGGTTCCACATTTTTTTGGATTAATACATTTGGTAATACTCCATGTTCATGAGAGTTATAATAATGCACCTTTCCAACTCAAGGGATTAATTGGTTGTTCAAAATTTGGACTTGATCACTCTCAATTCACCATTAGATATGACAAGGGGGAATAGTTATTCATCATCAGTTATAGGTTATAGAGGAATTTGGTTTCATCTCCATGAAGGTGTACTCTTTCCTTACTTTGTTTTTCAATTTTTAAAATCTCAATGTTCAACATTTTCAAAATTTAAAAGGGACAAATGACTACTTCATGTGTTGTTATAAGGTTTGTTAAATTTGAGTTTCCTACACAATTGAAGTATTTTCTAAAATACAAAGTGTGTTGTATAAATTAAGTCTCAATTATTTATCCTTTACTTTAGTAATTATATTAATATAATAAACTGAGGGAAAATTTAGACACATAAATCTGGTCATAATTACTTTATAATGCTAATTTTTGACACTCCTAAACCACGTGACTTTCACCCAAATACATGACTCTTATTTAACATTCCTATAAGCCTTTTATCAATATTTTGACTTGAAAATTTATTTTCCATCACTATTACATTGAATTTTTAAATTCAAATGTCCAAGCTGCCTAATATCACCCTTATAATCTCTCTAGCTTAGGACAAGTGTCTCTGATATTTTAGAATATATTTGCCCTTAGCGAAAAGGAGTGTGGCACTAGGCCATCCACATCCCACACCAAATAATAGTTAGATTTTCAAATTAAAATCATTTTTTAGGTATACCCACATAATTCATAATTTTAAATAAAGGAAATTATCAAAAGGTTCACCTATAAATACATATCAAAGGTCATTATCCCCACTTGTTATTCATTTGGTTCAAGATTACACACTATTACACATTGAGTAGATCTTCTCTTTTGAGGATTTCATATTTTAATAATTAAGGAGGTTTCTCTAAATGTGCATATGTATTTACAATGAGTGCTTAATATATTCCTAAATAGATAAGTGCTTAGGCTTGATATATTTTTGTAGTTGACTCTTTGGGTAATTTATTTTGAATCAACATGAAAAATGTATAGGCTGACCCTTTTGAAAAATTTAATTTTTTAGAAACTAGATATTAAAGGGCATGAGGATAGGGTTGGCCTGAGTGGACAAGCTCATGGTAGTGGACCTATTTATGAGGCACATGCCATTTAAAAAATAGGAACATTGACATGATGTTAGGATATAATTTGAAAATAATTTAAAGTTATTTTGGACAAAGACTAGTAAGATCTTGTGTAATAGCAACAATAACTTGGAAGGGTCAAACCCATAAGAGTAAATGGATATAAATAATGGTGAATAAGAATCATGTAATTGAACATTATTTAAGTATGCCAAATGTTGGTCAAATTACATATTATCAAGTGTTTAATACCAAATATGAGTGTCTACACTACTTTTAGTGAATCCAATTTGCTCTAGCCTAACCACTAAGGGAAGAATGTATTAATTCTTAGGGACAAAAGCCTAGAAATAATTATATAAAATATATTAAATAGGGTTATGGGTCTCTAATTAGTGATTATATCTGGGTAACTATCATTGGTAGTAAACTTGATGTTGCCTTTATTGATGAGTTTTCCAAAAGATCCCTTGGTCATATTCTCCAGGTTAACTTTATGCAAATTAGGTCCCATATAATTCTAAGAGGTTTGGTATACTTCAAAAGGAAAGTGATCAATCCCTAGGAATTTTTCATGATCCATATTAATTGCTACATTATGAATATCTTCAATGCAGAGGGACCTCTTACATGTCATTCTTTGGCCTGGAATGAGTTTATAAATAACAACATCAAGGCAATTATTTTAACTAACATCACTATCTTTAAAAGAGGGTTGAGCTTGAAAAATTGTTTATAGAGATTAATAAAGGTTTATAAGATGTTTAGTAGACTAGTGAGATGGTCATTGGCCTCATTTCTATCCTTGATTTTTAAAATAGATTGAAGATATCTTAGCTTGTTGAAAAAATCATTAGAAACTCTATCCCCAATATTTAGTCATTGGATACGAGCCTAGATTTGAGCACCAAGAGTTTGATGAAACTTTAATAATTTATTATTTTACCTTAGCTCACCATTTTTTTCACATAATCTCATTCAAAAGGGATCATTCAAATATCGAGAAACCTGATTAAATTCCCTTATGTGAAGTATTGGCCCTTTTCTTGAACATAAATAATTATTTTCCAAAACCCTAATGAAAGTGGTGGTGAGGATAATGGTCATTTATTACCAATGAATCCAATCAAATACATGAATTTGAGTTTGATGCTAATTTCCAAACCATATTAAGGGTTTTTTTATGGTGCAAATAGAAGGTATTAAAGTAAAAAAATTAAGGAAAGTGTGTGGGGTGGTATGCATGATGGTGATGTCCAATTCCATATCAATTTATTTACATTACATACTCTCTTTTCCAATTAATGCTTTGAAAATCAAGGATACTATATCTTAACATTAGAACTCAGCCTCATGCCTACCTCCTATAAATACTAAAATTTGGTATTTGGTACTTGAGAATGACAAGATTGATGCACATTCACCACACATGACTTGAATGAATGAATAAGGTCTTAATCCACCATTATCTGACATTTTAATCTTATATTATGATTTAACCCTTTCATTCCACTATTATACACCTAAAATAATCTCAATGTTTGTTTCAAATGTACTAAATATCCCACACAGACATCTCCAAACTTTATGTCCAATTCCCATACACACATGTTAATTCTACTAGATTTGGTCAGTATTATCAGTCAATACTAACCTAATCTAGTTGGTATCAACCCACTATCAAAAATAATTACATTTTAAAATAAAACATCTCCTTAGGGTTAACCCATTTTTTTTATCTTGTCAGTGGCATGAGAAATTATCCAATTATACTTATATAAATAAATCAAGGTCTCATTCAAAAGGGATTTGGCACTTATTTAGAACACATATATACACTATTATACATTGAACAAATCTTCCCTATTATTCCTAGATTTCAAACCTATCACTAGGAGTAGTCACAAGCCAATTCTTAGGTACTCTACTTCCAAGTCAAAACCATCATGGTCAAGTATCAAAACCAAATCATTTGATACATACATATTATGAAGGAACACATTGCATAATAACACTAGGTGGGAGAACTACATGTGTCTTGATTTTCATTTTCAAAGTATTGAATATTTAGGTATCAATCAATCATCAAAACATGGGTTATTAGGGTTATATAAACACATTATGTTTTCCCCATTTTTGGAGGCTTCTAGCTATCATAAGCATACCTAATATTCTAAGGGAAATGACTTTAATTTTTAGAGTTGTGAACATCATAAAATTTTAATATCACAAGTATAGAGCATATAAATAAGCACAGGTGATTTTACCATCATTTCCCTTACTTTTTCATAGGGTAGTACTAACTAGCAAGTGATTAACAATTGATGATACTAACCCATATTAGTGGAATTGAACCTTAATAAAGAATTAGTTTTATAATTAAAAGAACCATAACACTGATTTATCTTGATTTTTATTCTATAATATAGTCACAATCAGATAGTTTCCAAAAAAATCTAAGTATTCACATCCTTTTGTTATACCTACTATATTTAGCATATGCCACCTATCAAATTAGTATAAACAATCCCAATCATTTACATTCAGAGGTATGCTTGAATGCCATATCATAATATCTAAATTACATTATAAAAGTTCTATCTTAATTAAATTAACTCAGCTTAATCAAAATTAGGGTAAAACATATTGGTGAACCCATACACATATTAAATAGTGCAGAACCCTAGGTTTCCATTAGGGTTTCATCCTTCCAAGTTTTTGAATTTTTTATTCTAGGGTTTCAAATGTCATTTATTATTTCCTTACACAAAAAACTATTTCTCATATTTTTCATCCTAAGGTTTCATAGATCTAATTTTTGATTTCCTTAAATAAATAATGCTACATCATTAATCTATAACATGTTTAGGGATATGTGTGGTCAACTAGTGGCTTACATACTTTTCATATTATCTTGTCACATTTCTCCATATTCTTAGTAAGGTTGACCTATGGAATAACCATGGCTGATTAGGGTATATATAAGAATAAGTGGTTAGTATTTGATCATCATATTGTAAATTCTACTCTTATTACATTATTATGTAGGTTGCCCACCTTGAAGTGGCTCAATCATATTTATCAAGTATTCTGATCTTTTATCAATTATTATTGGAGATATATTTATTATAGTCTTAATTTTATGATATATTATTTTATTATTGTGAAACATCTAAGTAATTTCATTAAATTTGGTATCATAGTGTTGATTTGAGAAAGTTTTTATGGTGTTGTTTTTTGAACTTGGTGTTGTGGTTATCATGAGAGCTGAAGGATTGAAAAAACATAACATACTATCTGGAAATAATTTAAATATTTAGTCATTGTGGTATTTTTCAAAGTTAATATATATATATATATATATATATTTCAAAAAAAAACTTTGAATAATATCATGTATATATATATATATATATATATTTCAAAAAAAAACTTTGAATAATATCGTGTGTGTGTGTGTGTGTGTGTGTGTGTATAAGTGATTGCCTCATATAGTATTTAATATGCCTCTTGATGACTTAACATAGATTAAACTCTTTCACATGTTTATTATGGACTTTATATGGTTTGATGGCAAATGAAATAAGAAAATACATGTTGTTACTTAGAAGGTCTATTGTTCTCCTAGAAAGTTTGGCGGCCTTGGCTAAAGGAATTTATACTCCAAGATATTACCTTGGATATCAAATGGATTATCAAAGTTATAAAAGGGAGTGAACCTTGGAAATTTTTGATAAGAAATAATATTTTGAGTGGGTTCCCTAAAGGAAAATCAAATTGGAAAGGGCTAATTTTTTTTGACATCCTATCTAGTTTCTTTTCTGTTGAGGTTGCGAGGTCTCCTATTTTTTTTTATCAATTTGGAAGGCTTGGGAAATGGTTAAGCATTTGGTTATTGTGCCTCTAGAATTTAATGTGTTAGGGTCAAGGTGTTAGAGATATAGGTCCATATGGTGGAACCTTACTATCAACAAATAACATCTTACTTTAATCATGGGATGTTCAACCTTTGTTTGGTTATCTAAGGGTCTAAAGATATTTAAGGACCTCTTCTCTCAAAATTTTTGGCCTCATGGATAGAAATTAAGATTAATTTTCAAATTATTTCTTTTAAAATAAGGACTTTCACCCTATTATCTAAGGGTCTTTAGTTAGCTAAATTTGTCTCTACCTTTAATGAGGAGGAAGAGTTTTGGGAAAACATTAAATGGATTAACAGTCTACCTCTTAGTGAATTCATCACAAAGATGTTGTATTATAAGTTTGATTTCTCCAAAAGCCTATATCTTAGTCCTAACCATCTATGGCATGTCCACAATCCCATGTATAGTTGTATATTTAGATTTCAAATGATTTTGGCTTCTTGTCTTGAAACTAAGAAGTCTTGTTTTAGATGGTTGTTATTATATAACAAGTTAGATGTTGGGTCTATGATTGTGAAATATAGTTTTTGTCAAACTTTATGTTTGTTATGTGGTGAACTAGAAACTATTGAACATATTTTCTATAAGTGCACATTTGTTGCTAATTTTTGGATTTGTTACCTTAAAAGTTGGTTTTATTTGTTTGGCTATGATATTTTATGGCTCAACATTGATTTTAGTTATGTATGCTCTAAGAATAGAGTTCATTTAATTTTACATAAGTTTTGGTTGGTCTTATTTACTAAAATTTGATGGTTCATTAGAAGCACATAAATTTGTAAGTTTTTAAATCTAAAACTAGAGTGTTTACTAAATTTAATGTTGAAGTTACTTATAGAATTGTTTCTTTGCAGATTTATCAACAACTCAAGATTCCACAAACCCAACTTGATTTTTTTTTTAATATTGGAGTGATGAATATCTCTTCTAACTATATACTAAATATAGGTGGTTATGAAAAAATGATCCCTCCTCGTGATTGGATAATTAGTCATAACGTAGTTTCCAAGGTCCAGGTGTTTGAGTTTGAATGTGAAATCATGAAGGAGGTTTATTTTGAGCAAGTGGTTGATATTTTTATTGTGTGGGATTGCTCTTCTAATTTTAATAGAAATGAGACTAAAGCTTGGATAGATGCTTATTTAGATATACTTTCAGCCTTATAGGAACAAAACTCTAAGGCTCTTCAAGAGGGGACCAACTATGGTGTGGTGACTTATTGTCAGATGGTTTCAACTAATTTTATAATTGTTGATCTTACTCATAATTTTAGGTTGAACACTAAATTTGCTTATGGGTTTGACCTATCTACACATGGGATTGACTTGAACCTTGATTATGATAAAATTATTGAGGATTTTTTTAATGAGGTTGCCTTAAATATTGAAAGGGTGATTTAAAAATGGAGTGTGGGTGACACTAATGATTTGGTTAAATTTTATGATGAAGTTTAATATGAAGGAAATGCTAAATAAAATTGAACACTTTCACCTACCTATGATTTCTAATTAGTAGGGATTTATTATTGTTAAAAAAGACCAAATGGGACCTATGGATTGTGGTAGGATCATGAATAGACTTTATGTTGATAATTGTGATTTTTAATAATTATTTGGTTGGTTGTCCTAGTTGAATATTGTGCCATGTTGGTTACTTCTATGTTTTTTTGTTGTTTTATTTTTTAGTGCCACACAAATTTGGATTTTCATATTATATTAATGTTTTCTATTATATGCTACTTGGATTATTGCTTTGAGCATTTATTATCTAGTTATATTGTGATTTCATCCTCAAATGTATAGACTTTGTAAAATTTCATGCAATATTAAAGTGTGTGTGTGTGTGTGTGTGTGTGTGTGTGTGTGTGTGTGTGTGTGTATATAAATTTTTTTTTGCACCCTTGTGCAAATTAGTAGTCATTGGATTTATCTCAATGATATAATTATAATGGTATAATACACTAGTACACTTTTTTCAAGCTTAAACCCCTCCATATTAGGGTTTATGAAAGGTTAGTCCTCACACTAATAGTTACAGGAAAGGGAAAGACACAACAAAAGTTCTTCATAAGGATGACATGGAATTGAGAACTTTAGATCATTTGGTTTTTGAGTCAGTTCATTAAATTTAGTTAGATATGAAAAGGATGATGAATAAATATGATTTATTTGTATTAAAATGGGACATCACTAGGGTAAAATGGGGCATTGATGTTGTGAAGTATCAATTAGTAACTAGCAATGGGTAGTTGACCACTCTTGTGGCTCAACTTCCATAAAATAATCCTCTATCACTCCATTTGGGTTCTCCCAATCAGATCAATCAATAACTCCAATTCTAGTTCAAATCAAATGATACCAAAAGTATAACTACCTAAGTTTGATGGTAAGGATCCACTCACTTAGATTAATCAAATATAAAATTGTTTAATCTAAATTAGACCACATGTGCATAAAAGGTGGTCATGACATCTCTGTATGTATAACCTGAGTGATTCATTTGGTATAAGTGTTTGTGCACTCAATATAAAAATAAGTGTTTTCCTATTACCTTGTTGATGTTTACTTTGGAGCTACATATGCACTATCAAAATAATGTATCATAAAAATACACCAATCAATTAGTAAATTTGTGATAAATAGGTACTATTAAGGATTATATTCAGTAATTTCATAATATATCCTTACACATGGATGACATCAATGAGGAAAAGAAAATAACATGTTATTTAGTAGGCTTAAGGATAATATCTAACTTGAGGTTCTTATGTTTAATTTAACTTCAATATCTGAATCCATACCTATAGATGATATTTATGGAATATATAACACCTCAATATTATACACTTGGAAAACTTAGACCTTGAATATTTCTCTTAGTTTTGGATCTTTCCTAATTTTGTAAGTCTTGCATTTTATCTATCTTGTGCCCCTTAGCCTATATTTCCTAGTCTAACCAGTCTTATGTTGATGACCTGGGCCTTATATCTTACTTAGAATGCTTAAAATATACTTATCTTCCACCCCTACAAGTTCTAAACTTGTACTTACTTTATTATTCCCTAGACACTAACATCCAAGATAGACACTAGCATTGATGTTAATGTCTTGACCTGACATAAGTGTCTAGTTCTTTAAATTAGTCTATTTTACAAATAAAATGCATCTTAATGGTCGACCTAAGTGCTTTAATGTGAGTTAATTATCTAAAAGGATTGATATAAATATAAGATCAACCTTCATTCATTACTCACCTAGAAAATACCAAGAGAGACCCATGCAAATTATCAAAAGCACTCTATCAAGCATTCAATTGGACAAAAATTCCCTATTTCCATACAAATCATAGGTAGAACACATCTACAGGTCTTAAGTACTAAAGGAGTAGCCCAAGAGATCAATTTTCCAAGTTACTATTTAGGTCACAGTTGTACTTAATTTTCACATATTATATGATTCATACACAAGCTAACACATAAGGGAGAACTACACCAATCTAAGGACTTATTCAGAGTATTGTCTATGTAGGCAGTGCTCACTAATAAAGGGGTATTTAGGGTTATCTCGATACCATGTGCCCACTAACCCATTTTTACCCAAGGTTGTTATGAAGATAAAGAACTAGTGTTTTAAAAATTCATGAGTGACAATCTATGACCCAGATTTGAATGCACCAGAGGGAAGGTAAAGTCAAACCTAGAAGCATCTAAGTGGTCACATCCTTTTTTAGAAGGTATTTTTCACATGACACTTATGTTGAACCTAGACTTCAGAGTATTGTCTATAAAGGTAGTGCTCACTAACAAATGGGTATTTGAGGTTAGCTCGATACCATGTGCCCACTAACCCATTTTTCCCCAAGGTTGTTATGAAGATGAAGAACTAGGGTTTTGAAAATTCATGAGGATCAACAATCCATGACCAAGATCTAAATGTACCAAAGTGAAGGTGAAGTCAAACCCATAAACATCTAAGTGGTCACATATTTTTTTAGAAGGTATTTATTACATGACACCTATGTTGAACCTAAATAATAACATCAACACAACCATCCTAGGGTGAGGTTAGTGTCCAGAGTTCTAGAAGTGTCAAATCTAGAATCTGACAAATGTTTTAGAATTATCTTCCAACCTAATTTCTACCTATACTAGATCTATCACTATGTTAGCATAAGCACCAACTAAGTATATTATTTCTTTGTCATTTATATGTATAGCTTAGTTTTAATTTTTATATTTATCCTATTATTAGCCTAATAAATTCAATGTATGTTTATATCTGAGTTTAACACCCAATTGGCCTATTGGAGATCTAGTTATCACCCTTGTGTATTATAATTTCTATATTTTTAACCCTATTAACAACAAGTTAGGATTCACATCTAATTTATGGTTAAATAATACCATTTACTCATAAGGTAGAGGGAAAATATCTGGTCAAATGAAGGGTTTTTTTCTAATGTTCATGAACATAATTCCATAGCACAATCATTTCCTTAACCTACAAGATTGACCCCTCAATAAATTGAAGGGAAGTGTGCAAAATGGTTATGTTTTATCTTTGAAAATAAGTGGATCAAATGACATAAATGTGTCAAAAATAAGTTATTCTACATTGAAGGTGCTAATGAAAATGAAGAATATGATGAGGCCTTAAGTGAGGGTATGGAAGAGATAAAAGAGGAATATAAAGATTCTCACCCTATTATATCTTGTCATACACTTTTGGGTATTAGTACTTATAAAAATATTAAGGTGGTGGGTTTCCTCAAGAAATAAAAGGTGGCAGTGTTGATTGACTCAAGGAGTACAAACAACTACATTAATAGTAAGTTGTCTCTCATTTGAACTATTTAATTTACCCAACTCTAAAATTTTAGGCCATGACTATGGATGGTGTCACAATCAACTATTTTATATATTTCCATAGTATTAAGATTATTATGGGAGACTACATGTTATAATCTCCTATGTTTGTTAATCCCATGTGTGGGGCTAATATTATTTTATAAGTATAATGGCTCATAATTTTGGGCATAATAGAGATGAATTATAGGAAATATTCATGTGATTTCATTATGAAGGTAGGACATTTTAACTAAGTGGTTTATGAGAAAAATATCAATAATTGGTTAGTTTGCATCAAATGATGAAGATTCTTAAAAAGAGGATGAATGATCATGATTTTCAAATGTGTTTACCCATACTAATTTATAAATGATTCTTAATTACCACCCCGTTGTTTTTACCACCACACCAAAAGGTCTGCCACCAAGAATAGAACATGATTGTGCCATAATATTTCTTCCAAGTAGTAACCACCAAACATTCTACCACACATGTATTCATATGCCCAAAAGAGTGAAATTGAAAAGATGGTAAAAGAGATGTTGGAGGCAAGTATTATTAGGCATAGCCAAACTGAATATTCATCCCTAATGATCATGGTACTTAATAAAGATGACACTTAGAGGATATGTCCAAACTATAGAGACTCAACACCTACACCATAAAAGATAAGTTCCCTATTCCAATAATTAATGATTTTTTAGATGATTTATATGGTGTTGTTTATTTTACCAAACTAGATCTTTGTTTTGGGTATCATAAAATTAAAATTAGAGATGAAGATATCCCTAAAATATATTTTAGAACTCATGAAGTCCATTATGAATATTGTCATGCATTTTGGCCTAAAAAATGCACCCTCTACATTTCAGAGTTTGCTAAACAGTGTTTTTAGGAATTTTTTGTGGAAGTTTATGTTGGTGTTTTTATATGACATCCTAATATACAACAAAACGTGGGAAGAAAATTGAATCATGTGAAAAATGTTCTATTAATTTTGGAACAACATTAACTTGATGCCCAACCTTCTAAATGTGATTTTTGAGTCTAAGAGGTGGAGTACTTGGGTTATATTATTTCACATGAAGAAGTCAAATTTGACCCTAAGAAGATAAAATCTATGATGGAGTGGCAAGTCCTAAAGACCCTCAAGAACCTTCATGGATTTTTGGGGCTAACAGGTTACTATCATAGATTTGTAAAACAATATGGCAACATGGGAGCTCTACTCATAGCCTTGTTGAAGAAATACTGGTTACATTGGAATGAAATAACTGCTAAGGCATTTTAGAAGCTAAAATAGGATATGTTCACCACTTCAATTTTGGTTACCCTTGATTTTTTACAAAACTTTTGTTATTAAATGTGATGCACTAGTATATGGCATGTGGGTGGTACTCATGCACGAAGGAAGACCCATTATATTTTGGAATCATCAACTCAAGGGAATAAATTGGCTCAAGCCAATCTATGAGAAATATATGATGGATATTATTCATGTAGTTAATCAATGAAGACATTAATTGATGGGTAGAACTTTAAGGTAAAAATTGATTATGTTATTCTAAAATATTTTTTGAAACATTGATTGTCATCATAAGATCAAAAAAAATGGGTGACTAAAATGTTGGAATATGTATTTGAAATAGCCTATAGGAAATTAAAAGAGAATGTGGTATCAAATGCAATATATATGAGGTGTGAATTAGTTGAGGCGTTGTTATGTGCAATGACCATTTTGTAGTCTGATTAGTTAGAGAGGTAAGATATGAATGGGAAAATGATAAGGATACATAAGTTTTGATTTAAAATATTCTACATTATTCTCATGTTTCTAAAAAAATTGAGTGGAAATGGAATACATTATGGTATAAAGATAGATTATACCTATGTAAGAATTTTATACTCAATACAAGATCCTTCATGAGCTTTGTGCATCTCCAATAGGGGGCACTTAGGGGTTTTTATAACTTATCATAGAATTAATCATGATTTATTTTCAAAAGGATGTAATGGGGATATATATATATATATATATATATATATATATATATATATATATATATATATATATATATATATATATTAGAATGCATGGTGTGTCAATAAAATAAATATGAAATAATTAAGACACCATGTCTTCTGCAACATTTACCCATCTATAGCCAAACTGAGAGAATGTTTCCATGGATTTAATTGTAATGTTTCTAAGTTTTAAAGGTAAAAATGTCATCATGGTAATTATGTATAGGCTCAAAAAATATGGTCATTTTTTTTTCTTATCACAACCATTTTTAACCAGTACAATAGTTGTTATTTTTATCAATAAAGTTTACAAGTTAAATGGTACTCCCAAGATCATTGTAAGTGATAATGATCCCATATTTATCAATAATTTTGAGACTAATTTATTCATATTTTTAGGTACTCATTTGAATCATATATCATCATATCAACCTAAATATGATGGAAAAATAGAGGTGGTCAAAAAATGCCTATAAGGGTATATCTTTTGTTTTGTATCAAATAAATAGGAACGATTTGTTTATTAGTTTCCACTAGCATAATGGTAGTATACCACTTCCTTCCATACCTATTATAAAATGTATCCATTTGTGGAAATTTATGGATATCATACCCAATGCATAATTTCATCCTTATATATGCATCCAAAGGTTCAAGTTATTTAATAACACATTCAATAGCAATAGGAGGTATTATCTAGTCTAAGAGAGAATTTTATAATGGCACAAAATTGAATGGAGCAATAAGCAGATCAACACCATGGTGAGAGGAAATTTTACATAGTGATTAGGTATTTATAAAATTACAACCATATAATAATATGTATTTGAAGATAAATAATGATAACATACTTTCTCCTAAGTATTATGACCCTTATCAAATCTTACAAAAAATTGGTAGTGTGGCATATAAGATAAACTACCCCAGTCCACTCACATACATCATGTATTTCATGTATCTTACTTGAATAAGGTAATTGTGCATAGAGTTTACACCCAAAGTTAGTTACTATAATTGGATGAATAATGAATAGTCATTATATAACCTGAGGAGATCCTTCACACATGCACTAAAAAGCTGTAAACAAGAGAGATTAAAAAGTATTTGATTAAATGGAAGAATTTGAATTGTGAAGATGGAACATAGGAGGATTAATTTGCATTATATTAGCATAATATAATGTTTTTTAAGGAGAGAGGCATGTTATGCCCTTAACCTGTAGTGCATCTAGGGATATGTGTGGTTGACTTATGGTTTACATACCTTTCATATTATCTTATTATATTTCTCTATGTTCTTAGTAAAGTTAGCCTATGGAATAACCATGGCTAAGTAGAGTATACATAACATGTATTGGTTAGTATTTGATCATCATATTTCTAATTATGATCTTATTGCATTATTGTGGAAGTTTCCCCCTCAAAGTGGCTTAGTCATGTTTATCAATTATTCAACTCTTTCATCAATTATTATTGTGGATTTGTTTATTTTTCTCTTAGTTTTTTGATATATTATTCCATTATTGTAAAACATCTAAGTAATTTCATTATCCCAAGGTTTGACCAGTCTAATTTTTTTATTTCCTTAAATAGATAATATTTTCACCTTTATTCCTAGATATTCATTAAGATTTCATCCTTTTAGGGTTTCATATCCTAGCCTTAAAACTTATGAGACCTAATTCTTACTCATTTATGATCCTTTTGATTCTATAGGTTATCCTTTCACTTGTACTAATAATTATCCTAGAGTTTTATATGCATTATATACCTAAGTAGCCCCAAAACCCTAACCATTCTCCTATCGATTCTTCTCTTATTCTTTCCACCTCTCGTCAAAGTGGTGCTAACTAATTTATCTCTATATAGGTCCATGACATGACTATCCCAAAAGGTAGGGGACACCCCATGAATAACCAGGACATGAATAACACTAAATTTAAAATTATTTTTAAAGGTCATAGAATATATTAAAAATGATATTGAAGATTTCATGCTAAATATTCAAACACTTTGTAATGAAATGGATTGTAGGATAAAGGACACAAATATGACCCAATATGGTTTCAAATTCAAATATTTACAATAGATGGGATATACATGACAAATATTATGGAAACGTGCACAAGAAATTGTTCATACCATACAAGCATCTACTCAAAAAGGATGACAGGGTCTTAGATACATATCAAGTTAAAAAATTAATAAGTCAAAAACACATACTGCTTTTATAAAATCAACATAAGAAGTTTATATTGATTCTCTTGACACACATGTCTAACACTCTACAAGATTACTCTATTCAAGATATCTCCATTGGGAGAGATTAAAAAATAATGTAGGTACATGTATATAGTGGGCTAATATGATGAACTATTTGTCCAGGTTATGATATCACACAAGCTCATCAAATGAGTCATTATTGATGCTAAATCAACTAAAAATATTTACAACATATAATTCTTGAATACATTAGGTATTTCTATGCAATAAATAAACATAGTATATCACATAATTACCAAATAAAATAAAGGGTTATATCCATTAATTAGTGTAATTTAAATGGAGGTGATAGTAAGACCAAAGAAGGTGCATTCCTTATTTCAATTCATGCTTCATGATACACATTACAATATATTATTGGTCCAAACTTGGATACATAATATGAACATAATACCATCTACATTACATATGTGTGTTACATTTCAACATGGGGGGCATCTATATACATGTCAGGAGGATGATGATCCTTTCAAGTACCATATTTCATCATTATATAAGGGAGTACACAAAAAAATAAATGGATAGTATAGTCCAAGTAATATCACAACATAAAAGTCAATTCAAACTATTAGATCCACCGAAGAGGTAGTTTTCAAGATTACCATCACCTCCTCATATATTGCTAAAAAGGATACTCAAGCATAACCTTATCACACTTATTCATACATATAAACTTGATTTGAATAGGTCTATACCACATAATTATGATGGAAATGCATATTTTAACTATCATCATATTAAGGGACATTATACAAACATATGCTTTAGATAAGACACAAAATATAATATTTTATTAAGAATAATAGTATGCAAATTGGCACACCTTCAAGATATCCAAGATCACAAATGGAAGATAATTAGAATTTTGAACCTATCAATATCAATACAAAAATGTGACATATCTATGAGCAACTTAATCTTGATAATAATAGAGAGTTTCACACAACACATACTCATATTATATATCCATATTTAGATTCATATCTTGATATACATACATTTGCATAAGATATATATGATAAATGACACTCATGTAATGAGACATTATTATCATTATAAACAAGACCTTTGCATGAGTTGTTATAGTTAATAACAACACATATCATTATACATAGCTTATTCATGATTGTTTGTTGGATCATCCTTGTTTATCCTTCTATATTGTACATAAGGCCTTACATTGACAACTATTTTAACCCTTGGCTTTGTTTTCATTTGGCTCTTACCTTTTGATTATTATCTTGATTTAGACATCCAAAAAAATTATCTTACTATGATTCTATTGCATATCCTTTATGGTATTTATTTATCTTACATGATCATATACATATATATCTCCATATTACAAGAACACACATTCATTCTTGCTTATCAGGGTTATGATGATCCTTATTTCCATATATGCTCTTGACCTACATTTTTGTCATTCATGTATACATTGGGGGCATATTTATTGCTTTCACTTTCTTCAAATAACTAGGATATCATAGCTAGTGCACTATATGCCTTAACACATGTTTTGGATTGTTCAAATCCATCCCATTATTTTATTTTCTAAACCATAGCCACATGGCCTTACTTGAATAAATTATAAATATTCAAAAAATATAAAAAAGTAAAATAATAAAAAAATATAAAAACATTCAAATATTCAAAATTTTAAAAAACATGTGAGCATGACATGATTACTAGATTACACTATTTACATTTTTTATGTAACACATGTTTGGTAGATGGTATATTATTTTTTCACACACATACTTTTCATAGTACATGAGTGTTATGTAGGACATAAATTTTACACATTGACATAAAAATGTTGGAATTTCCTCTACCTAGTGCCCATGATAATATTGGGGTCATATTGTGTCACACCTAAAAATTCAAACCAAAAATTCTAAAATTTGAGTTGTGAACTATTTTTCCAACAAGTGATTCACATAAATAATTCCAATAGCATAAAAAGGGTTCCACATTTAATAATTTTTATCTTATATTATCTTAGAGTTATAAATAGGAATTCATGTGAAGCTCAAATATTCTAAACAGATTGGATAGAATAATGTTTGGTTTAAGGTTAATCATCCAAAATAAGTTTTAATCAATAAATTAAAATACAACTAAAATAGGAAATGATAGTCTTTGTTCTTAAGATATTATTTAAAGGATCCACATGTATAGGCCATTGTTCCAATTAGTATTGATTTAAATTTAAATCTTTTTTGTATCAATATTATTAAGATCATTACAAGTTCCTTTATATTATTAATACTATCAATACTAGGAACATCTTTGAGAATCATCTTTCATGCAATGGTCCTTTTCACTCATAAACTATTTTGAGTTCTTCAGCTAAAATAAAACATCCCAACTCTGATTTACTTTTTTAAAAAAACCTATATTTAAATTTAAACTATCTAAACCCCAAAACTAAAAAGTTTGAGTAATTAATAGAATCATAATAGTCACATATTTTGTCCTCATAATATGTTTTCATCTAACTCTAAACATAATATTGAACCACTTTGCATCCTAAAATAAATTTTATATCTTAAATAATATATCCATGACTTGTGTATTTAGATCATGAAATTCTTAACCTATATAATCATACTAAGAAAAGTATAAATATTATCATTAATAAATGAGATCTCAGTATAACAATAATAGATA
This sequence comes from Torreya grandis, assembly GCA_037957365.1. Lineage (NCBI taxonomy): Eukaryota > Viridiplantae > Streptophyta > Pinopsida > Cupressales > Taxaceae > Torreya > Torreya grandis. Next base: position 957,528 of record JARHVA010003080.1, read on the forward strand.
ATATACCAAAATTCCTTTATATTAAAACCAAACATTATTTTAAATCTTCTAAGTTTAGTTATAATAATGACATTAATTTTTTAAAATATAAGTAGTACATCTTATTTTATCTTCCATAAAAACATGATATAGACAATTCAACTAATATCGTAAACATAAACAAATGCTTAAATAATTTAATATGCTATGCTTAAAGATGTAGAATCACAACATTTGAAACAACAACAATGCTTTTCATTTTAACATGACATTCATCATTATTTAATAGTTTTAGTTTTACATTATAAAAATAAATTATTTTATCAAAAATATGGAAATATGATATGCTAAATCCTAAATAGGTAAAATGAACTAAGCTAAATCAGGATGTAAAATATATGCATAAATTAAGCATTCATTAAATTAATAAATTACTTAGATATAATTTTGATAATGTAGGACTTTGTATGTAATTATAGATCTTATTGTGTTGACTAATTATAAATCAGGAATAATGTTTCACTTAATCTTTAGACAAGGCCGTGTTAATTAGATATGGCTAGCCTATGTTGTATTCCATAGGGAGCGCCAATGTCCAATGGGGTTTTTCCCCTCTATGAAATTTTGGGTTTGTGTGTTTTCACTTGTTTTTCTTGTATATGTGTTTTATGATGCACGATCTACTACAAAATCCATTATTTACCTTATTATTCACTTAAAACCCTAACTTAATAGGTAATGATGAATAAACATATTAAAATAGAAAAAGGGGTTAGTGTTTGAAGTTGTGTTTGACCTTAAAACCCTCTATATTGAGTTTTACTTGCATATAAATAATTTGAAGAGGGATCAAACTCCATGTTGTTCTCCCATGTTATGATGGTGTGTGTGAAAGACTAGTGTAATGTTAAATGTTGGTGTAATCCTGGTGTGATTAAATGCTTCAACCATGATTTTTGACCATTGAGGTCTATGTAGACTTAGGTTAAGGATATTAGGGATTTATGGACTTTTAATTGGGAATAATATGTGTTTTTTCCTCAATGTGTAGTTAGATTTCATAATGATTTTCCATGTATGAGCCTCTTGTAGACAATGTTTAGAAAATATGGCTTTATAATTATCATTTTGAATTCTTTTAGATGTGAATTATGAAACATACATGGTGATGAATTTGGTAAAATTAAATTTTATCAAATAGTCATTAATTAGTGGGAGGACATGTATAGTGGAATTGGGCAATACTAGGGAGTGGGATAGTCTAAAAGAAGTGGCTTTGTCTAATGAATAGAAACAACTAAAATGGAAGGATAGATCATCTGAGAGTGAGTTTAAGTTACTTATGATGTTGGATAAATATATTTATAACCATAATTTTCTTAATAATTAGGGGTTATCCACATAAAAATTGAAGGGTAGTCAAGGACCATGGAATCAGACATGAGATGTGTTTATAAGGAGCGATCATAAGTGCATTATTTTAGAAATAAATGTTAATTTGTGTCTACATTTCCCCCATTTAATTATAGTTTTTTATGGAATTGAAAGTACTAGAGTACAAGGAAAATATATATAACTAAAAATACCTATGAATAATGGTCTTGAATGTAGGCCATAACATTGAACTGTGCTTCATGCAATAAAACATGTAAAAATCAATCCTTACTTAAGATGAAAATAAGAAAGTAAAGACAAGAAAATCATAGATATAATAACAAGGAATGAATAAACCTAATTTGGTATGTGAACCAATGTATTTTATAGTGAAAAACTAGTGACTATATAGGTAGGACCCTTGGATATTTCTTATTTATTAAAACACTTGGATTGGACTATGTATGTTCCAATCCTCATTGATAGAAAAGTGTGCTTGAGAACTAAAGGTGTGTTTGACTCCATAATTACATACCTAAAGTGGTAAAGGGGATTGGAATCCTTTTATCAATTTTAATAAAATCATTTTGGTGTAAAAAGGTGAATCGATCATTGTAGATAGAATAAGATTAATTTTTCATGCAAAACTAGTGCAAAAAAATAATAAGAGTCTAGTGTATACAACATTGAGAATGACATGAATTTCCATTCAATCTATAAAAATATTCTAAAACTAATCAAGAATGCAATCAAGTGTCATGGACATGTCCTTAATATGATATCTAGATAAATATGCATTCTAAAACTGAGTAATATCAAGTGATTTTCTAATAAAAAACATCTATGCAAATTCTAGAACACATGTCATGCATGATGTACTCATTATGAAAAAAATATAAGATAAACCTAAGTATTCCCCTAAAATAATTATGAGTACTTTTTAAAAACTATCTTGTAACTACATGTGATTCTAATTAATTCTTTAAATTATTATTTTCTACCATTGGGACAATGATGTACTATCTTGGACATATCCGACCTACACCTTTGTTTGAATGGATCATTTTTGTCTAAAATTTATTTTTGGCTAATCTATAGGTATACACTATGATCAACTGAATATCATTTAAAATTTTCTATTTGTGTAATGTGTTATTTTAGCTTAGTCTCTAAGACAAGCCATTATATATACCCCTCTTTAGAGGTGTTATGAATCTTGTGCAATAACTTAGATAAAAAAGGCTATGTGAATGATATTATATAAAATATGTAAATATGAAGTAGTAATGATAACATTGAAGATCATGGCATCATCATAAATAATTAAGAAATATATTAAAGTAAGATGAATGTGGATATAAGCGTACATAGTGTCATGCCTAGAGATATAAGTTAGCAATGGGAAACATAGTGAACAATGATCATAAACTGAATATGTGAAATTAAATAAAATAACTCAAGGAGGATGCATGATATCTATCATGGTAGAAAAAAACTATGAAGATGTATGATATCCATCATAGTGTCAAAATCTGAGAAAATAAGTGTCATGGCCATGACACATATATAAAAAGCACACACAAAAGCAAAAAAAAATGCAATAAAAGGCTAAGGGGACACATACAAGGGATTATTGTTTGGTCCAAGATATCAACCCCAAATTCATCTATTAGGTCAAATGCATTGGGAAAACTCAAGAAAAAATTGGGTAGATTATGTCCTCATGTTTTAGGATTGTTATTAAGACAATCTAGGGCAAGCACTGCAGGAATTAGGTTCCATAATGTAGTCTTCTTGCAATATATCTCAAAGAGTTTATACACTACACCAGAGGCTCAATATTAGTATGATAGAAGGAGATTTTTTATAAAAGAAGGGGAATTAAAAGAAGAATTGGATCACTTATTCATAAATAAACATGAGAGAGAGAGAGAGAGAGAGAGAGAGAGAGAGAGAGAGAGAGAGAGAGAGAGAGAGAGAGAGAGAGAGAGAGAGAGAGAGAGAGAGAGAGAGAGAGAGAGAGAGAGAGAGAGAGAGAGAGAGAGAGAGAGAGAGAGAGAGAGAGAGAGAGAGAGAGAGAGAGAGAGAGAGAGAGAGATAGAGAGAAGAGAGAGAGAGAGAGGAGAGAGAGAGAGAGAGAGAGAGAGATGAATAAACAAATAGAAACAAAATTCTTCAAAGAAACATAATGTGCCCAACTATAGTTACATCATTATATGTTAAGTTTCATGGTGGCTCAAGCTTTAGTCACATAGGGGAAGAGCCTAAGAAGAAATGGTGAATGCTTTATTCAATGATTCATTTTATAAATAAAGACACATAATCCATTATCTAATCACACACAAGATATTCATAGATTTCAAATAAATTGAAGTCAATAAAATAACTTAATTAAAATAGTTGAAGTGCATCTTAATTAATGCATTAACTATACAAAGAGCCATAAATTACAGTTCCCTAACATTAGTATTAATCTATTTTAAAAGTATAAATAAAGTGGAAGACATCCATGAGAAACAAACACATTTTAACATAAAAATCAAATTTGCATTAATTTGAAAGTGTTTGTTTACAAATAGATTCCCCATAAAAAATGCATCATTATATATAGTAGATAAATTATTTACATCTCCTAGTAGCACGAGACACAATCCTTGGCCATCATGGACTAAAGTGGTTATAACATAATTATACCAAAAGATTCTTATTTATAGAATAAATAAATAATATTTCTCAAGTCTATTTAAAAGTGAATCGAGAGAAGGTTAGAGGTGAGTCACTTTATAACTACTTTAATAAGCCTTGCTGAGATACCAATGATTGATCAACAAGATTGGCCTCATAGTCAAGATTTTATAGGTTGACAGGCGGCTCCTAGAATATTATCTCTACATAAGTCAGTAGTTTCTCATGAGCCTTGAGTGGGGCCTCCAAGGATACATTCACCTCTTGGACCTAGTTGATGCTTATTATGGATTGTGTGGCTAATTCCAAGATATATTTATCCCTTACCTTATTGGATTTGACTACCCTTATCTTCATGATCTCATAAAATTCCACCAAGTGGACCCAAAATTCATCCCTTCCTAATAAGGTACCATTAAGGTGTAAACTAACTAAAATTATAGCATTCTTGAAATAAGTAAAGATTTGGTCCCTACTTTTCTTTAGTGACTCGATGGTCATTTGGGTTGTGTTCAACCACTCATCAATGGATGTTTTCATAGCTCATACAAAGGTCTAGTATAGATTCAAGTCTACAAGGGGAATCAATTTCAATTATGAGAACATCCCCTTATTGTTGATAATAACCAACATCTTGCACTTATTATCCACCTAGATAATACTCTCTTTAATATGTTTGCATGCTTTAGAGGAGATATTTATTTTTAGCGAGGGATTTGGTAATTCCCAAGGGTGGTGAATAGATGGGTGAGAGATAAATACACTTTTATAATAATTTTATGGGGAAATTTTTCCTTACCTGAGACTCTAGAGTTCTTACCTACTCCCTAATATCATTTTCTCTATGAGGTCATTTATGGCACATAACATTGAGACTAGGTCCTCTAATACACTCTCTTGCCCACTTGAAATTTTTAGCTTAGTGAGGGAGAAGATATATTATTCGGTCCTCCAAAACATGGGGTTTCCATCCTAAATTAAATTTTGCATGTGCATCCTCTTCATGATTTTGGATACTCTATTAAACTACCAATGGACGTTTGGGTCCCCATGATAAACCATATCTAGCCTTTGTATACCTGAAATATCAATGGTCTTAAACCAACTTGGTCTAGCTAATGTCCCTAAATTAGTTTGAGGTGGAATAAAATGAGTGGTGCTAGATAAAATAGAAGGTGGAGGAAAGGTCAAAGGGTGCAAGAGTGGAGGAGGCACTAAGAATAGGATGGAGGATGGAGAGGAAAGTGGGAATAAGGATAGAAGAGGTGGTATGGGGGAAAATGGAGGGACCAAAAATGAGGAGGCCCAAGGGAATAAGTGGGTCCAAATTACTTAGGGGTCATAGAGATCTAAGGGCTAATGGTGCTTAGGATTTACATGTTCATTTTGAATGATAATTTTTTTTAGTTAAAAGTAAGTCCTAAAGGACCTAGAGTGATGGACAAAGGGATCCAAGAAAGGATTGAAAATACTATTGTAAAAAAACATAGGCTACATAGGAGAAACTACCCTTTGTTTCTTCTTGGGTCCCTTGTTTGAATCAACATGCGACATAGTGGTTGAAGGAGTTGAGGAAGTATTTTGGACTTAAATAAAAGGCATGAAAAAATTCACCTTTTTATTTGTTTTTGGTTCTTTACTCAAGTTTTCCTATGCCAAAGATATTGAGGCAAAATCAATGGGATAAATCCTGGATGAAGCCTACAAAATCTAGATGGAGACTGCAGGGCCCAATGGTATAACCAGAGTAACAAGATATATAAAAATAATGGTAGTTGAAGTAATAAGAGCCATTGAGAAGGTTTATATAATGGGAGATAATATTTTTATAGGTGAATTTAAGCTTTCAGGGACAAATAAGGATGTAGGAGCACTAAAAATTAAAGATTTAAGAAGGGTTGAGCTAACCTACATGGTTAGGTCAAGGGTCATGGAAGGCATGGACTATGCCAGTGGAATGTATGAATGCCACAATTGGGTTGCATTCTAGACTGAGAGAACTTGGGCACTAAAAATTCCAATAAAGGTTACCACTAAAAGAATAAGGTAGAATTGGGTGCTCAGACTAACTAGGGTAGTGGAAGGCACATACACATTAGGCCTAATCAAGATATGAAAACCTAGGGGAGTAATTCAAGGATATGAAAGGGTACTATAAATTGAGATGGTTGGTCTTGGATATGTAAAATATTGGTCTCTAGGTGGGCTAGACTCAAGACTGTTATCAAAGTGAAGGGCATATGCAAACTAAGGGTAGCTTACCTAGGGTGGTAGCATAGGTGCAGTAGATTCTAAAGTAAGTGGGGTGATAGTTGTTTTAACTTCTTGTAAAAATTACCTAAAGATATTCTTCATGATCATCGAGACCTCTATGATGACTTGAGTGAGCACTTGCTAGGGAGGAGTTGGTCTCTCCTCAAGAGTAAGTTTAGTAAGAATTAGGGCTTGTGCATGATATGCTACTTCAATATTTGTAACCACATATATGTCATTATTAGGGTTGAGTGGAGCTCATCATCAGGATGCACCCTATGATGGTAAGTGATTTTGAGCCTGGTTTGGTTCCTCACCACATGGGCTCACACTATGCTACTAATGTCTTATTATCTATTATTTGATTGGCCCAATATGAATGAATATTTGTGTTGGGCCATGGAATAGAATGATGCTAAATTATTGTAATTTTGGTGCCCTATAACCACTATAAATAATGGATATGTATTTTATTTCCTATCAAGGCAATGGCAAACTACTCTATGGTATAATTGGTATTAGATCTCTTGCTCTACAAGGTAGTCTAGAATAATGTATGGTAGTAGAAGAAGGGCCCCATAAATGCCTTATACTCAGATTATGGTATTATCCTAGTAGTACTAGTAGGTGTTGATGAGTTTTATGGCATCCTAAATTATATTTTAGAGCATTGATATGGGCCTCTCATTAATTATTTAGAATAACACTAAGTAAAAATACTCAAAAATGTTTTGAATGTTATTTATAAAGTGGTAGACATAAATCTTGAAGAAAATCACATGCATCATGAGTTTCACTAGCACCCATTGGGAAAATGTTGAGCATCTAAAGCCTAGAGTGGCATAGGGATTCATGTAGAAATTTTCACCTACATAGGTTGCATTCACCTACCTGGTGAGGTTGAATGTGATGAGAGTCCCCAAATTTAGGATTTGGTCTCCCTAGAGAATCACACTGAGAAGGGGAACCCAATACTTATTAAGGTGCATTATGTCACTTGCCTTATATAAGTGATTGAACAATAAAATTACCATAGGCACACACTTCATGAAGGTTTTGATGGGGTAGTATTAAATATCCTCCTTATTAACCCAATGGTTTGGGTCCTTGACTTAATCGTTGAGGACCTCATAGATGTTGTTGGTTTTTATCCAACCATCCACAAACTATTGGTCATAGCTCATGTTACACTTTGGAAGGCCATAATAAATTTTTAAGATGGCCTCAAAGATGTCTACAATATTAAATCTAGTGTTTGATGACCTCATGATGTCTTGGTCACATTGTGAAAAGAGCAAGAGGTTAAAAAATAGGTATACACAAAGAAAGAACTCAGGATTGGTCACGAACCTATGGAATCCCAATTTATTAATGGCTATGAGATCATATACATACTCTAGAATATCATTTTCAGCCTTGTCATCAAAATTTGGACTTTGGATGTCATCAACCATCTTGAATATCTCATTATAGTTCTTGAGCTAAGTAATCTCCTGTAGGAAAGTGGTGTCCCAATATTCTATCTCTAGTTTAGGTTTGGAAGACAAGGATGCCATTATTGAGCTATGAAGACTCAAGTGTATAATTATAACAAATGGACACTTTGGGTATCTGAGAGGAAATTGATACTAAGGGATCTAAATTATGGATGTTCATAGATTAGGTAATGATGAACTTGAGTCCAATGGGACCTTATAGAGTTTTAAGATACCATGCATAGTAATGGTTTTTATGGCATTAAACTTTGATTTGATGTTTCAAATCCAAGTTAGACATTTATTAATTTGGAATTGATTTGAGGTTTTGAAACTGAGCCTCCTTCTCAAATTTGGTTAAAATATTTATAAGTTGTCTAATCAAATCCATATTACCCAAACTGGTAATGCAAGGGTGTGGTAGGAAAATGCCAACCCTAGCCCTTCTAGCACCTTAGAAGTATTCTAGTTGGGCCACATGTATTTTTTTAGTTGGGTATTATTTTTATAGGCTATGCTAACTATGTGTAGCTAGAGTATCATGCTTTTACCTTTTTGTGTACAAGATTCAACCACATAGACCTGTTGGGTACACATGGTGCTTTGTGATTGGTTAAAATGTGATTATACCCCCTTTTTGGCTTAATCAATAAACTCCATGATTTTTCTATAATTTTATATAGAATTGACATGTTGTATCTTATGGTTGGTTAGGTCTCTTTAGTCTTTGATAACCATGATGCCCCTGAGAGACTAAAAAGTCTGACAGGCTCCATGTGGCACTCTTTCATCCATCAAGCTCTCTTAGGGCTTTGAAAACTCTAACATCCCCAGGAGACTGGTAAGTCTAATAGGATCCCCATGGTGCTTTCTCATTTTTTAGGCTCTCTTAGGGATATTATAACTCTGACACCCTTGAGATATTAGAAAGTCTAATAGGCTCTGTGTATCACTCTCTCATTCATCAAGATCTTTTGTGGCTTTGACAACTTTGACACCCTTGAGAGACTACAAGTATAACAAGCTTTGGATGATGCTCTCTCATTCACTTGTAACCTAAAATATTTACTAAAAGTAACTAAGACATAAAACATGGCCATACAATTAAATGAGAGTTTACCTACCTAGTAGTGAAGCTTCATCAAATACCAAGTAGGACTATAGGATGATGTCATTATAAGAAAGCTTGCATAATTTAAACTATGTAAAATGATAGTTAGTGTAAAATATTCTATGGGAAAACCTTCACTATGGAACATAGAAGGGATACACTTTCATATACATAGGTGATTGTAGAGATCTTGTTGATCATCATTCACTTGCTATGAATGTCATGGAATACTCAATTAATCAAGGTGAAATAGGGGATGAAGGTTTTAAATGATTTGGGACAAGTTAAAATAAGATTCAAGATCTAGGAAACTTTTGCATTGATAATTTTAGAGGGGTCCCCTTTTATTCTTAAAAAAAGGGCCTTGTTGGCCACAAAAAATGGTAACTTTATATGGAAAACATTTTCCTAGCATTTAAAACCCAAATTACGGGCCTCCACTATTGGATTTAGAGATAATCAAGTGGGACTCTTTCTTATGAAGTCTATGGAATTAAAATTACTCAAGTCTACTTCAACAAATGATATACTAGGCTCAGGTCACTTTAAATGGCTACTTTATGCAATGGTGTTATACTCCTCTAATTTATTTGAGAACTTGCTATGTAGGTGCAGATACATTAAGGATGTTTGAAGTCTCTTGAATGGGTGTGCATTTTACCAATTCTTGGCTTAGTGAGGATGGCTCAAGCATTGCTATTTTTCCATTTGGGAGTTGATAACCCCAATAAATATACCTTTGGTCCCACTCCAAGCTTTGTTTCATTGCCAAACAGGTCAAAAAACCTATGATGGAGGTTGCCTAAAACACCCTTTCTTAGGAATAAACTTATCACTTTACATGAAATTAAAACTTCCTTTATTTAGATATTCTAATGTTCAATCCATAAAGGTTGGAGACAAATGTATCCAGAGTGATGGATTGGTCAGTTGACCTTTCTAACATCCATTAGACCCTTGCCTGGTCAATGGTTCATATCATTATTATATTATTTCATTAAAGTGTTGTGAAGTCCTTTATTAGAGAAGATATTTTATCAATTCACTCTTTTAGTTCTGAATTAGTGGATCTTAATCCATGTAGTATCTCAAAAGGAGTTGCCCTGATGATCACTTTGTTCAATATTAGGGGTCCACCTTTTGTTGTCCAATTCCAAGATCGGGCTTCCACTAGAATGCTAGCTTTGAAGTAGTTAAAAATTAATTATACAAGGGCCAAAACTCTATTCCACTTGGATAATTATCTTTAATTTGAATTATTATGGGTGTAGCATAGGTTGGACACAAGACACATAAACATATATAACAAATTAAAAAGGGAAAAAGGTAACACAATGAAAAGGAACAAAACAAAATCAAAGATGTAATAAAAGAAAAATAACTATAATTTAATCTAATATATACATTACCAGTCCCATACTTGGAGGGATACTCTGAGATTACATCAAAATTTATAGTCGATAAAAAATGCTTTAAGAACTATTTATTTATAACCAATGGGAGATCATTGCCTTCCAAGTATTTGAGGCATAAAGCATTTTACCCCAATAGTTCATATATATTTTATGGGCTGATCTAAAGTGGATCAAACATGGAATGTTGCACCTTATTTTCATGGGATGTGTCCCACAACAATATCGAGTTAGATATTCTGAAAGAGATAACCTTAGCTCTCTTGTCAAACCATTGTTTAACAATACCCTGGTGCTTACTGAAGTTTTGTAAGGCCTCCTCCTAGGCATCTTCTAGTTGGATGATATCTAATAATCCTTCCTCTACCTTTTCATTATTATCCATGTATTCTTTCATAAAATTGTAAGTAGACAATTTGAGGATAATTGGGAAGATACTCTCTAGTCCATACGCCATTAAGAATGATGAGATTTTGATAGCTTATTTGTACTAAGTACGATCAACCTAAAGGGCATATTTCAACAGTGAATGCCACTCTTAAGGTCTATTTTCTACCAACTTTTTGATTACAACAATCAAGTTCTTATTTTTTTATTACATTAATCCATTTACTTATGGGTAGTAGTTGGATGATAATCTTAAAGTGATTCCATGCCCATAATCACACTCAATACACTTTGTAGATTGAAATTTAAGGCCATTTTCATAGACCAGGGAGACTGGTGTGCCAAATAGAGTGGTTATACTTTTTTCCAAAAAATTCATCACCTTATTGGTGATTTTATTCTTAGTTTCCACTACCTTGATCCATCTTATGTAATAATCATTGGCTATGAGCATGAACTTGTGTATGGCTGAGGAGTTTGGACTGATAACTCCTACAAAATTTAGTCCCCATTAGGAAAGTGGTCTTTCTTTAATAACATGTTGTTGAGGCATTATGGCATGAACATCTTATCTAGTAAAGGCTGGGCATTCATGACATGAAAGCACATGAGTGTGGACATACCTAAGGATAGAGGGCCAATAATATCCTACTCGTAAGATCTTATGTGGGGTTACATTCCTAGAAGGATTTCCTCTACCCAACTTTTCATGTAAACTAGTGATGACTTCTTGAGACTCTTCTTCTAATAGGGACCTAAGGTAGATACCTTCATAATTTTTATATAGAGGACCCCTTTCTTTAGCATGTAATGTGTTACTTTTAGCTTAAGGGCCCTTTTTTGCATCTGATACAACCTAAGATGTGGACTTCCATAGAGAAGATAATGGATAATCAGTGCATATCAGTCTGGGTAGAGTGTTTCTAATTGGTCCACTTAGTGCATAGTAATCTTGGAGTCAATCTTGGTGATTAAATGAGTGAGATCTTGGCATTATACTAGCCTAACAAGTTTGATATAAATATCATACTCCTATAACTTAGCCATCCATTGACCTATGTGTTCTCCCAATTTGTTTTACTTTAGCATGAGTTTTATGGCTAAGTCTAGGACAATGGCATGCAATTTATTCCTAATGATGTTATGCTTAAAATTTTTCACTTACTTGACTAAGGTATAGGCATGTTTGTCCATAGTGGATTACTTGAGATTGAAATTACTTTAGGTTCATACTCATGAAACAAATTGGGTGCTTTTCTCCATCTAGTTCCTAGGTAAGCATTGTAGCTATGGTGTGCTCAAAAGAAAAAGGGTGAAGGTAGAAATATTTCATGTAGTCTGGTATTATAATAACTGGCATCTAGATGATGGAATATTTAAAGTCCTTGAAGGATTTCTTTACTTTTATATTCCATTCTAATTTCACCCCCTACTTTAATATTCATTTAGAGGTTTAACAATCTCAACATAACCTAAAATAAACTAGCGCACAAAGTTAATTTTGACAGAGAAATATTTTAGTTCCTTCTTAATGTTAAAAAGAGGTAACCTATATATAATATCAACATGTTCATGGTAAATAGAGATACCTTCCTTTGTGATGATGTGATCGATAATCTTACCTTTGGTAACACTAAACATGTTCTTCTTTGGGTTTAGGGATATACCATATCTCCTACACCTCTCAAATATGTTTCATAGGTGGTGAATGTGATCAGACCTACATTTTGAGAAAACAATTAAGTTATCCATGTAAATAAAAATTCATTTTCATATCAAAACTTCAAAGGTGAAGTCCATATCTATCTTGAAAGTTTCCCCTATGTCGATTAAGCTGAATGACATTTGTTTTTAAGTAAAAGTGCCCCACTTGGTTGTGAATGCAATTTTGGTTTGACCCTTTGGGTTGACCAAGACTTGATTATATCCTTAGAATCCATCTAAAAATTAAATCATTTGAGATAAAATTATAATCTGTATCACTTCATCAAGGGAGGGGAAAGGGTAATTATCTTTATTAAAAGCTTGATTTAGATTTGTGAAATCCACACATATTAAATTTATCCATTCTTATTATGAATGGGTACCAAGTTGGATACCCACATCTAGTGATGAATTGGGAAGATAATCTTAGTTGAAAGGATATTATGAACTTCCTTTTGAATAAGGGGTATTAGGATTAGGTTTAAAGGTCATTGCCTCTATTTGAAAAGCTTATATTCTTGATTGAGTGGGATAGTGTGTGTAATCACACTCAAGTCGAACACCTTGAGATCTCTATATGTCCAATTGATAACATATTAATACTATACTAACAAATTTATGAGTTGTTATATCTTATTAGAGGTGAAATTTGATCCAATTTGAACATTTTGTAGTTTATATGATGATCCCAAATTGATAGTTTTAGAATTTTGGTCTATATACCTTGATTTTTCAAGTGGATGTGTGGGTCCCTCAAAGTAAAACATTCATTCAAGAGAGATCATTCCCTTTGGGATTTGATTCTATATGAGGTTCATGACATCATCTTGGTTGTAATATCTATCTCATGTATAATCTCTTTCAACCTCATTAACAACTTGGGCTTCAAATACCCCATTACTATTTAAGAACTCCAAGATATAATGGTCATCCTCAAAGACCTAGAAGTTTTTAATGTTTTCTGGGACTGAGGAACATGGGCTGAGCTTGACCAAAAATTCTTCATTTTTGAGTCATACATGGGTGTTATATTTGTAATATAATCTACTAGTGAGTCAGCCATCTATTTTTCCTCTCTGGGAATGGGAATAACCTTAAATGCAATAAACATTTATATTAAATCCCATACCCTATGTCTATATTTATTAAGGTATGATAGTTTGCATTAGAACTTGATATTGACTTGGTTTATGATGAGTTTAGAGTTTCCAAACATATTTAGTTCCTTGACTTTATGTTTCAAGTCAAATGAGAGATTGAGAATCAAGGATTCATACTCTAGGTTGTTAGTAGAAGTAAATTATCATCCATAAGTAGCTAAATGTCACATTCTTTGTGCGTTGACCAGGATAATTCATACCCCAAAACCTTGCTTTAAATGGGCCCCATCAAAGTACATGGACCATAAACCTGGAAACTCAAGGTTATCATTAACCTTATCCATAAAGGTTTTTATGTATAAGGTGTAAAATCTTATGTCAGAAGAAACTAGGTTTACCTTTCCATTCATTATGTTGTACTCCATGATCATGTGATGCATCCTAGGTTTTATATCTACCTAGATCTGATTAGTTAAACCTCTCTAAGGCAACCACATATGTGAGAAGTCAGTGGCCATGTATCCACTCAGAGTTTTAGACCAATATCCTAAGGAGCATTCCATAGGCCTCAGGAATTTCCACAACTTAGATATCTATAAACTATTGGATCCTAAGCTCAGATTTTGATTGCATATAAACACTCAAAACTTTATGAACCACTTTAATCTCATATTTATCTAATTGGATTACCTCCTTGTATTATTTGATAGGGAACAAACCTAATTTCTCATAAATTCTTGTGGGCATCACATTGGTTGAGGTTATTGAATCAACTAAATAGTTATGTAGGTTCTTCCTAAATAACCTAAATATGAGGAGGAAAGGGGGGATTTCAGTTTTGTTTTTGTGGATGACCACATTAGTGTGGGTAACATTATATTTAAGCTAAGTTTGTTTTTCTATGAGTGATTTTAGCAAAAGGTCTCACTATTCACTGATCTAGACAAGCCCATGAAGTGCAATATTCACCTTGATCTTATTCATATTCCTTGCTATATTATATATTATTTTGATCATGGTTAATTTATTATCTATTGGGACCTTAGGATCATCAGGTTTTGGAAGTGGTGGATCATTCCTAACTTTATGGTCCAAAGGAATCACACCATTATTTAGAGGGGTAGAGATAGTGAGGGGTTTCTATTACATACAATTTTTAAGGACATTATTATTCTTTTGGAACTATTGGAAGACATGTATTTCATTTTTGACATCCTTTGGATCATTATCCTCCTATTTAAGAAACTCCATTGTTTATAACACCATGGTTATACTCAAGGGTCTAGTACTATCAGGGGCTTCTAGGTAGTTTGGGACTAGCTTGTATTCTTTAATTTTCTTTTGAATATGTCAAAATCACTATATAATTCTATCTAATTAATTTACCTATGTTGGGTTATGTTGTTAACCCAACACCAATTTGGGAGGGTTATCTTTTAAATGTTAATTTTGGGTAATTTGTTTGACAAGGGATCTCATTGGTTTTTGGGGGAGTTTTAGGACTTGTTGTGTCTCTAGAAGGTAAATTTCCTATTGGATCTCTTACCATTTGTTTCATAAGACTAAGAAATAAATTATTAGCCTTTAAACTATATGTTTTATGAAATCCAACTAATTTTTGGTAGACTCTTTGGGGATGCTCTAGATATTGGTCACAGTAAGAATTAGTGTTTGATTATGAGTTAGAGGTGCTACTTCATTACTCACTGGGCTAAGGAAACCCAAGTTTTAGTTGGGTGTAACATGTCTTAATGGGAGTTGATTTATCAATGGCATGGGTTGGGACATCAAGATGTTTTGGTTTGTATTGGGGAGAAGGTCCAAGGTAGGTAAATGTAGTAATGCATTCAATATGGGTATTAGCATTTAACCTTGGGGGTTAAGTTGTTTATCCACCTTAATAGCTTCAACATAAACCAAAGGGTAGATTTAATATCAAAGGATCATGTTTTATAAACATGGTAGTATAAGGATATAATGAGTTTTCATACATCTCAAGGGCTGGTTAGGTATTTGCCCAATAGAGTAGGTGACTTGACTGTTGACCAAGTTTGACTTTAGGTCAAGCTTGGAACCCTATAGGTAAAAAAATTGTTTTTTAGATGTTTAGGGGTATAAATATTTTTAATAGGATAAATTATGGTTCATTTGATGTTATTTAATGATTTTTTATCCTTAGTCATGGTCTAATGGGTTTATTTATCATTTTGAGTCTCTAAATGGGCTTTTAAGGGTCATTAATGCAAGTGGCATGGTTACCAAGGTGAAAAGGTGTCCTTTTATCCTTATAAGAATAAAATAGATCAATTTAAATATTAGGGATGCCAATTATAATATAATATTTTAGGTTGTCTAACTAAAATCCAATAAACTAACTGAAAAAGGGAGTAAATGGCATTTGTACAGCCCATGGGGAAGTGTGCCACATGGGATAAGATCATGGAAGGAATCCTCACCTTCCTAAAACTAATATCAATGTTTGGTAATTTCCATTTTAAATCCATAACCATTCTTCTATTTTCTTACTTTATTAGACATACAAAAGTGACCTTTAAGTTTATGCTTAGTACAAATAGCTCAAGAGGTTTCAAGACAAATGATTTTGGTAAGTTTTAGTACACTAAAAGACATTCATTTACATTGAAATATTTTTAATAATGGTGTTTGTGCTTCATGAACCATCCTCATGAAGTTGATTATACTTTTTTACGAGCTCTTTCATGCACCCTATAGGTTTTATTCTATTTTGGTTAAATCCATATGAACCAATTGGTGATTTTGACTCCAAAGGATGTTAGATACCTTATAAAATGGTATCTATTATTATTTTTATGTTTTATAATGTATTTATGGGCAAGTTATTCCATGCCATAAGAAGGTGCCACCATGTGCAATCTCAGTCAAAGTTATTCTTATTTACAGAGTATTGTTTTATTGTATAGGTCTCATGTAGTTGGGAAATGATGTTGCATATGTATTAGGGTCATATTAATAATTACTTCCATGTTTTGGTTTCACCATATCATCTTTTGGGTAGCTTGTAGCCTTGCCATATCTAATAGTCAACTCCATGCCTAACTTCACTTACAGTCACATGTATGATCTTGTAGATATTGTTCATGGAGTTTTAATCATGGTGTATCAGTTATCTAAACCATTATAATCTTTTGAGAGTTAATTTGATTGTAAAGAAGAGACAAGTGTGGTCACAAGCTCATTAACCATGCCAATCAATCATTCTAGAAATCCCCACCTGCTTTATTCCAGATAGGTGCAAGTGGTTTTTACATTAGATAAGATGTATTGGAACTTTTAGAGGACTCACTTAGGCTTCTTTCCATGCTTTTGAACTATATGGAATTATACAGATAGGGGGAAAATAGGGTTTTTTTGACCATTTTGTGTGTTTTATAGGTTATAGGAGGTTCTAAGAGATGAAATCAAGTTTAGAGGAAATATATAGACTTTTAATAATTCCCTATGGTCATTTTATTATAATTAAAAACTCATAGGTGTCTAAACCAAAGCTCTCATCTCAGCTAGTCAAAACTGGCATAGTGAACATAAAGGTGAGAAGTGTGAAAACCTCAAGTGGATGCCATTTTAAGGAAAAAATAAGAATTATAATGACATGGAGGGTATTTAAAAGTTTCATCCACACCATCACATGTATTTTCATTGAAAAATAATGCTAATTTTTATGCCAAGTGTGAGGGGTGACAAAAAAGAAGAGTTTTTTAGAATGCAGGCAGTGATGGTTTCCTTATAGGAGTTTCCAAATGAGTAGGAATAAAACAAATGAATGAAGAGGAATGTATGAAATAATTACCTCTCATACCAATCATAAAACATATCCCTAGTTATTTTTTGGATGTTCAAATAGGTCCAAATCATGAAGGTAGTTTTTTGAGCCAGAATGAGGAGTTTCATGCCATTTTTCATAAGTTTCATGACTTGTATGGACATTTAGACCTCCTAAAATTTCATGGTCCATTTTAAATCTCTTTATAATGCAAATTTAACCTATTTTATCAGATTTATAGGTGTCCAAGTGACCTTTGGACATCCCTTATCTCACCCCTCTCTCAAATGTAATAAATATTGACCTTTTTGGCTCTTTTGGGTAGCCTCTGTTGGTTGATGGTGAAACCCTGGCCAATTCTGTACTTGAATGTATCTTAAATAAATAAAACAAGTGAATTTTCCTATTTACATACTTTATAATTGAGTTTTTTTGCAATCTTAATGGTCTTGTCTAGTAGAAGATGATCTTTTCTAGCATGTTATCCTTCATTATTCACCAAGTGTGTAGAAGAGTAATTATTACAAGTCTTTGTTATTATTATTTTTAATTTATTATAAGTGGTTCATGAATGTATTATCCTAATTAATAATTTATTACCCTCCTAAGTATCAAAATACCTTTTTAAACCTAGCTTATTAAACATTGATGTAACAATCTATCTTGTGTTATGAGTTTTGTGTAAGGAAAGCTTTGTTTGCTCTAATAAGTATAAGTTTAGTCAATAGGAGGAAATAAAATATTTTTTCAACACCTTTAGGTTTTATTAGTTTTTTTGTTAACCCTTTTCATCCAAAGTGGATAGGTAAGAAAGTACTTCAAAGAGTGCATCAAGGGAACTAACCCTTCTAGAGATTCATCTCACCAAATTATTACCCACAAGAGAGATGTTTCTATTGTTCCACTTGGATGAGGAGAGTTAGGAATATCCTAAAGGGGTGAAAATCCAAGTGACAACATTGAATATACATTTTTAAAAAAATAGCATTAAGTTTTTTTATATGTTCATTTGGTTCCCTCTTAATATAGGTAAATTATTGATAAAGGACATTGGGGTTAATGGCTTGACCAAATTGAGATAGGAAGGTGTTTCTCAATTATTCCCAACTTATTATGGAGTATTTAAAAAATTTAATGATCCAATCATAGTTTTAATCCATTAAAGTGAATGGAAACATCCTATAAGTGACATCTTCATGTTCCACATTCAAGAGTCTAAGGGTAATTTCATATGAAGTCACATGTTCCTCTATAGTCTATCTCATGCTAGGTGTGAATCATAGGAAATACATTTTTGGGTTTATTTAAAGGTCATGGATGGATTTGAGGACATTAATGGTGGACCCAAATAACCAAGCCATGGGAACAACCATTGATATTAGTCTATTTGGGGTAGATTGAGAAGTTAAGATGGTGAGGGTAGTTATATGCCTAGGTCTACCTCTACTAAATCGAGCTCTTCTATGTAATTATGAAGGTTAAATAATCAATCACCCATGGATATATCTATATCTAGAGATTAACATAGTGGGATCTAGGTTATTTAAGGGTATAATCACGAGTTAAAAATTTTGCTATCAGGAATCCCTCCTTTTAGCACCATTTATTGTTTGGTCCAAGATCTCTATCCAAAATGCATCTATTGGGTTAGATGCATTGGGAAAGCTTAGGGAATAATTGGGGAACTTACAACCTCTAATTTTAGGATTGTTTTTTTGATAATCTATGACACAAGTTGTATGTTTCTGGATCTATGATGTAGTCTACTTTGAATAGATCTCCAAGAGATGCAATGCTACCACCAAAGACTTAATATCAGTATGATAGCTTATTTAATTATCTAACCTAATATAATAGACATATATTTTGGATTGATAATGGGATTCATTTCACTAATTTATAAAATAAGGGGAAGTGGATCACATGTTCACAAATAAACATCGAAGGAGGGAGTAAGGTAAAAAGGGGAGCTTTCTAAACAAATAGTAAAACAAATGCTTCAAGGAACTAGAATGTGCCCAAATACAATTATACCACTATACACTAAGTTTCATGATGGCTCGAGATTTAGTCATATAGGGGAAAAATATATGTAGAAATGGATAATGATTGATTCAATGATTCCTTTTATGAATATATTCATACAAGCTTATAGCTTATCACACACATGATCTCTATAGATTTCAAATAAAGTGAAATGAATTAAATAACTTAAGCACATCATAATTAACACATTAATTATGAAAAAATATATATATTATAGTTACCTAACATTAGTATTGATCAATTTTTAAATTAGAAAGAAATTAGAAGACATCCATGAGAAACAAACACATTTTAACAGAAAAACTAATTTTGCATTAATCTAAAAGTGTATGTTTATAAATAGAGTCCCACTTAATAAAATATAACACAAATATATATAGTAGAGAAATGGTATCCATATCATAGTATCATGAGACCCTATAATCGGCCATCATGGCTTGAAGTGTTTGTAACAAAATTATACCAAAAGATTCTTATTCTTAGAACAAACAAAGAAGATTCCCTAGGGCCTGTTAAAAGATAATCAAGAGAAGGTTGTAGGGGGCCAATTCTTAATTAATTTGGTAGGACTTATTGAGCTTCCAATAATTGATCAACTAGGTTGGAATTTCATTAATCTTATACAAGTTGATAGGTGGCTCCCTGAAGATGATATTTACCTGAGTTAGTAGTTTCTCATGAGCCTTGAGTTGGGCCTCCAAGTAGACCTTCACTTATTTGACCTAGTTAATGTTTATCATGGATTACATGGATAAATACAAGATATGTTTAACCCCTACCTTATTGTATTTTTACACATTTATCTTAATTATCTCATCAAAGTGTGCCAAGTGGACCCTAAATTCATCCCTTCTTAGTAAGTTGCCATCAAGGTATAAGAACACTAAAATGTAAACATTCTTGAAATAAGTAAGGGTTTGGTCCATAATTTTATCTAGTGGCTTGATGGTCTCTTGGGATATGTTCAACCACTCCTAAATTGATGTAATCATAGATATTTCAAAGGTCTTGTATAAGTTTAATTCTACAAAGGGCATCAACTCGAAATTTGGGAACATCCTATTATTGATGACAATAGATAACTTCTTGAAATTTTTATCCACCTAGATAATACTCTCTTGATATATATGCATCCTTTGAAGGATCTATTTATTTTTATAGAGGGTACAAGTCATTTTTCCAAGGATGATGAATAGTTGGGTGAGAGATACCTGCACATTTACAACTAAACCTATGGGTAAAGTGATCCTTACTTGAGATTCCAAATTCCTTACTTTCTCCCTAAGATCCTCCATCATTTTAGAATTCAAGATAGGGTAGTAGATGACCCAATCTTAGTTGTATTGTAAAATGGTTTTGATGTGATAGAGATTAATATACAATTCTAAAATGGTCTCCCTTATATGTCTTTTATGGTTGTTTTGTGTGAAGTTAATGCTATATTTTCTAAATATGTTAGTCATGTAGAATCTATCAAATGTTTTTTAACTAACGAGTCTATGTTTTATATGTTTTTATATTTATTATGGGTAATAAATTGATAAGTTTAATCTAAAATGTAGTCTATTGTATACTCATATCACTTATTACACAACTATCCTTATATTAACATGTTATGATGGATTTCCTAAGAACCTCTACTAATAATGGTGTGGTAAGTGTGAACATTTGTTTAAAACATGTTGAGATGGATTTTGGAGAAAATAGATTTAAAGAGATGGCTAGATGAAATAATCCTCAATTTTATAGAAGAAGAAAAATAATTGAGAAGACTATGAAAGAAGTTATTCAAGATTGTATACATGGAGAAATTTATGAAATCTTTTGCTGTGAATTACCTAGATTATTAGCTATGTATTTATCTAGATTGGATTACTACTATTTTTATCCAAGTATATAATTTGTATTTTGGATAGAAGAAAATTTAGGTAGCCTACAAACTCTAGATACTAATTAGACCTGTGTGGTAGATCATTAGACCAAGACTACCATCAATGGTTACATCACATTATTTTTTGTATAAGGATACTTGGAATTTAAAGCTAATCTAATGAAAGTTATTTTAGTGAGTACCTACTTTGATCAAGATGTTATTTGTTGAAAAGGCCATGGTGCCTACCACTACCAACATGGAGTAGTCACTTCCAATATTATGGGGGTGTGTGAGATGTAGGAGTGAAAGATGCAAAGTTTAGCATAAGAACTTGAACCTAAACCTAGAATATGGAGAGCATAGAGAAGTAGAGTGAAAATAAAATTTTGGGATTGGAAAGAGAGTTATGACAAGGTGGAATAAACCATATAATTAAAATTTAACTATGAATAGTAGGAGTAAAATAGAGGATGTATAAGAGAGGGGATTCCAAATATAGGCTATGAAAGTTATAGAAATTGGAAAATGTGGAAATTATGTAGAGAAAGGATTGGAAGAGCCTAAGGAAGAAGATATAAATTAGGATATAAAATATATGAAACATGTGAACTAGGAATTTGAAATAGAGGGGATGTTAGTCTTGTGTTAGTCCCATAAAAAAAATGAAATGAACAAACAAAGATCCTAACACCTCTATCCTAAACACTAAGGAGAGATTAGGTAATAAAAACTAAATGAAAACATAACAAAAACATAAAAGACACAATTATTTTACCTTCCTTGGAGATCTAAATGGATTTGTTGAATGGTTTGCTCAGCTTGTGCATCAAGAAGTCTTCATAAATGGAGGTTGTTTGCCTCTTTCTCTCCTTGGCACCTTAGATTTAATTATTTGGATTACGATTTGGGCATGGTAACCTTACTTGCATGGCATTTAGGAATTATAACTCTACAATATCTAATCTTGTAGAAGATATTTATGCATAATAACTTTGAACCAAAATAAATTATGGTTCAATAGGTAGGACCTTGTATTTATAGCCTTAAGAATTAACTCTCACCTAAGGTGAGTTAAGGTTGAGTTTAGACTTAGAATGGGTTCAAACTAACCCTTGGTGAGTTAAAACTAACTCCATTTGAGTTATTAGTTGTTAAGTAATTATAATTTACAATTACTAGGCATGGATCTCAAATTAGATATTTTAAGATATTTTCAAAGAGCCTGACAACTCACAAAGGCAATGATGAAAGGCTTTGATATTTTGAATTTTTGAATTTATTTTTTATAGATACTCATTAATTTCAAATGGATAATTCAACTAGGCATTTAATCTTGCTTAACTTGTTAATTTATTTTGATTAGAATTTTATCTCTTTAATATTTGATAAAGTATGGAAGTGTCCCATTTAATAGGTCTATAAGCCAAATTGATAGTTGTTATGCCATAAGGTGATTGGGGATGAATCTGTGAGGGGTTATTATTGCATACATTAGGATACCCTAAATAGGGATGACTCAATGTGATTCTAATATTTTATGAATGATGTGCAAGCAAATTTGAGACATTTAGTAATTCCTAGGCTTAATTTACAATGGTTGATAGGAATCGGTCTGAAGCCTGGGTGAAAACTAGTTGTGGCCAATTTTAGGTGTCTACAATTTTCCCATGTTTGGGAAGATGTTACAAGCTATAGGCATAGTAACATATTCTCAAATAATGAAACAAGTCATTAAGAAGAAAAGAAGATAATTATTGAATAAGAAATGATGCCACCTTAAGGGAGTGGCTGACAAATAAGATTGATGGATGGTCCCTAAAAAATAAATAGGAAGAATAATGAAATTAACCCATGGGTGTTATTAATCCAATCAATATAATGCTTGCAAACATTAATTTAAAAATTATTGATTTGCCCAAAGGTGATTACAATCAGTAATAAAGGTTGAGACACTAATTTGCCTAAAGGTGGTTATAATTAGTGGCATAGTCACATGCCCTATTAGGGAGGATGAGTCAAAATAATGATTTGCCCATAGGTAGTTATAATCATTAATATGATCAGGATTGAATAATTTTTTGTTATGCCCTAGTAGGGTAGATTGACAAGCATAACTTAAGGATATAACCTATTACATAGATTAAACATAAGTGGATGCAAATGCAGATGTGATGGTCTAATGATTGAAGAAGTCACAAACAACTAAGCACATGAGGATGCATAAAGTGATGAAAAAGATGTTTAGAATAATAAAGGTGGCCGAGCTGACTTGAGATATGCCATGTATCTATGAAATTCTTACATAGGCTAAATAGACCTGAAGCTAATGTAGTTCACCCAAAAATGGGAGAAAATGAAATGGGGAATAGAATAGAAGAATAAGAATTGATCAATGTGAATGATTTAGTTGTACCTACCAATTTAGAAATTCTCTTTAAGATTGACATAAATAGAATGGTCAATAGGTTGATTTGATCAAGAAGGGTGGGGAGATTTTCCAAGGTTACCAAGGAGAAGTTTTTGTGGCTCCATTGCTTGTAAGATATCTTGATCTAATTTTTTTTTTAGAACATGATGGTATACATCATGATATAAAATACCATGATAACTTAGCTTTAATATGCATAAAGACTAACTCTTGATCTAATAAAAAATTGAAAACAATGCACTAATTATAAAAATAATGATGACAATGTTAACATATGAATATGGATAGACTCAAAAATAATGCACAAGGAATCACCTAATAAACACATATAGATTGAGTCAAGGTACAACAAGGAAAGCAAACAAACAAACAAACAACTAATCAAACAAACATATAGAAAGTTTGAAAGTAAAAGCAATAGAAAGTATCATGTCATCAACCAAGTCAAATTATATGTGTGAAGGCTCAATGGAATGATAAATAGGTGGTGCCACAAAATAAGGATATATGCAAAGGGAAGGACACACCCCCAATGGTTGTGGAATGGATTTAAACAAATAATGGATTTGCCCTAATAGGGTAGATTGAGGGTGATTGACTAGGTTTAAATAGGACAAATGTTTTTATATTTTAAACTTTTTAGATGTTTTTGGAATTTTGAGGTATCTTAACTCGCTAAAAATTGACAAGATACTAATTGAAAAATGGTGAGAGCATTGGCTTAGGTTGCTCACAAAATATTGAGAGCATATGGAAAAGGGGGACTGAGTTGACCTCAATGTGAATTGAGCATTGCCTACATAGTCCCATTAGGAGCTCAAATCATAGTAGTTTTGCCAACATAAAAGGTGGTTAAATCTAACTAGGTAACATGAAGTTTATGAATTTAGGCAAATGACAAGGCAAATGATAATAATAATGGCAAGGTGATACGATAATGCACGGTAAAGGTGTTATTCCTAATTTGCCCATAGGTAGTTATAATTAAGAAATAATGGCATAGGTGTGTGCTAATAATTTTCCCATAAGTGGTTATAATTAGTAAACAATGGCATAGATATGTGCTAATAATTTTCCCATAGGATATTATAATTAGTGACACAAGGTGTGATATTGATTTTTTCATAGGCGATTATAATCAGTGGCACCAATCAAATGTAAATAAAAGATAACTTTCCAAATCCACTATCAAACTAATTTCATATACTATAATTTAGACATGAAATTCTAAAACTAATAAAACTAGATTAGAATCCCCTCGTATAAGGTGTAGGAAGAACCAAAGGAACCAAATTCAAAGTAGTTGGGTAGGGAGGCTAAAAATAGGATTCGGTCAATAGTGAAGGTATAGTAGAATGGTATATGGTATGGCATTATTCAAAGAAGGTGATGTTATGACAATTGGCTATAGTGGTAATAGGGTTTCCCCCAAGTGATAAAGTAAGCTAAATGACAAGGTATGAAATAACAGTAAGAGGAATGCAAAATGAAAACAACAAGGCAAATGACAAATAGAAAAGGCAAAGTAAATAGTCTTGGTAAGGTAAAAGACTTTATTGTTCCTGTTGATGTAGAGATGCAAATCCAAATCAACATATGATATAACTAGAATAATCAATCTTGTAAATTTATAGCCCACACCTCTTCTGAATAGCTAATCTATCAAGAACTTGTTGAATATTTAGATTTTAAGAATGTTGTTGTGCTCTTCATTGGTCATTGATGTTGTTTCCTCAAAACTTTGAGACAAGATATCTTCGTAGCATTTATAAAGGAAAATGTGGATAAGGATGGTAAATAAGGATAAATATTGGATGATAGGTTTGATTTGTCAATGTAAAGATCGATGATAATGGAATTTATAATGGTTGGTCAATAAATAAAGATTGGGATTTACAGGTATACATAATGTTATTGATTTTAGATTTGACATAATTTTGGTTATGGTAAGGCTAAAGACTATTGAATATGTTATAAATAGGACCACCATATTTTTCAATTGTTTGGGCCTGAGAGTAGATACCATCTAATTATTCTATAGATTGAAAGTTGTATTGATGTTATCTTTGATAATGCATTCATCAAGTAATGAAGAACTATTGTGTTCAGCTATTTATACCTCTATGAGGTTTTTATGGTTTAATTTGTCTTGATTATCCCATAGTGAATTTGATAAGGTTTCAATAAATAAGATTGAATTTTGATTTTGATTATCTTCTAGCACCTCAAATAAGGTTTCACTAGAAGATGCTGAGTTTGGACATTGATTTCCCCATAGCACCTTTAAAAAGGTTTCACTAGGAGATTGTTATTCTTATACATGAATATGGTCTTGGTCCCTCTAATATTATTCAACTGATATGTTTCCATTAGTACAATTCAATAAGGTGTGATTCTATTAATCTCAATCGACACTTGTGGGAGGTGGAATGTCAATATAATGGCTAGGATGGCTGGTGTTAATGGTATGTGGAATGGTAATGGAATGGAAAGAGGCATCATAATCCTCATAGAAGATACTGGGAGAACTTGTGTTGATTCTAAATTAATCATCCTCAAAAATCATGTAAGGATCACAAATATATTCAAATTAATTTGCAATGTATGCATAATCAATATTATAACATCCTTGAATGTATTTTGATTTTGAAGCTGAGTCTAGCTCAAGGGACTCTAAATATGATATTGAGACTGATATTGATTTTGCTTTTGATGCTAAATCTAATGTCAATTCAAGAATATAACCTAACTTCAATGTTTATTATTCATTTGGTGTGAATGTTGCTACAATGATGTCTTGTTGAATGTTTGGTATTGGACAAGTAATGACCTATGTTGGCATAATGGGTTCCACTGAGATTGGTTTGTCAAAGTGAGACTCCTCATAGAGTGGAAGAAGGTCAATATACAATTTCATAGAGATTGGATTTTCAAAGGGAGGCTATTTAAAAATAATACAATGGTTGAGATAATGATTTGTCCAAAGGTAATTATAATCATGAAGAAGTGACTCAACAAAGATTGGTTTGTCAGAGTGAGACTCCTCAATAATGAGTAAAGGATAAAAAGGTGATTCATCACAGGTTGACTCATCATAAATAGGTATTTCAATAAAAACATCACAAATTAGTTGGTTCTCTTATTCTTGGTTTATAAGTAATTGTAAAATACCAATTTTGAACACATCTTGGGCTTTAAATGATTGCCCTTGAAGAGGTACTTACTAATTCTATTTTGTCTTGAAGATTGACATCAATTTTCTAAAGTGGGGGATGGTTAGAAATGAAATAAGAATGGTTGGTGGTTAAGTAATGATCTCTTTATGAATAGCCTTATCTAAGATAAGATTAACAAAGGATGGTTGTTGGTATAGGATGGTAACTTTGATCATAGGAATTTGACAAAGAGAGGAGGTTAGATCAAGTGTTAGTACATAAAAATATGAAATAAACAGACTAATATACTAACATATCTAAGCCTATATCTTAGGGGGAGCTTAATGAACAAACAACAATTGAAAACCCAACTAAAATGCAAAGAACAAAAAATCTTTACCTTCCTTGAAATCTCTAAATGATTTCCTCATTGGCTTGCTTGATTTATGCATAAGAAGTATTCATCAATGACATATGGTTAACATCATCTCCTCTATGTACCATTGTTGAATGCTTGGCTTGATTGATATGGATTGACTCAATTTCAACATTATAACACTAGGCTTTTAACTTCATGAATCTATTCCTGCATTATAACTCTATTTTGATTGAGTTCTCTAAATGAAAGGATCTAGGCTTGCTTTTATAGGCTTTCAAATCCCTTGGAATGGGTTAAATATTACCATGGTTGAGTTTATTAACTTTGGTTGAGTTTGGCATATTCCTAAGATATTCTTTTATATATTTTCTAAAAGTGACAACTCACAACCAAGGTTGGGTTTATTAACTTTGGTTGAGTTTGGCATATTCCTAAGATATTATTTTAGATATTATCCAAAAGTGACAACTCAAAAAGGTAAGATGCTCTTTAATTTCATTTTTATTAATTGATTTAATTGATTTATTAGCTCATGGGTGAACTCAATTAAGATTTGAAATTGATTTAACTTGCTAATTAATTTTGATGAGGGTGTGCAAGTTAATTAATTATTTTTAGGCATTTGGTCATTTGTTTTATTTTGATTAATTTAATTTGTGTATTTACCTTATTTAATTGATTTAATAGGCCAAATTGATTTAATGCAAGGTTATGAAGCTAAATTTGAGACTAATAGAAATTTTTGGGCTAGATATTCAATGATTGGCAAGAATTGGTCTAAAGTCGGATATGAAGCCATTGGTGGACAAATTTAGGTTTCTACAATTTAACCCTATTTGGGAAGATGTTGCAGGTTGTAAGCATAGTAACATATTTTTAAAGAATAAAATAGTTTTTTATACTTATGACTACAATGGCAATTATTGAACTATAGTTACCCCCTCAAGGGAGAGGTTGGAAAGTGGGTCGGTAATGGTCCCTCGAAAAGAAAAAAAGTAAAATGAATGGACCAAATAAATGAAGATGATGGGGTGAAAACACAATGATTCACCCAAAGTTGGGCAAAATCACTAAGAAATGAAAGTGGGATGGAGTAAAATGATTTGACCAAAGGTAGTTAAAAGCATTATACCTCGATTGTGGCAATGTGGTATGATAACACAATGATTTACCCCAGTAGGTGATATAATCATTGAGAAGATGGAGTTACCCCAGTTAGGATAGACAAACAAGAAAGGAAAATTAGTGATAACATAATGATTTGCCCCAACAGGTGATATAATCATTGAGAATGCATGTGGGATAGTGTATAATGCTGATGCAGTATACCCTGATTATGAAAACATGATTGATGGCTGATGATTGATAAGTTGATATAGAAGATAAAGATGAATTAGGACAACCTGTTAGTAGGGAGATCATTGTCTAAACTAATAGAGGTTGAAATTATTTTATTACTTAATTACTCTATTTGGGATATGATTGGGTATTGGATTAGGATTGTTATTGATGTCAGTGTTAAAGAGATGGTGATGCTGAAATGATGTTATAGACCTCTCAAAGCTAATTTTTTCTATAGAATTTGATCATATGCCTCATGATAGAACACCATGGGGGCTTGGCCAAAATATGCATAAGGATTGACTCCCAATATTTGATACTCAATGGAAAATAATTACACTAATGATAAAAACCATGATAAAAATGTAGATGTTTAAATATGGATAGATTTAAGAATAATGTGCAAGGAATCACCCAATAAATAGACATAGACTAAATCACAACCATAGTGCCAAAAGCAAATAAATAGGCACACAAACAAATAAATAAATAAAATATATGAATAAAGAAACAAACAAGATAGACAAAGAAACAAACAAGTGTTAGTCCCTATGTTAGTATAAATAACATGACAAACATTGCCCCTAGAAACTAGGTGAAAAATAAACAAACAAACAAGATGGGGGAATAGAAGAAAAGGAATGGGTGGCTGAGCTATCTCCATATGTGCTAGGCAAGTAGATGCTGCCTACACAGTTCTATGGATATGATGATCCAATAAAAATTCAAGCCAAATGTAGTTTTCCAAGGAAATGGGAAGAAAATGGTGATTGATAGAAAACATGATGGATGTGATAGAATAATAGGGATGAACTCATAAAATGATGATAGCTTAGGAAAAAAGGCCAAAAAGGATAGGGAAACTAAGGAACAAGTGATTTATTTGTAACTTAGTGAGGGTTCCCAGAATCCTTAAGGCAAAGAAGTGGTCAATGTTTTTGATTTTTCTAAATGATTTTTAAATGTTTTTGTAATTTTTGAAGCATATCAACTCAATAATGAATGATGAGACACTAAAATGGTCAAATCTCACAAAATGGTGAGAGTGTTATAACTTGAAATGATGCTTGTAAAATGGTGAGAGTGTTATAACTTGAAATGATGATCGTAAAATGGTGGTAGTGTGAGAACTTGAAATGATTCTTGAAAAATGGAGAGAGTGTGAGAACTTGAAATGATACTCAAAAAATGGTGAGATCATTATAAATTTAAATGATGCTCACAAAATGGTGAGAGCGTGGCTGAAATTGCTCACAAAATAGTGAGAGCATGGCTAAAAGGAGACTAAATTGACCTCAACATGAATCAAACACAACCTGAATAGTTATAAAATGGTTTTAGTTCATAGTAATTCACCTTACAGTAAAGGAATCTGACTAGTGTAGTATCCAATTCAAATAAAATAGGCATAGTTGGTATGATGGCATAATATGACATATGAATGGCTAGGTGATATGTCAAAGCACAAGATACAAATTTTGCCCCTAATTTTCCCATAGGTGGTTATAAATATGATACAAATAATTGATCAATGATACCAATTTACCCAAATAGGTGATATAATTAGTATCAAGACTGGTGAACATGGATTTGCCCAAGCAAGCGATATAATTAGGCTCACTTAAACAAACTTGATAAGAAAAGAATAAGAAATGAAGGATTTAACTACCGAAACTTCTATCATATTGCTCCAAAATAATACCTCTATCTAAATTGCTTGAAATAAATGCCAAAATTGATTTGATTTTGTATGCTGAAAACATGAAACTAATGGATGAACCAATGTCAAATGGGCTAGGTTGATAGGATTCAAAACATGTTTGGTCGAGTAGGAATGGAATGTTTGGACAGTCTAGTTGGAATGTCAAAATGTGAGGATGGTAGAACAAATAGTTTGATAATGGTATAAAGAAGAATTTTGATAATATAGTACCACTTGAAATGGTCCTTATAGACAATACATCAAGTTTCTCAAGCATAGTACCACTTGAGGTGAATAATGTTCATTGGCTCATCAAGTTCATTATCATCTGGTGTGGCAAGTCTATATGATCTAGTTCTATAGTCTATAGTGATGATGAAAGGACCCACCTATTTGGGTTTGAAATTTCCTTTATGTTTCATTTTAGTTGTAATATTCTTTTGGTTCTCTTTTAAGACAAGATCACCAAGTTCAAATGCTCTATGTTTTACACACTGATTGTATTGACCCTGAGGTTGATTCTGACAGGCTTATAGATTGTTCATATCATCCATAAACTTATCATCAAGTAAATATATCTCTTTTAGGTGAGCTAATTGATAGTCATTATCATCGAGAACATGCTTAAAATATATGTATAATGAAGCCAATTTAACCTCAATGGGAAGTATGACTTCAGTGCCATAAATAAGTGAGTATGGAGTGGATCGTATGGATGTGAAATGATTGGTATGGTATGCCCAAAGGGCATGGAATATCTGAAGGTACCAATCACAAATGACATCATTGACAATATTTTTGAGAATATTGACAATGATTTTATTTGATGCTTCAGCCTAGCCATTACCTTGAGGGTAATACATTGTTGAAAAGTGTTACATGATCTTGTATTCAACACATAGCTTTTCAACATCCTCATTATTAAATGATCCTCCATTATTAGATATAATTTTGGAAGGGATACCATAGTGGCAGATGAGATGGTTAAAGATGAATTTGGAAATTTGCTTTTCAGTCATGTAAGTGAGGGGTATAGCTTCAACCCACTTAGTGAAATATTCGGTGGTGGTGAGAATGTGTTTATGGTCGGCTGATGAGGTGGGGTTTATCTTCCCAAAGAGGTAAAGGCCCCATGTAGAAAATGGCCATGGTTTCAACATTGGTTTTAAGGTCTTGGTAGGTACATGAATCAAATTATCATGCCATTGACACTTGTCACATTTTTTGACATATGCAACTGCATCTACATCCATTGTTAGCCAATAGTAACCAGTACATAAGAGATTTTTAGATAGGACTACTCCACTGATGTGGGATCCACATAATCCTTCATGAAATTCTTGTAACACTAATATAGATTCTACCAAAGGCAAATAATAAAGCAAAGTTCCATCAAAACTATGGTGGTATAGGGCTGGTCCAAGTAGGGTATAATGTTGGGCATTATGGATGAAAGCTTTGGTTTGTTTCTAAGATAATTCTAGTGGGAGGATTTGATCATGTAAATAGGCATATAGGTTTGAGTACTAATTAGAGTTGGGACCAAAAATTTCACATATTATTACAATAATTAAAGGTTCATGAGCTAGTGCTGTTAGATTTTTTACAAGAAATTGATATTCACTAGTTGTGTCTGCATGATGAATCAATGATCCAATGGTATTCATGGCATCTATTTTTATATTGTTTGATCTTGGTATATGCTCAAATTAAATGTTGGAAATCTATTGCTTGAGAGTGTCAACCATTACCTTGTGTAGAACCATCTTGTCATCTTTAGTTTGGAAGTGGTCTATAACCTAATTGATGATTAATTAAGAATCGCCATAAACTATTAGATGACATATGTTCCATTATACTACCTGTCAAAGCCCTGTGATGAGTGATTCATATTTGGAAATGTTATTGGTACAAGGAAAGATGATTCTAAATGACTTGGGGATTAGATCCCCCTCAGGCATTATGAATAAAAGTCCTACCCCCAATCCATGTGTAGTAAATGATCCATGAAAATACAACTTTCAGGGCTACTCCATAATAGGTGTTTCAATGATGGTCATGATAGATTCATTTGGAAATTAGAATGTTAATGGCTCTATGTCTTTAAGAGGTGCTTCAGTAAGTTGATCTGTGAGAACTTTCCCCTTGATTGCTTTCTAATTTACATACTCTATCTCAAACTCATTGAGTAGCATGATCCATTTGGCCATATGACCTTGCAAAGCTATTTTGGATGGTAGATATTTAAGTGGATCTACTTTAGAAATAACCATGGTCTTATTGTTTAACATTTAGTGATGTAGTTTTTGAGCTATAAAGACCATAATGAGATAAGCTTTTTTGATGGGCATATAGTTGTGCTCATACACAACTAGTGTATGACTTAGATAGTACACTGCATGCTCTTTTCCCTTGTCATCATATTGATATAGAAGTGCCCCTAGAGTATTATCAGTAGCAAAAAGATAAAATAAGAATAGTTTCCTTGGTATCAAAAGAAATAGAACTAGGGGATTTGTGAGATAGTCCTTTAGCTACTAAAAAGCCTTTTGACAATAATTATCTTAATGAAATATGATACCTTTCTTTAGTAGGTGTGTAAATGGATGGTACTTATCTTATAATTGATATATGAAGCATCAGATGGATTGGATACTACCTTATAAACTATGAAGGTACTTTAGATTGGTCAGTGGTAGCATCTCTATTATGACTCTTACTTTAGCTAGATCGACTTCAATGCCCTTATGAGACATGACAAATCCTAATAATTTACCTGATGTAACTTTGAACACACACTTCTTGGGGTTGAGATTGACTTTGTATTCTCATAGTCACTCTAATATCCTCCTTAATGCTGCTAGATGGTCAACCCTAGTTTTGGATTTACCTAGTATGTCATTGATAGTGTCATGAATCATATCATGAAATATGATTGTCATAGATATTTTATAAGTGAACCCTATGATATTAAGGCCAAATGATATGACCTGATAATAGAATGCTCCCCATAGAATGGTGAACACTTTTTTATGTTGGTCTTTTAGTGCTATTCTAATTTGATTGTAACTTGAGAAACCATCCATTAGTGAAAGCATTTCATAACCCACTATGGAGTTAACTATCATGTCAATGTTAGGTAGAGGAAATTCATCCTTAGGGCATGCTTTGTTAATGTCATGGAAATAATTATAGATTCTAATTTCTTTAGGTTTCTTATTGACAAGTAATACATTAAAAATCCATTCAGAGTAGTCAATTGGTCTAATACATCTTGCTTGTAAGAGTTTCTCCAACTCTTTCTTCTATAATACAACAACGTGAGGATGCATCTTGTATAACTTTGATTTTACTGTTTGGCATCATGATTAACCACAAGGTGGTAAAAAACCAAGGAAGGGTCCAAACTAGGCATGTTAGAATATGCCCAAGTAAATATATCTAAAAAATCTCTTAGTAGGGTTGTGAAGACTTCATGCTCCTTCTCAGTAAGGGATGCACCTAGCTTGATCCACTTTGGGTCATCTAGGGACCCAACTTTAACATCTATTATATCTTTGACTAGAAGAGTGGAGCCATTTTCAAGGATAGTTGGTAATGATTTGGATTGATTGGTAACATTAGAGTCCTCTGTTAGGACTGGTTCTTTGATAAGCTCTCCAAGACATAATGAATCAAAATCTCCTAATGGGAGATCAGGCCATGTGACAAAGATAGTAAAAAATTACTATATGACTTGATCAAAGGCTTATTTCCTTTAAATATTAAATTTAGACCAATTATTATGTTCATTATTAGCATCCTCTTAAATGATTCGATCAAAATCCTATTGCACTTCAGTGTTAAACTCATATCCATAATGAACTTCATTGTTGCTAGTTTCTTACATGATTTACTCATAATATTAATGCTCTTCAATACTAAATGTGGACCCATAAACAAGTTCATCATTGGTGATCTCTTGGTCTATACATGAAGAAGGTTGAACACCCCCATTTAGTAGCACCTAAAACAAGTTTTCACTACTAGACTAGCCTTTATCTTTATTATTTTCTTTGTCAAAAAGTGCCTCAAATAGGTTTTCACTTTGAGACCTCAATGTTTTATTTCTTTGATTTTGGCTAAGTGTGTTCAACCATTCTCCAAAATAGGCTTTAGGATCCAATTTGATTGAGAATCTTGATTTATGATCTCTCAATAGAACATTGTCCTGATGGCATAGAAATCACATAATGCTTCATCATTTTGAAACTCATCAATTAGTATGTGTGTCTCTTGTTAGTCCCAGTCTATTAGTTGGGGATAATATAATGATAGGGGATTATTATGAATGATTGGGTGAAGAGTGAAAATGGTATGATTATCAAACAAGTTGGTCTGGGCTAAGTCATCCAATAATCTATGATCAGACTCTGCTTCATTACCAACATCTTCATCACTAGTTTATGGTGATGGAACATGAGTAAGGTATATGGGGTCACCCCAGGTAGTTTGAATCCAAGTCCATAGGGTCCTTCATACTTGGTCATAGAAATAAGTTCCAACATTCCTTGTAGATTTGGCCCAAGGCCCCTTCCTTCATAATCTTGATTTTCTATGATACAATTGGGAATGGGATACTTGGGGTTCTTATAACAATAAAACAAATTATCATTATACAACCATGAATCATCTCCTTTGAGAGGGTCTTGTTCTAGGCCAAAAGTTGGTATAAAAATGATTAGTCTTAGATTATGAATGTAGCCTTTGCCTTTTCTTTGCCAATGCATGCATGGCATAGATTTAGGTATTCCAAAGGCTTTTGGGTTCTGAGGAAGCTTTGAAATATGAAATGTATCATGAGTCAAATACTCTCTTAGTCCATTAGCTAAGATGGTAAAATGATTGGATACTTTAGGAGGTGGCATATGACTGAGAGAATCAAGGGTATTAGGATCAATGCAATTGTCCTTTGGAAATTTAAGGAGTATTTTCTTCCCATTATCCTACTTATTAGATGGATTCATGCTAAAATGGTAGTTATAACTTTGGAGCTCAGCCTGTAGATGTTTATAATGCTCATATAAATGCAAATCTCCTAAAATGTTAACCTCCATCCCTGAATGGGAGAACTCGATACATTGGTGTAATGTTGATGGATGTAACCAAGGCCTACCCAAAAGCATATTATATGACAAATAAAGATCCAAAACATGGAAAAGGGTATCATGAGTCAAGGGCAAATGATAACTGGCAAGCTAATGGTGCCCTGTGATTCATGCTCTTGATTGTCATATGATTTGATGATGATTATTTCTGCTTGGAGATCCACTATTGTATACACAAGAAGCTTGATGAGCTTGAGAGATACTATGTTTAGACCTGATCCATTGTCTATAAGGACACATTTCACTTTGTGCCATATTATATATACTTCAATGTATAATGGCTTGTTATGCAGTGGGCCAATAGGTGACATATCACTTTGGTTGAACGTGACTTGTTGGGTTGGAGCTAGGTATCCAAACAAAACTTGAAATTGGTCATGGGATATGTCATTTGGAATAGTGGATTAGCTAAGGTATTCATTCAATATTTTCTTGTAGATTATTGACGTGCACAACAAATCTAAAATGGACATTTGTGTTGGCATCTTTTGTAATTATTCCACTATATCAAATTTCTTTTCTTGAACAATGTTAAATGGCTTATTTTGAGGTTGAATGGTGGGTTGGATGATGGGTGAAGTGGTAGGTGGTTGTAGGCTTGGTATGGTAATTTTAGACCACTAAGTTATGATTGCATAATTGGGATTATATATAAGACTATTGTTGCTAACTAATGATGGTGGAGGTGGGCCAGATAAGATAAGACTTAATCATCAATGTACTTGAGTGTGGTCATGAGAGAATGATGATTTTTCATTATAAGTTCCTAATGTGGAAATCCCTACTTTTTTGGTTTGCCTATGTATGGTCCTAGGTCAAAGAAGGGTTATCAAATGATTGGATTGGTTTGGTATGACTAGCAATGGTCTTGTCTAGTTGAAATTTGGTCTAAGATTGATGGAAATGGTGTTAATGCTACCTCCTAAGATATGACCTCCAACTGAGTTATAGTCATGTGAAATGGCATGGTAGGTTTATTAGTTGTGGCCACTATTCTAGCCTTGGTTCTATCCATTATTTTGACTTTGTTGGTTTTGCTATTGATTCTACTGATTTGACCTTTGTTGTTGCATAGGTTATTGTTATGTTGAAGAAATGGGTTTTGATAGATGCTAAGGTTATGATTAGATGTGGAAGCTCCATTATCCAATGTGATCTCACTATTCTCTAACATATTTTGAATGACATGTTTGATTTACATATAATGTTGAAAATTATGGCCTTTAACCCCATGAAACTCATAGAATTATTCTAGATTATACTAGTTTGGCATGTTTGTACCCTCATGATATTGCTCTTTTAGAATAGGGTATCTGATTAGGTTATCTAATATGAGCTTTCTAAAAACTAATTTAATGGGTTCTCCAAGGTTGGTAAAAGGATGACAAGTAGGTGGGTTTCTCGTTGGAGGAGGTGGGTTATACAAAGTCAAAAGATGATATAATTGTTGCATTTATTATACTGGCCTAGGTTGTGCTTATTGTGTGTGCTACATATATTTAAGAGGTTGTTGGGTAGGATTAAGATGAAAAGGTGGTGTTGGTTGAGTAGATGGTGTTTGCACCATTTGGACATGGTGTGACTATGTTATTCCATTCTTGATAACATTCTTATTACAGTTAAATTATTTTGGCTATCATTATTATTAGCCGATACTAATTGTGATGCTTGTGCTTGGTTTGGATTTTGATGCTGATTATTAGTTTGATTTTAGTTTTGGCTATTGTTCTGATTAGTTGAGTTAAGTTTTATGATCCCTTTGTTAATAAGGGTTTTTTTGATCACTAAACCTTTGTCGATGATCTATTTGAATGTATGCACACATTGTAACTCTAGATAGTAAGATATTTCACTATGTATATTTTTGATAAACACAACTACTAGTTGCTTATCTGGTAGACTATGGTAAAGTAGCTTGCAAAGGCTCTCCATCATTATAGATAACTTGCAAATTTTTCTCCTAGTTTTTTTTTTACTTGTGTTAAGTCGACCAGTGAAAATTCATACTCAAGATTGTATGAGAAGTGTTACACAAAATAATATGATAGATCATCGAAGTTAGAAACTGAATTCTTTGGTATTTTCAAAAACTATTCCAAGGCTTGTCTAATTAAACTTTTTGGAAATAACAATAACATATAAATGTTACTATATGCCACTGGTTGGCATGCAATAAAGAAATTCATCAGATGTGCTTTGGGGTCACCTTTAATTTTGTATTTGTCAAAATTGGGTGGATTATATCTTAGAGGGAATGGAATTTGTAAGTACTCCATGTTAAAAGGATAGGAACACACATCATCCAATTTGAAAATTTCAACTTGTTTCCTAGCTTGGATGGCAACAATTACATCCTTCATTTATTGTAATTCTTTCTCAAGGAAACTTGTTAGAATATTGGCCTAGATGGATGGTTGGGTAGTCACAAGTGGATTGGGGTATGATGGAAGGATTTCTTGGGGCAGGTTAGATTGGCTAGGGAATGGTCCAGGAATGTGCATACATAGATTAGGGTGCAATTGTTGAAATTATACGTGTGGTAGTGTGACATTCTAGTTGGGGTTGGATATGTATGATTGATTTTATGGATATTGAGGTTGGGATGGAGGGATATAACTATAATATGCCTATTATGGTTGAATAAGGACTTGATGTCAACTATTTGAACCTTGCTATTGAGTGGGAACTTATGAGCTAAGACTGTATCTTTAAACTTTTGGTATGTTCTACATAAAAGGAAATTATTGCCTATAAGGTACTTGATGAACATTGGAACCTCTTTTTTGAATAAATACCTATTAATAAGTGGATTTATGTTGGATATTTGGCACCTGTCATTGACCAATATGAAGATGTTATTGATTAGACATCATTTGATTTTGGATTGGTCTATTGGCCTACGAGGGAAGAGGTATGTTTGATTCTACCTCATGAGGTGGAACATTGGTTGCCCCTTATTGAGATGGTAATGTGTTTGGCCTCTATTGTGTTGGGATACTTGACTATGCCTGCTATTGTGAAATACTACTTGTCACATTTTAGGGAGGAGTAGGATTTGACATGTTTTGTTGTGGTACAACAATGCTTGTTGGTTGGATACTTAAGCTTATTGGTTGTGTGCTTAAAGGAGTATCTGGTTGAGGATTAGAAGTAGTTAGTTGAATTTGGGATGTATAATATCCTACTCCCTAATTTTGAAAACCACTAATGATGCTAGTTGAAGGCAAGTTTTATTGTTGATTGATTGTTTATGTGCCAACACCACTTTGGTTTAAATTAGATATTGCTTGTGCATTATCCTCTATGTTTTGATTAGTATATTTCATATAATCTAAAGATATTTACTCTATAATTAGTGTATTTAACATGGTTTTTATTGAATTTTTTTGCATAAATAGGTCTAAACCCTGATTATCTTGACCTGTCAACTCTGTTAAAACTCCTGTTTGAGGAGTTAGATTAATAAGAGGTGTATTTGATAAGGCCACATTAGTGAAGTTATGTACTAAATTGAGATATGTATAGTATGATTGATGCATTTTTCCTAAGTGATCATCCATGGGACCTCTTTGTGAGATAAACACAAGGTTTTTGATAAGGTATTGGTACAATGGAATTAGGATTACTAGAAGGTAACTATTTTTGAGTTTTATTTTAAAACATGTTGAAAGTATCTCTTTCTATATTTTGTAAGTCTTCATACCCTACCTATGTGGTTCTATTAGGTTCATACATTGATGATTTTATGATGTGATAAGGTTATTGTTGAGTACTTTCTGCAACTAATGGTATGCTAGATAAGTATTGGGTCATTATCTGTTGATATTTTTCCATATATGAAGGTGTACTAAAAAAATAGTTGGCCAAAGGATCTTGAATTTTTACCCTTAGTTTAATGTTTTGGCATGGATAAGAATCTATTTATCAAATGACATTTTCTTTAATATGATTTTCCATAAAGTCTCATAGTGTGAAAGGATTTCCATATCCTGAATTGTACATAGTTACACTACATGTATAGTGAGCCATGTTCAATTTAAATGACAAATATTTTACAAAAAGTGAAGGGATTAGGGTTATATAAACTCTAGAAAATATATTCCTTTTAGAAAGATAAAGGGTTAAAATGTGATCTAACTTGGTCAAAGGTGGAGCTGTGTCTCCAAAAAGTCTATGTAGAGACTTGATAAAACTAGTGTAGCATCAAATGACAAATGATAAGTGTTTGATACATGTAAAGGTCACACAAAATGATCTAATAATAAAACTACCAAACTCTAATGTTGAAACATGTTCCAAGTAGGTCTAAGCTACTAAAGGGAAAAATTGCTAGGTCTTTTATCCAAACAAAGAGTCAAAAACTAGGCTCAAACAAGATATGTGAGGACTAATGGATAAACAATAGAAAAATATTAAATTAAAAAGGATTATTGATTAATCTAAGAAAATTAGAATAGTTTAACATAGACAAGGTACATGAATCTAGGAATAAAACATGATCTAATTGGTTTAAGATGTTAAACAAGAGATGTTTGAAGATAAACTGATTTGAAAAAAATAAAAGTACAAAAAAATAATTTTTTTTGAGTTTGAGTGATGAATTAACCCAAGTTACATAATCCAAAAGAGGAAGATCTAGGTATCAACCCCATGAATTGAGGTCTAAACCAAAATTAACCAATCTTTGAATTTAAACTTGTAATTGTTAATCAAGGAATCAATAAAGGATAAACTAGAAATTTGATGATAAAGAGCTAGGAATATTTGAACTATGTGACCATGATAATCCAAGATTTAATAAGGCTCAAGTGATTGGTTACAAAAAAATGATAATAGAGACTCAAGATGAGATAAGAAAAGTCTTTTGAAATAAAATGGGTAGCCTAACAATGTTAGCATTCCTGAAAGATGATGTGAAAAATGGTTTATGTTTCAAGATTTCAAAGGCACAAGATTTTGAAATGATTTGGGTAGCATAAAAATTCCCTCATCAATCAAGTGCTACTCCCAATATTTTGACACAAAAAGGAAATTTTTGCTAAGTTAAATCAAGGTGTCATACAAACAACATGATGCCTCCTCAAATAATGGAGTGATGTGGACTCATGACTCATCAAATGACATGGTTTGAATAATATAAGTTTTAGTCTAACACACCAATAAAAAATGACCAAAATACACTAAGTGTAATAATCTAAATCCTAGCAAGGGTATGGAAATGTGGGGTTAACTAAACTAATTATTTTTTAAATGTTTCTAGATGGATCAAATGCATACGACTTTCACATTGGTATAAAAAAGAAACACACTTTAATTATGTGTCTATGGTACTTGGATTGTTGAAAAAATGTCTTTTCATTTTTTCAACCATTACATCCATCACTTGCTCAATGTAGTGTGATATCTAATGTGCAAATACGTCCTGGTGCTTAACCCCAACACTAAAATGTGGTTTAACTACTCAAACCTCTGATCATAGTGGGGGTGATGAAGTCAATGCTAGGAGATGAAACCTTGGGTCAAAGCTTCCTTAAAGAAATTGTGGGAGGTAATGAATTCCCCCTCACAAGCCAAGATGCATGAAATAAATGACACAATAGAAATACTTTATGGTCACTTCAAGATCACCCAATACTATTATGAGTTTTTGGGGAGGGATTTAAACAATATTCTTTTCAATCCTTAGATTAGGCTCAAAGTGTGATGAGATGGTGCTTTTGATCCCAAAAGTTCCCTAAAGGGGATGGATGGGAGAACATACATGCACATCTCTTTTCACTAAAACACACAATCAACAAGCAAGTTTGTAAATAATTGAATTGAAGTTAAAATGATTACACCAAATTGAAAGTGTTTGATTAGATTCATTACTAACCCCTTGGATTTAAGAAGTGAAAATATAAATAATTTCAAACAACCTAAAAAAAAGTTGGTGATTTTGATCCCAAAATTACCCTAAAGGGGATAGATGGGAGAGCATACACGCACAACTCCCTATTTACTCAAAAAAATTAGACTAAAAAAATAATTAAAACAACTTGAAAAAACTTTGAAGTCTATTCAATTTTATAGCACTAAACAAAATATGTGGTGGTGTTCTTTTAGCCCCTTGGATTTAAGTTGTGAACTTTGAAAGAAACCACAAAATATTAACCAATAAAACACCCTAAAAAGTTTATTTAAACACCAAAATGAAGGATTCTTAGTTTGTCTTAGACATCCAAATGAAGTGTGAAAAGGCTAATTTAGATTGAAATAGTTTTCTCCAAATAGGTCTTGGAAAAAAAAGGTCAGAACTTCCTTTAGCCTTGAAGCTTATTTATCAAATGAGACAAGCAACTTTGAAGGGTTAAATCTGTCAACCCAAAGGCAAAACCCCAAAAAAACAAAAATGTTAGGTTAGACAAAGGTTAGAAAAAATATCAATAAAAAACTAAAAAAATCTCAAAAAAAAAAAAAAAAACCTATGAAACATGAAAATAACAAGCTAGAAGGTTAAAAATAAGAAAACTGAACATAAAAATCACAAAAACATGTAGTCAGTAATTTAGCCATAAATTTTAAATATACATCAATTTGTCATGAAATTTTTGGAAGTTATTTATAGGTTCAGGTTTCACTTCTATACAAAAATTCATGTCAAAATAGTGAATAAAAAAAAGTTATTAGCTTTGTACTAACCATTTTTACCAGAAAATTAATAAATAAAAAGTGATAGTCACTAAAAGAGCCATAAATTTTAAATTATAAATCAGATTTTAATGAAATATAGATAGAATTAAGATGAAACTAGTAATAAAATCTTATCAATAATTAAAAAAATAGTAAAAAAATTAAAAATTATAACTATTTTAACAACATTTTTGTTTAAAGATGTGGGGTGAGTAATCGTGTCCCACTGGGCGTGCCACTTGTGATCATAAGAATTTAAAAAAGAGAGGAGGTTAGATTAAGTGTTAGTACATAAAAATATGAAATAAACACACTGATATACTAACATCTCTAAGCCTAGATCTTAGGGGGAGCTTAATGAAAAAACAAAAATTGAAAACCCAACTAAAATACAAAGAACACAAATCTTTACCTTCCTTGAGAGCTCTAAATGATTTCCTCATTGGCTTGCTTGATTTATGCATAAGAAGTATTCATCATTGACATATGGTTAGCATCATCTCCTCTATGTACCATTGTTGAATGCTTGGATTGATTGATATGGCTTGGCTCAATTTCAACACTATAACACTAGGCTTTTAGCTTCATGAATCTATTCCTGCATTATAACTCTACTTTGATTGAGATATCTAAATGAAAGGATCTAGGATTGCTTTTATAGGCTTTCAAATCCCTTGGAATGGGTTAAATATTACCATGGTTGAGTTTATTAACTTTGGTTGAGTTTGGCATATTCCTAAGATATTCTTTTAGATATTTTCCAAAAGTGACAACTCACAACCAAGGTTGGGTTTATTAACTTTGGTTACGTTTGGCATATTCCTAAGATATTCTTTTATATATTTTCCAAAAGTGACAACTCAAAAAGGTAAGATGCTCTTTAATTTCCTTTTTATTAATTGATTTATTAGCTCATGGGTGAACTCAATTATGATTTGAAATTGATTTAACTTACTAATTGATTTTGATTAAGGTGTGTAACTTAATTAATTATTTTTAGGAATTTGGTCATTTATTGGATTTTGATTAATTCAATGTGTGTATTTACTTTATTTAATTAATTTAATAGGCCAAATTGTTTTAATTCAAGGTTATGAAGCCAAATTTTAGACTAATAGAAATTATTGGGCTAGATATTCAATGATTGGTAAGAATTGGTCTAAAGTTGAATATGAAGCCATTAGTGGCCAATTTTAGGTGTTTATAGTAACTATGACCCATCAAGTTGTGAATACACAATTTTATTCTGAGAATGAGCTACCATACTTAGAAGGGCCTGAAATGGTAATGGTAGGGCATTACAAAGATTGGTTGCTATCATGAGCCAAATGACAATGTCCTAGAATGGTAATAGTAGGGCATTGTGAAGTTTGGTTGCTTACACAATCCAAAAGATGAGGTCCTAGAATGGTAATGGTAGGGCATTTTGTAGCTTGACTGCTCACATAAGCCAAAGTACAAGGTCTTATAATGGTAATGGTAGGGTGTTGTGGATCTTGGTTGCTCACATGAGCTACATGATGGTTAATGGTATAGGTGGGGGATCAAGTACCATGAGTGTTGAAAGGGTGAACTTGGTATGTTATTCAGCCCAAAGAAGGTATCACCACATACTAATCTTGAGGATCTTGGCTTCATTCCCCAAATTGAGTATTGTAAGGAGGATAATGATCCATCTCATAAACCACCTCTTCACCACAGGGGTCTTGATCAAAATCAATTTGTGTGACCATGTTATCATACCTTAGATTATAAATGGTTCCACTACAAGTATAACGAGACATGTCCAAGTCAATGATGAACATTTTTCAAAAAGGCCTAGATTTTTATAAACTCTAAAAAACAAGGTCTAGGGGACAATTAGTCCAAACTTAGTGTAACTTGGTTTAGGGGTGAAGATGCATCTCCAAAATGGTCTATGCTAAAACTTGTTATGAAATAATCTAACATCAAC
Source organism: Torreya grandis (assembly GCA_037957365.1). Taxonomy (NCBI): domain Eukaryota; kingdom Viridiplantae; phylum Streptophyta; class Pinopsida; order Cupressales; family Taxaceae; genus Torreya; species Torreya grandis. Next base: position 1,001,507 of record JARHVA010003080.1, read on the forward strand.
TGTCTTAAATAAAAAGTCAAGTGGATGAATAAAAATTGAAATGCCTAACTTAGGTTCAAAGTGTTTCAAACAAGTTTAAACTAAAGAAACCAAATTTGTTAGGTCTTTTAGAGAGGGCACAAAAGCTAGGCTCAAAACAAGTATATGCTAGGTCTTTTGGAAAATGAACAAAAGCTAGACTTTAAACAAAACAAGGTATGCGATTTAATCTAACAGATTTGAAACACTTTAACATAAACTAGGAATTCAGATTTAAACATGAACTTGGTCAATTGGTAAAAGGCATGAAACTTTAGGCATATGGAATATATACTATTTTTCCCAAATCTAGGCACAAACAATAATTTTTCAAATTGAAGCAAGAATTAACTTAAGTTACATAACCCAAAATAGAAAGATCAATGTTTAGGCCAAAATTACGCAAGGCATAGGCATAAACAAATCAATGTTTGGATTTGAATTTGTCAAGGTTAATTTCAAACTCAATGTAGAAAACTAGGATTCTTTAAATAAACAATAAGTTATACAAGAATGAATGACATAATGACACTAGGTAAAGATCTCAAAAACCACATGTGGCTTTGGTCTTGAAATGGGATTTGGACACAAGGTAAACAAGTCTTTGAAATTATTTTGAGTAGCATAATGACATTATTTCACTCTAAAGATATGATTAATGCTTTGTTTCAAGACTTAAAGGCATAAGATTCAAAATGAATTGGGTAGTGTAATGGCACCCTTTTCAATCAAATGACACACATAAACAAGATTTGTCAAAATACCAAGGCAAAGGTACAATGCCAAATGGGCAACATAATGCCTCCTTAAATAAAGGAGTAATATATAAACAAGACTCATTTTTACATGGTATAATAAACAAAAATAGATAGTTTGACTCAAGACCATGTAAGAAAGGATAAAAATGACATAAACACCTAAGTGTAATGTCCTAAATCCTAAAATTGACAAGGTTGCATAGTAATTTCAAATTCTATTAATATTCTTGCTCTTGAGATGATTTCAATTATTAATCCAAAAAATAAAAGTGCATGAAAATTAGGGTTTTTAAGGCCCCCTCTTCTCTCAAGAGTTTGTACTACCACATAGAACTTTGGGATACTCACGCTGCATCAACAGTATGTTTGCAACAAGTGCAGTTATTTTAAACTATTAATTTTCAATCATTTCTAGATGGTCTCAAGTCTGGATAACACTAGAGATGTTCACATCAATTGTATCTATATCAACTAGCTTGTTATGAAAAGGTCTTATCTTTTTTACAACCACTACATCTATCACTTGCTTCGTGTAGTGAAATGTCTAAGTTGATCACATGTTCCAAGGGTAACAATCACTAATGGAGGTATTTTAACCACTCAAACTACCACCCCAGTGATTTTCTAACAAAACTTATACACCCCATCATGGAGTGGGTTTGAAACAATGCCAAGAGATTAATTCCTAGGTCAACGCTTCACTAGAGCACTTGTGAGGAGGTGATGAAATCCTAATCACAAGCTAAAATGCATGAAAAATATAGACAAGTGAAAATACTTTAGGGTCATTTTGGGGTCACCTAAACCATATGGATTTGTGAGGGCTATAATGAATTTATTTTTATACTTTTATTAGAAAGAAACTAAGTCAAATAATGAACATTTTTGGTCACCTAAATTCCCTAAAAGGGATGAGGGAGAGCATATACGTGTCACTCAATTTGATAGAAACAAACAAATTTCAACAAATAAGCATAAAATGAACAAATATTAAGAGTATGTAACTAAATGTAAAAGTTCATTTTAGTGTACCAAAACAAGGTATGTTGTGAAATTTGAGCCCCTTAGCATTAGTTGTTTGAAAAATTTACAAAAAACTTCAAAAATAACTAAGGTATGAAAAGAACTAAGTTCATTTTAAGCATGTTCAAACTTTTCCTTTTTCACCTTAGGACCTATAATTTGTTATAGGTTTTACCTACTTAGAAGCCCAAAATTAAGTAAAAAAATAACATTCATAATTTAACTATCAAGTTTCTTGCATTTTGTCTCAAAAATGGATTGAGGTTGATCCAAAGATATTGATGTTGGTCCATAGAGATTGACATCAGTCCACAGAGGGGTAATCAATGTCAATCTGGGAGATTGATGTTGATCACTATCAATGGTGAAATAAAAATACATTGTTTACCTACAACCTGTGAGTTGTTAAAAATAAAAAACATGAAAAATGAAGTTAAAACTCAAAATTTGAATATTTTTAATCATCTATTATCAAAACTAAAAGTAGGATATCATCATCCTTGGTTATATGGGATCATTGAGATTCCCACCAGGCGTGCCAACATGTGAACTAGGGTCTTGCGTTAGTCTCATAAAACAAATGAAAAGAACACACTAAGATCCTAACACATCTAGCCTAAACACTAGGGAGAGCTTAGTTAACAAAAAATAAATGAAAACATAATAAAAAAATAAAAGACATAACTCTTTTACCTTCCTTAGAGCACCAAATGGCTTTGTTAAATGGCTTGCTTAGCTTATTCATCAAGAAGTCTTCATCAATGAAGGTTGTTTAGCTCCTCTCCTTGGTTCCATAGATTTGATTGCTTGGATTAATATTTAGGCATGGTAACCTTACTTTCATGGCATTTAGGCATTATAATTCTACAATAATCAAGCTTGTTGAAGATATTTGTGTATAATAACTTTACACCAAAATAGCTTATGGTTCAATAGGCAAGGCCTTGTATTTTAAGCCTTAGAAATTAACTCTCACCCAAGGTGAGTTAAGGTTGAGTTGACGATTGGAATGGGTTAAAAATAACCCTTGGTGAGTTAAAACTAACTCCAATTGAGTTAATAACTATCAGGTAATTATGATTTACAATTACTAGGCATGCCTTTCAAATTATATATTTTAGGATATTTTCAAAGAGATTGATAAATCAAAAAGGCAACAATGAAAGGCTTTGATATTTTGAATTTATGAATTTTATTTTTTAAGTATTTATTAATTTTAAGTGGATAATTAAAATAGGTATTTAATCTTGTTTAACTTGTTAATTTATTTTGATTAGCATTTTAGCTCTTTTAAGATTTGATAGAGTGTGTAACTGACCAAATTAATAGTTCCATAAGACAAATTGATAGTTGTTATACCACAAGGTGATTGGGGATGAATCTATGAGAGGTTATTGTTTCATACAATATGATATCCCGAATAGGAATGCCTCAATGTGATTCTGAGTTTTGATGAATGATATGAAAGCAAATTTAAGATTTTTAGTGATTCTTAGGCTTAATTTTCAATGGTTGGTAGGAATCGGTCTAAAGCCTAGGTAGAAGACAATTGTGTCTAGTTTAAAGAGTCTACAAAACAAAGTGATGAGAAAGATGAGATAAGGTTATAAATAAAATAATTAGAAGATAGGAGCAAATCCTAGTTATAAGGAAGGATGTTGTTTGTACTAGGAAAGGAATATTTTCCAGAGGAAGTTATGCACAATCATAAAAGTATCTCAGGTTTAAGATCACAAATAAAATAATTTGAAGTAATAGATCATTAATTTTTAGAGCATACATCCCTTGATCCCATTTTATCAATAGATAAGAGAAATCAAAATGCAGAGAATAAGACATGCAAAATTTGGTTTGAATCATTTACAAAGAAATTTAGTAATCTTAGCATAGAAACTAAGAAATAAATAGATAAGAAAAGGTTAGAAGAGGTTGGATTCACTTTCAAAACTTTTTTTAATACACCCATAAGGACTATTGTGTAGAATCCTATACTATTAGTTACTAGTGTGTCAATCATGGAATTTAATGTAGGAATGTTTATTAATTTAACTCCATATGATAGTTTTTCTAACCCTAAATAATATTTATTAGCCTAAAATATGAAGTGGTAGGTTAAGGGAGTAACTTTTGAAGATGTGAAAAATGCAAATTCATAATATCCTTAAGAGGTCAAGCTCTAAAGTTACTTTGAAAAAGGGATGTTAATTTCCTAGGTCTTCAACAAGTTAAGGAATAGTTGATTGTAAAATTCAAGATGAAAAAGTGTTCAAGTTAGACCATTTAGGATCTTAATGGTGAAGTGAAGAATCGGTATGGAAATATGATCATATATATTTTTTATGTAATTAACAAGATCAATTTTATCATGAAAGACACAGATAAGGCTGCTTGGTTTATAAAATGGTTATGATCAAGGATTAGATTCATCATTGCATAGTCATAGTTTTTGACTAAGGTTGATGATTGAGAAGTTGTGTTTTGGGTAGAACAGATTGAGGATTATGGAGATGTTACATTAGATAGCTCTAAAAATGAAATGAAAATAGATGATATTCTTAGAAAGATGGATGAGTTTCATGAGAGCAATAAGTCCAAGTTAGGTCTATGGTGTATGGAGTGTGGTAAGGAAGGACATCATAAGAATGATTGTCCTAAAATCAAAATTAAATTAAGTGATAAATGTAGAGTAGTAGGACATGCAAACTCAAAGTGGCATTTACTACAATAGTACATTCAAAAACCATAGAGCTTGTATTATAATTTTTATAAGTCAACTATTAATGATAATAAAAGTTGTCATGCTTTTTAGGAACTAAAATAAGATATCACCAAGAATGTATTCATAGTCATTGCATAACAGATAGCTACTAAAAATCAGGGAATTTTAGGCCTAGAGGTGTAAATGGATAGTGTGACACAAGGTGGTCCTAGGTGGATGCCTTCATTGCCTCAATATCAACCCCAAGGTCTAGCTAGATCAATGCCATCATCTCTATAGTATAAGTATAATTCCTCATGAAACACTATGAGTCCTCAACATCAATAATCCAATCAGGTTCCATCATCACCCCAGGGGTAGTATGGCATATATGATGCAAACAATAGTAGTTAAGAGGAATTGAGGGGAAAAAATTAGAAGGTTGGGGTTTTCAATAAAATAAAAGAGGATATAAGGGGGGATAACTTGGTGGGTACTATGGAGGTTGAAATAATGATGATCAACAAGTTCATCAACCAATTCACTATTATATGTGTGGTGATTATAACCACTTTGCATGAAACTGTCTGAATAATTCTCAAATACAAATGTATTACATATAGTAAAGTGTTATAAGACAAAATCACATTGAAAATTATCCATTTTTAGAAGTGTAAAAGAAATAAAAACATGTGAAAAATGTAAATATGATAAATTTTTAACCTAATGAGGTTGCATTCATACAAGTAGTCACAAAACAACAATGCACAGGGTAAGGATTAGCTCATCAGAGATGCCACTATATCAAAGAATCATGAAGGTTCAATAGAATAAGTATCATGCTCCTAAAAGAGAAAAAGGTTTGATGTATCAAGTATCATAAATTTTGTATATCATACAACAACATAATACATCAGAAGGTGATGCTACAACTATTGAATCACAAATGTATGGGCATATTATTCACATAATGTGATAGGAAGGAGTAGTGACTACATCCATAGATCTATTGAAACTCTTGATCACTCTATGAAATGAAAATATTTCATAGAATATTAAAAATATTATGCATAATCTGCTCGTGTGCACATATGAGGACAATAGCATACCAACAAAGTTGTATGGTATGTAAAAATTAAAAATCCCTGATATGTTGAATCTATAATGGATATTGAACTCATAGGGTATAAGGTACTTAATGTTATATTTGAATTTGGGAGCATAGTAAATGTGATACCAAGATATACATGGGAGGTTATTAGTCTATGAATGTTGAGCTATAGTCCAATTACTCTTAGTCTCATATATTGTTTATGAATAGAACCAATTGCATGAATAAGAGATGTAGAAATTAAGGTTGTTGACTTAATATTGCAAGAATATTTTTTGGTAATTGACATGAAAATAGATGAGACCTATTATCCTACTTTGATTGGTAAGAAATGATCTAATGATGGTTAAATGACTATCAATATAGTTAAAAATCAATTATAGGTGCACTAAGGAGATAAGATAATCATGATACCTTTGAAAAAGTTTGAGCATATGCCATATGCTATCCTTAGAAAATAAAATTCCCCTTATGTTTATAAGGATAAAATTTGGTTCAAGGTGAATGCAAACAACAAATAAAATGCCCTATGAGTTCTTAGATAAAAGTTATTCAATCCTCAGTCATAACATCATATACAATCATAGTCAGCTAAATAGTTTGTGTACAGACTATTTACAATAAAATCACCAACATATCAATTTCAGATTGAAGAATGTAGGTTTCCCTCTATATTATTTCCAACCATATTTGAGGTAGATTTATTATATAATATATGTGTAATAGCTATATATTACATAGAGCCTACTCTAAAAGGTACCTTACCTTGGGAAGTGATATCTTTGGTAAGTGGTGATTCATATACAAATTGTTAAATTGGGTATGGGGATATCCATAGATGCATCCTTTATGAATGGTGTTTGTATTTAAATTCCAATTGCCATAATAATTCATAAAAAATGATCTCAATCAATTTATTTTTAGATTAGAGCATCATGTACCTAATATGGACCAGAGAGTAAGTGTGGTTAATTATGCCTTGAATGGAACTATTGTGACCTAGTGAGTAGTTCATATGAAAACTTAGTTATATTATGATGAGGCAAATGAATTATTATAATCACATTTTTAGATACCAATCACTATTAGGGTAGATTGGTCATTTTTTCAAGAAGTACAATGTCTAGAGTTGTATGTACATAGTTGCATAGACATGTGGTCTGTATAGGGTGTGACACCTAAGTAATGTATGCATGTTTTCAGATACACTTTGGCACAACTTCTTACTACTTGGTATAAGCATCAAGAGTTTAGCCAAAAAATTAAGCATTGGGTGCATGTTTAATAAAATTTTATTCAAATATATTTTTTTAAGATGAAAATCCTATAGTATATAATGCTTTACAAATTTTGAAAATGTTTCTATGTCATGGTCAAGTGGAAGATCTAAGTATTGTGATAAACTCATCATCACATCAAGAAATAACTTGTGATTTGAAGGCATCTATATAGAATTATAAGGTTAATAAAAAGAAAGAACAATTTATTATAAAACCTTGTAATATTATTAAATATAAATTGATAAGGTCTAGTGATAGTGATGAAGATTTGGATTTGAATGTCTTCTTAAAACCATAATGAGAAGTTGAGATACCAAAAACTTAAATTATAGAACAAACTGAGGAAGAAAAACTATGAAATTTCAATATTTTAGAACATGAAGGATAGATGACTCTGCAATAATCCATTCCTAGTGAATCTAATAGGATATACTAGGAGCCACTAAATAAAAATGTTGAGAATTTTAGGATAGATTCTATGCCAAAAATTGTGACTTTGGGAGATTAATAGACTCATAATGAAATTTTAAAAGGGTTACATATGTTGATGGATTATTATGATGTTTTTCCCACTAAATTCATAGAGGTGAAAGGGGTGGATTCATCATTGGGGGAGACACACATTGAATTCAAAGAGTGTGCAAAACCTATCAATAAGCTCCCATATATATTGAATCCAAACATGAGGTTAAAAGTGAAGACTAAGCTAGATCACATGCAAGAAGTAGGTATCATTTGACTTTTCAAAAACTTAGATTGTGTTAGTCCCATGGTTTTACAACCTAAAAATTTAGGTGAGATCATGGTTTGTGGAGATTACCTTGCATTGAATGATGCTTGTATCAATGACCCATTTCCTATACCTTTCACTAATGAGATTCTAGTATCAGTTGTAAGTCATAAAGTATATTATTTCATGTATGGATTCAATGGCTATCATCAAATTATCATTATAGAGTAGGATCAGGCCAAGACAACAGTTTGCAATTGAATGGGGTTATTTTATATATAAGGTAATTCTATTTGGCCTAAAGAATGTTCAAATATATTTTATAGAGTTGTGGTGACTACTTTCAAGGACTTTATTCATGATTTTATAGAAGTTTATTTAGATGATTGAGATGTATTTATTTTGTTCAAATATCACTTCTCCAAATTACATCTAATGTTAGAATGTTGAAGATCATTGTGAATTTCATTAAATTTTAAAAAATGCTTGTTTTTCAGACCATTTGGTATTCTAATTAGGCCATGTAGTTTATAGTGAAGGAATTATGGTTGATCAATCTAAAATTACAATCATAGTGAGTATGCCACTTTTGAATATTTGTATATAAGTGTGAGCATTTTTGGGTCATATAAGGTACTATAAAAAGTTTATCAAAGGATACATATCTATCTCTATGGCCTTAGATAAATTATTACATAAGGATACAAGGTTCGAATAGACATAAGAGTGCCAATCAACATTTGTTGAACTAAAGCAAAGGTTAGTTACAGCTCCCATATTGGTCTTTCCCAACTAGACTAAGCCATTTCATGTTCACATAGATGATTTAGGTATTGCGGTGGGATTTGTACTAGCACAGCCAGGAGATGGTGGAATAGACCATCTTATCCACTTCACAAGTAAAAAATTATCAGTTGTAGATAAAAATTATACTACAATAGAATGGTAAGTGTATACACATAATATTTTACAACTTTAACTATTACTGACGCTATGTATCTTGCAAGAAACCATTGAGTCTTAATCTCTCTGAGTGCATACCTTAAAGGGTGTACCATGAAAGGGGTGGGTAGACCATTGGTGCTTCACAAGATTAATGTCCCTTTTTTCCACTTAATATCCACATACTTGTCTCTTAAAAACCATTCCCATATGCTTTGCCTCTTATTTTGCACCCTCTTCTAGTCATTTACCACCTTCATTATCCCTTTCCCTAACCTAATCCCCTTTTTGGTAGTTTACATGACTATGTCAGCCACATTGACCCTATATTTTTATTTATAAAAGATTATTAAGAACTAAGTTATCCATGGCCAACATAATTCATTATCTAGTTAGTTTTTTGTCAATTTCAATACTACATCAATTAGGTTGACCTTGTCAACCATTTTTTTTGAAAGGGTTTAAGGTTTGATCCACCTATGTAAACACATTCATTTCACCATTTCTAAAAGAAAAGAAGAATAAGTAAGATAGATTATGCATCTGGTTATCCACTGTTATAATTGAGGATCAAGCTTAAGGTTTCATACTTTCTTTGGAGATACATATATTATCTTGTGGAGAAGGCTTTTAGATGTATTGATAGGTTGTGTAGCCTAGACCTAATTTATCCTTGTCATCCTTACATACCACAATAACCTCTTATGAATCATATTGGCCAAGGGAGAGACTGAGGCTCGATGGATTCATCTTTAAAGGTAATTATTCCTAACTTTGTTCCTCCTTTGTACAAGTAGATAGATTTGCATTTGCACTTATCTTTCATGTATTAGGATTTCATATACATTGATGTGAGTATATGTCTTCTATCCATGTTTATTTTTATTATTTATTACCCCCACTTTGTGCAACAAGATTTGGTAAGCACTAGATTAGATTTTGTTTTACTTATTATTTTATTGAATATGAAAGCATAAGACCTAGTTAGGGTTATTGTATAGTTTTGCTTGATTGGAGACTTTGGAACCCTCCCTAGTGATATTATTGTGGTAATAAATCACTTGATTAGGTCTAGAAGATCCATATTGGTCATGACCCTGATTATCTAATGTATCCCCAATCAAAAGTGTAAGTAGGATCTACCTTATCTGAGCTAGGATTGATTTATAAAATTTGTTGCATTTCCCATTGCATATATTCTAGTGAACTCGATGTGAATATAACCCTTTTAGGTTTCCTTTCATGCTTTTATTTCTATCATTCTATTATTTTTCTATATTTGTGATATTATATCGACCAGGATAGTATAGTTATAATTTTTTTCCATCGGTTTAACACATAGTTGTATCAAAATGGATCTATTATTTTTATGTAGTTATTCATTAGATACAGGTTACTAGATCAAATACGCCAACACAATACTCTTCTTCAATCCTAGATAACAAACTAATTTGAACATGTCAACTTATTCTTCTAGTCAGCATCCAAATAACAAACTAAGTTGATCAAGTCAACTTAGTCTTACATTAAACATATATAATAACAAACTAAGTCATGCAGGTTGACTTAGTCATCTTATTAGGCTTTTGTAAATAGGGTTTCATAGAACTAGGTCAAACCAGTTGACCTAGTTGTCAGAACTTGTAAGCATCATTCAAGGCACTATAGTAGAAAATTTACAATACTAATCATCTTCCAACCCACCAAGGTTATTATCTTTGTCTCTCTCTCTCTCTCTTAATTTAGTACTTCATTATAATTATATTTTGTGCAAGTTTATAGTCTTCAAAATTGCAATCCTATAGCAAACTAAGTCAATCTAGTCAACTTGGTTGTATAGCCTGTCTTCTATCTAAAAGACTACGTCAACCTGGTTAACTTAGTCCTTAAAGACTCTCGCTTATATACAAAATAATAGAAACCCAATTGACTCTATTCTATATTATTTACATACAATATTATCTAAATTTATTCTATACCATTTTTAATTTGGGAATTAATGACTATGTGTGAGTAATTAATTCACACATTATATTCAACTGTTTACATGCTTATAATAGCTCACATAGTCTAATTAGGTGGTTTTTAAAATTGTCATTTAGTTTTACTATTCTCATCTTTTTGCACAATCTACCAAATCATACAATATTAAAAATGCATTTAACATTTGCCATCCCAAAGCCCACCTACTTGGATTTCATCACCAAGGGAGAAGCTAACTTGGTTTTTTGGCCAAGTATAAACACATGGCTAATAGTATTTATTGGAAAAACACCCAACACCCTTATAATTATATGATTGTGAATTTAGAGGGTAGGCCTCAATACCAAGCTAGTACCATTGCCAACATAGATCTCTTTCAGCCTAATGTCCTAAAACCATCCATATATTACTTTCTAGTTCCCTATTTTTACCCAAATTCACTATCACACTTAAAATAACACTTTATAATAATGTAACAACACTCAGGATGACCACTTAGTTAGCATTTAATTTTCACTTGAATACTTTCTCTTTGATCATTGTATGTTGTATTGTAAAAACTTGTATTGGCTAGCATTGGTGAAAGGTTTTGTGTTGTGTGCCCCAATTGGATCATTCTCATCGATTCAATTATTTGTGTGTTTTCTTCCATTTCTTACTTAAAGTTACATTGTAAAATATTTCCCTATTTTTAGCACACTATCATTCTTTTGACTTGATCTCTTATAGACTATATATTTCCTTGCTTGTAGTACTAAGTCAACCTGGTCAACCTTATACTCTTTTCTGCTAATCAAGTTATAGTACGAAGTTAACCTAGTCAACTCTATATCCTTATAAGATTGTGTTTTTACCTATTTATAGTACTAAGTTAACTTGGTCAATCCTATATCCTTATCATTGTAGTACTAAGTTGACCTAGTCTTTACTCTTATCTATCTCTTAGATTGTAAAACACAGCCGGCCTAGTTAACTCTGTATCAATCATATCTCTTTGCTTTTGCATCAATTTTTTCTTCCTTAATATTTTTCCTTCATCATTAACTTCCTATTTGAAGACAACACTGAGTTTAATCCAACAAATATGATGATTTTTACTAACCCCAATAGTTTCTCCCATAAGTAGCTTGTGACTCCTACCCTAGATGAAATTAATCTGTATGTAGCCACTCACACTACAAACTATGGGACCCCTCCTCATTCCTCTTTAGTTAAAAATCCTCTCTTCTAATTTGAATATTAACTTGAATTAGAATATACCCTATAAATTATCTTCTTCATCAATGAATTTCCTCAACATTGAGTAAAATATCCTTCTACTATTTACCATCTCATGACAAGTGGTCAAGTCGAGGAGCCCCATTCACCTTATCCCACATTCTCACATAGATTTGGGGAAAATAAAATATTTACTTCTCAACCTCTTCCTTCTATTTTGATCCCTTATAATACCATGACATCTTCCTCTTTTATTTCCTCCACCTCTATGCCTAGTATTTCTACTAACATGGCAGGTTCTACATCTAGAGGGCCTTTTCAAAGACCCACTCTTCTTAACTCTTCCACTAGTGCATAATTTGTTACCCATGGAAATAATTCCTCTAGTGCCACTTATTCTCATCCCTCTAATAGTATATTATTTTCTACACAAGAAAATCATGCTACTATTTCCTCACTCACCAACTATTCTTCTCAAGCTACTACTAATAACCATAGTGGTACCTAATTCACTACAACCAATTCCAATGCTTCAAAAAATACCAATAATAAAACTTAAATCCATCAAATTTATTAAAAAATCTTAATCAAATTAATGCTTTCCAAGCTAAAAATGCAAAACAAATGATACAAATGTAAAATCATTTTATCCATCTTTAAAGCCACCCTTAACAGGTTTCATGGGGAATGCATAACTAAAATTCTCCCCCACCTCCTCTTCAGTATTCCCATGGTAATATTATCCCTAAACCTCCCCTTTATTAATAAAATAATTAAGAAACTTAAAAATGATCCTCTTACACCTCAAATTTCTAATATCGATATAGGAGGCATCACCCCTACCATTACTTACAATGGGTCAACCGATCCTACTCTCCACTTAAAAACATTTGGAAATCTATATAAATATTGGGTCAAGTTAAATACTTTTTCTGATACCAAGCTATTAGAAAAAAATCTCATGGGTGATGCTTTAGATTGGTACAACCAACTCAAATCTCATTCCATCACTAGTTTGGAAGACTTCGTCAATGTTCTAGTTGAAGAGTTCCAAACTAGTGATCTCACTAAAAATACCTTGGCCCATTTTATCAATTATAAGCAAATTGAGACTAAAATCACATGGAAAAAATATGGTAGATGACAATCTCTTTCATTTTTTTACCAATGACATTTTTCCCAATTTTAAATATCAAGTCTAGATTCTCTCTCCACGAACTTTAGAAGAAGCCATTGACCAAAAATCAATTTGAGCCATACCAACATTCTATGGGTACTCATGCATCAATTTGAGCTAGCCCAACATTATATGGGTACTCACATGTTAGTGTCACTAACTCTTATGATACCATTCACACTATTCAAGCTATTGTTCCCAACTAGGCTCCAAAATAATCTTCTCCTCCTAACCACATCACTAAACCTCATTTATCTTCAACCAATAACATCAATGTTCATAAAACTTTATCATTAGTAGAAATACAAAAACATCTACCAAGGCCTCTTCCCTAAGAACTTGATCCCACTCATCCCATGAAATCTTAGTATGATCCCAATAAATTTTGTTGGTTTCATGCTAGTTGGGGTCATTCTCATGAGACTTATAGATAACTTCATAATTTGGCTATGGATTTCCTTCTCGATCCCAATTTTGACCATGATTTTATCATTCATAAACATCAACAATATTATTAAATTTCCTTCAAATCCCATGAAATACAAACTAAATCTCAAGCTTTGAACTAGGCTAATGCTCATTTGGCCATCTATAAAGATCATCTACCAAATCACGAAGATAACCAAGTTATATAAGCCTACCCATTTTGCCAATAATGTTGATAGTCTTCTTGACCCAAATCCTAAATAGAATGTGGTCAATATGAATAATATACAAAGGATGGTTTATTTCATCAATCCTCATCCCATCCACACTCCTTAATTATTTCACACTTTTCATGTTATCCAAGACTCTTCTCCAACTCAATTAACAAAGTTGGGGAAAGGAGACCTTTTATATTTTGATGAACCAATTCTAACACCTCCCTTAGATAACACTTATCATACCATTTCTACCATTCCTCCAACCTCATTACCCATCACCAATGATACTCAAACTTATATCAACACTTCTTCCAATCTATCCCAAACCAAACTTGCATCTACTATCCCATCTTCTCAAGATAATCAACAAACTTATCCTCTAATTAAACCTGATACATCTTATCAACATAAATTCACATGCACCTTAGCTCTTCCTTTTGAGGAGCTCCCTCAACACTATGCACCTCTTTCCAATAGTCATCTTATGGGTTATGATGAGTGGGATCCTATTATGAAGCTTACTAATGTACCATCTCAAATCCCATTTATATAACTTATGTGAACTTCTCTGCATCACCATAATCATCTTATGCAACTTATATTCAAAATGAACATCCCTCATCCTCCCCTAGCAGGTCATGAAGCCACCTTATCTAGATTAGAAGATAGCATTTTACAATAGTGCAAATAGATGTTCATACATGTTGATGAAATAATGGACACTTCTCTTTTCCTCAAATTCCCCATTTCTTCTATGATCCCTGATGAGATTATACTTATTATAGATAATCCTCCTCTCTTTATTAGTGTCCAAATTAGTGATATCCAAGTCAAGTGTGCCTTTATTGATGAGGGTTCTGACACTTATGTTGCCTCTCTTGATTTTATCAAAACCCTTAGATATTCTGAATGTAATCTTAAGTCCACACACAACATGTGTCAAGGCTATGACTGAAGGAAAATGCCTCCCTTAGTCTATGAATGGATCCATATCACCATCCCACCTATCATCATTCATGTGAAGGTGATAATCTTCAATTTCCTCTATACTATAACATTTTTCTTGGTAGGTCATGGACTCATCATATGAGAGTAGTTGCCTCTTTCGCTTGCCAATGTGTCAAATTTCCTCACAATGGACCTATCTATAAGATTCAAGGTGACACTAACCATTATAATTTTGAATAATTATAAGACCATGGTGTATTCAATATTCCTACCCTTAAACCCTTGCCAAATGTTTCATTTCATGAATTTAATGGTTTACATTTCCTATCAATTCTACCTAAAGTTACAATGGTCACCCCAAACTCATCAGGAATATACCCTCTAACCTCATTGATTCTGATGATGATGAGTCTGATGAGATCAATATAAATATTAAAATCTTAGATCTCTCACCTCATCTCATTTCTCATCTTACCCCTTCTTTACAACCTCATTCCCATTAACCACCTAGTGATGATATACCCATTATCTTAACTAAGACTCGACATTACATTGATAACACCACATTGGATGAAAATATCATCCCTACCTATGCCATTGATCTTCATACAATTGATTATGATGATGGATATACCTTATATGATCCATTCTTAGGAGGTCTTATTTAGGCCCAAGATGCTAAAATTATTTGTGATCATTCCTTTTTGCTTTAGTCTTTTAGTATTTATTATAGCATTCTATCCTATATCATTCCTAATTTTAACATTTTTTATCTTTCTCATAAGTTAGAGATGGTGTGCACACCTCTAGTTTATAAATAACCTCATAGGTGTATGATTATGTATCATGATATGACTAGTCCCTATCATTTTTCCAGATACCAAGACCCCTCTAGTTGACTTATCCCTGAGATGTTTGCAATTATCCTTCATATTTCTATGCATCCCTCCTCTCCCTTAGTAGAGCCTATTTAGATCATATTCCCACTCCCTCTCTAGCTGAGTCTCTTTAAATTTCAAATCCTATTGTTCCTTTAGTCAAGCCTTGCCTAGTTTCTCTACCAGCCCCACCTTCTCTTAGTGATGGTTTGCTCCCTTTGTCATAGCTTTCTCCTTTGTCTAATAAATAGGTCTATCAATTCTATTATGATATTCATAGAATTCTAGTCATAAGACTAGATATTATTCATTATACCAACCTTCCTCAGATTCTATTTTCACTCCTCTTATTAGTAAACTTAAAAAGTCTACTAATAATCATATCTATTGCTTCTATGACATAGATAATCTTTCATCCATGCATTTTTATAAGTTTAAATAATATATAGATACCTTTCATCCCACTATTCATTAGACCATAAACAAGGATATAACTCCACTGAAAGTATTACCTGAATATCTTCCCAAATATGGAGAGGTATATTATATTTGGAACTAATGTTGTACACATCACACTTATCATTATCATATCCTTTAAAAACATCTCAAAGATCACCTCATGACCATTCCTTCACTTACTACCCTTCCTCCCATAGGTCAATCTCATAAGAAGGCTCCCCCTTCTTCCCCCTTAGCTCCACCACCTGTGGCCCCTTCTCTACCTACCATTTCTCCACCCATGATTCCCTCACCCATGGATCCTTCCCCATCAGTGACCCCTTTTTCCCTTATATATCCCACTTGCATTCCTTATTTTGAGCATACCCTATTGATATCCCTCATCAATGTGATCCTTTTGACATTCCTATATTTTCTATCAAAGAGATTTAATGTGAATTATTTTCTCAACTTTCCCTAAAGATTGATGAAACTTTATCTACAATCTGAGTTTAGCTTCATAAATACTTATCAAATGTTATGGATAATGTGTGTGGATAAAAATATAAATATTTATGAACATGATCATGGTGATATTTCACTTCTTTCTTCATTTGGATTGGATGTGGCTCCAACTTTACATTTATCTATTTTATATCATTTGACATTATGTCAAATTCTTATCTATCTTACATGATGACTTTTATTTTTCACTACATGTTGATTATGATGTCATTATTTTTATTATGTTTTCTTATAGATGATTTTTCATGATTATATATTTCTTCTTCATGATTTCTTTTTAGGTTCCCTTATTCTTTTTCATGATTATTTGCTATCTTATCTCTATAAACATGGATAATTGTTAGTTTGACTTGGTTATACAAACCTTGCTCCATTTAGTAATTCATTGTTTACCATGTGATCAATTAGAAAATAATTCATCTCATTATAATCTCCTTTTACTAGTCCACTTTGATCTCCCCTTATTCCCCTATACTACCTTTTGCAAACTAAGCATACACATGGTTGAGACTTAAGATAACATGTTGGTTCATGATTGAACCTAAGTATTATAGTTAGTCATATCCTTGGATACTTAGCTTCCTATAGCCTAATCCTATATCTCATTTGCGTGTATCAATTCATCTCTAATGATTGGTCATTCCAAATCCATATGGAGGAGGAATCTTAAAAGCCATAACCATTCAAAATCCAAATCATTTAACAAAAGGCAATGATCTAAAAGGTAACATTAAACATATTCAAAAGTCAAATCACATTAAGAAATATAATTATAAGCACATATCCTTTTTCTAATTGAATCTCAAACTCCAAAATTAGCCTCATGATATAGTCAAAGTCCATTGGGGTGTAATAGGATAGTAGATTAGAAAAGGAAAATAAAAAGATATATTAGTACTACCTACTTTCTCATGCAAGTACCCAATCTTCACAATAGATCAATGAAAATATAAGGGGTCCTAAGGAATGGGGAAAACATCATGGGAAGGTAGGTCCATTTTAATTTTATTGTTTAAAAAACCAACATGAATTGATTTTAGTACCACACTTATTTGCCTACACTCTTTGTGCCTATAGTAAACATGTATCCCTTGTATATTGATCACCACTAGTCACTAGGTGTCTTTTCATGTCCTTAGTATGCCTCATGTATCCTAAGGTGTTATCATAAGATGATTACATTCCATCTTTCACCACATACAATCCTAATATTTCCTCTTGAGAAATATTGTTTTGTTCACTAATCACTCCCCCGGGGTATTCCATTTGTGAGTTACAGTGTAAGACCTTGGAAAGGACTAGACCTTCCTCAAAATTTACCAAATTTTCACATTACCATTAAAAACATCCCCTTTTACCATATTTTAACATTGTTTCCACCTCAGTGGTGTTCCCATTGTGAGTTATAGTGTAAGACCATGGATAGGACCTGGCCTTCCTCACAAAATTTTCCAATACCTAAGTCACAACAAAATTACATGTGTCAAATATAAGATAAGATGTGATTGATTATGAGTTACAAATAATTGACATGCTTCCCATATTAATTTAGTATGTTTTATGTTTACTTCATTAATATTCCAATTTTTACCTTCTTATTTTTTCATTACATGTAAGAATTCAAACATTTTTCTTAAGTTTTTCATACTTACCAACTGGAATTATTTTGATTAAGTTACAACCATTTTGCCAATTTTG
This sequence comes from Torreya grandis, assembly GCA_037957365.1. Taxonomy (NCBI): domain Eukaryota; kingdom Viridiplantae; phylum Streptophyta; class Pinopsida; order Cupressales; family Taxaceae; genus Torreya; species Torreya grandis. Next base: position 1,019,576 of record JARHVA010003080.1, read on the forward strand.
TTTTTATTTTATCTTTCCAACATGATTTAGTATGATGGATTGAATTAATTGTTTTATTTTTCTACCATTGGTCTTTCACGTTGTTTCCATTTTATTACGTTATTTTCATAATTCTCAATGTTATTTTACATGTTTTAATTTGGTGCCAATCTTTTCATAGTTTAAAAACATTTTGTCCTCTTGTTTTCCACATTTTGGTTTATTATACTTAGTCATATTTTGTTATTACACATTTACCATCATGATATAGTGTGTAGTACATTTGTTTTTGATTAATTATAATTTTCCAAGTCTTTTTTGCCTATTTATTTTTTACCATGAATGTGTACCACATAATGCTAGAAAAGAAAACACTCCACACATATTTACTATAGCATATACAATAAAATAAAAATACATATTATATAAATAAATATATCCATGCATCAAAAACCACAACTAAAATATAACTCATAAGATCAATAACCAACTTTTAAAATAGAATATCTCTATATATCATCTGTTTTATACAAATAGTATAAAATATACTAATTCATCACTCTAGCTTTATGTCTAGGCTCTATTATGTATATCTCATGGCCTATCCATGCTGCCCATAGAGTATATAGACCATACTATATACAAAATATGCTATAATGAGGTTGTCTATAATCTCAACCCTACTACCAATCCTTATAGGTTGGCCACTTGGGCCTATACCTATCCTAGCTAGATAGTGGTATCCATGCATGTAGCTCTCTCCTAAGACAAGGCATGCCAAGCCTATTCCTATCATACTCCCACCCAAACTAGTGGTATCAATCCATCCTTAAATTCTTGTAGATATCTCATAACCTCCTTCACTAGTCTAAACTAGCCTACCTGAGCTGGGGCAGATGGCATTATAAGTTCATTTAGTGTGATGGGGTCATATGGTGCCATCACTCTATCTAAAATATAATGGTGTGATACCATGACTAGGGATCCCCATCTAATCTCCTTGGTCACAAGATATATAAAATTCAAATTAGATAGATATCAGATCACATATACATCTCAAAATCTATCTACCATCATATACAACTAATATTATATATCAAAAAACTAAAAATTACAACATTTATTACCTATCCTAGTGTCACCAACCAATATCTCCCCATCTACTCATCCATAAAGTACAATCTCTCCATTAGCCCATTACTTGAGCACCTCATCTATGGGAACCCCCCTTATCAAACCAAAACTTAAAGTCACCACACATGCACATCTTGAGCCTTTCCTTAGAGGTGCCTTTATTGAACAACTCTACCATGGGATGACTATTGTGTCATCTTGTATAACCACCCTTTGTGCTTGATCCTACCAATAACATCTTTATCAGTGGTGAGATTGAGGTGGTCAATGATCCTCCCATTATGGTGATAACTATAGTACCTATTTCACCCCTACATCTACATCCATGCCCTCTACTCTTAAGGATACCAACTATCATGTTTGATCAAGACATGTTCTCACACATTATGGTCTGATCTCCATTCTCTTAACTAACACTCATCCTCAACCTCTCCCCTTTGGCTCTCTCATATGCCATTACCCAAATGTGGGAACTACTATAGGAAATGTTAGGTGTGGGAGTCCAAACTATCTTGGTAAGTGTACCACTAGTTGTATCTCTACCCACCAAGTATAGTGGCCTGTGATTCATACTTAAGCTAGACCTAGCACTATAGTCACCCAACTTGGCCAAATAGTATCAATATGTACATAGGGATACCATAAGATCCTCCTCATGTGACTATATATAATAATTGCATATGGGGCATGCCCTGAACTACCTATTCCTATCTCCATCTTACCACATGGGGTAACCTATCATCGACCACATGAGGTAACCCATTTAGATGATACATCAAGAACCTCTCATATATCTAGGTGCTCAACAGTACCACTAGTCCCATGGTATTTTACCCTTTTGATAGCATCCCATACATATCATGAATAAGTTAAACCTAGATGATAGACTTAAAATTATAAAGTACCCCTTGATCCAAATTGGACTAATACAAGGCTATCATATACAATGGTACCTTGCCATCCAAATTGTGACATAACACTCATGCTATCATAAGTCCTATCATAGCCTTCCAAATATCTAGAATCTATGTAATATATACATTAAAAAAACTCTCCCTCAATCTAGGGTAGATTATAAGTATGCTACCCATATGGCTAGTGCTCATCTCTCCTTCAGATCATCTAGTATCCCTATGATCACCAATGTTCCCCTATAGGTAGTCCAAATAATGCATGGATGTCCTCCAATGTGATACCCACCTCTATGGTATCCCCATACACCACCCATTCAAAAATGTTGGTCAATTGTTCCCATGCTTTTAAGAACATGATGATGAGATCAGAACTCAAGGGGATACATCTCCTCTCCATGATGTCTCCCAAGCCCAATGTAACCAATCTAGTTTTGTCCATATCTATCAGGTGCTTTAAAAAATTGGGTAACTATGAGGCATCAATCAATCACCAAAATATTTGGCACCTCTACAAAATATCAAATAATAAAGGATGCATTAGACCTTCATGCCATTTTACAATCAAAATACATTCTTATAAAATTCATTAAATAACTTGGTTTGATCTAATTTATTCATTTTATACTATATTGACCTATTTTGAACTATATCAGCCTTTTTAGTACTAAGTCAACCACTATGAGGCTTAAAAGTACTATATTGACCCCTTCCAACCTTTGTAGTACTAAATTGGCCACTTAAACAACTAAGTTGGCTCATTCGTATTGTCATCCCTTTTATCCCTTAACTAAGTTGGTCACTTAATACTAAGTCAGCCCTTTTATTTTTTCCTTTAATTAACTAAGTTAGCCCATTCATACTATGCCATCCCTTTTCAAACCTTAACTAACTAAGTCAGCCACTTAATACTAAGTCATCCCTCTTAGTTTTTCCCTTAACTGACTAAGTCAACCACTTACTACTAAGTTAACCCTCTTAGTTTTTCCCTTAACTAAGTCAACCCATTTATACTATATGGCCCTCTTAGTTTTTCCCTTAACTGCTAAGTCAACCACTTACTACTAAGTTGGCCCTCTTAGTTTTTCCCTTAACTAACTAAGTCAACCACTTACTACTAAGTTGACCCTCTTATTTTTTCCCTTAACTAAGTTTGCCACTTACTACTAAGATGACCCTCTTAATTTTTCCCTTAACTGACTAAATCAACCACTTATTACTAAGTCATCTCACTGGTTTTTCTTATCTCCTACCCACTAAGTCAACCTTGTTATTTCATTGTAATAACTTTTTAACTAAGTGTCATAAATGCCTTGGGAATTTATTGATCTGAATCTTTCCTACCCAATACCCCATTTTACCCCTTGTGTCCTTAAAAATTTTCTAGGGTTTATTTTAGTATCTAGATTTTTATTAATTATCAAATTTCTATAAATTACTCAATTTTAAATAAAAATACTCAAAATTTTGAAATTTTTAGTTGCTTACCTATGTTGCACTCATTACATCCATTATGCATCCTCCTCATCTTAGTTTCCATCTGTGTACCATCCTAGCTCTCTAGGCTCTCAGTAGGTTTCTTAGAGCTCTATTATTCTCAAGAATAGTAAATAATAGCAAATGAATTCTTTTTTCACCCTATTTATATTTACCATTCATAATTATTTACCCTTCAAATATTTACTATTAGATTTCTTATTTTTCTAATATCTTTGTCTCTATTATCTCTTTTTCCAAATCATAAAATGCTCTAGAATCCTGATTTCATAGAGAATATTTTCAACTATTATATGTACATGTTGCAAAACTTTTGATTTTTCTCTCTCTTTTGCTAATCTCTATAGGTTCACCTAATGTTCCTTATATTTGACACATTCACATTTCTCACATCTTCTTCTTTATCTATATTATTAAGGTAAGTAAAGGTATGTGTTTTTTAATCATGTTATTTCATTTATCTTATTTTCTCCCTACTGAACTTTATTTATTATCAACATTATGTGTCATCACATTCTTTTCCAAAAGCACCATCCTGTGTTGCACCTACATGACACGTGATGATATTTGAGTGAGGAATATGTATACACATAATATTTTCAAATTTTATCTATTACTAACATTATCTATCTTGAAATAAACCATTGAGTCTTAATCTCTTTGAGTGCACACCCTAAGGGGTGCACCAAGAAAGTGGTGGGTAGACAATTAGTGCTTCATAGGATTTTTGTCCCTTTTTTCCACTTGAGATCCACACACTTATCTCCTAAAAACCATTCCCCTAAGCTTTGCATCTTATTTTGCACCCTCCTCTAGTAATTTACCACCTTCATTATCCTTTTCCCTAACCTAAGCCCCTTTTTTGTAGTTTACATGACTATGTCAACCACATCGAACCTGTATTATTATTTACAAAAGCTTACTAAAAACCAAGTCATCTATGACTGACATAGTTCATTATATAGTTAGTTTTTTGTTAGATTCAATATTAGGTCAACCAGGTCAACCTTGTAAGTCAATTTTTTGAAAGGATTTAGGGTTATATCCACCTATATAAACACATTCATTTCTCCATTTCTAAAATAAGAGAAGTAAGATATATTGCACATCTGCTAATCCACCATTAGACTTGAGGAGAAATCTTAGCGTTTCATAATTTATTTTGAGATACAAATATTATCTCATGGAGAAGTCTTTTAGATGCATTGATAGGTTGTGTATCCTATAGATGATTTATCCTTGTCATCCTTACATACCACAACAACCTCTTGTGAAGCACCTTGGCCAAGGGAGAGATTGATGCTCGATGGGTTTGTATTCAAAGGTAAGTATTCCTAAATTTGTTCCTCGTTTATAATAGTGGATAGATATGCATTTAGAATTCTATTCCATGCATTAGGATTTTGTATACATTGACATGATTTTATGTCTTTATGCATGTTTAATTTGATTATTTATTACCCCCATTTTGTGTCACAAGCTTTGGTGAGCACTAGATTATAATTTACTTTACTTGCTATTCATTTAGTGAATATAAAAACATAGGACCTAGCTAGGTTTATTGTATAGTTTTACTTGAATAGAGGCTTTGAAACCCTCTCTAGTGATATCATTATGGTAAGATATCCCTTGATTAGTTATAACATATCCATATTGGTCATGACCTCAATTATCTAATGTATTCCTAATCAAAAGTGTAAGTAGGATCTACCTTCTCCGAGCTAGGATTGATTTATAGAATTTGTTACATTTCCAATTACATATAGTGATTTATAGTAATGGTGTTAACACTAAATAATTTAAGAGATTATCTTATTGAAACACCCTTTAAGATCTTTAATGATCATCAGGTCTTGTGATACTTGGTTAAAAAACCTATTTTAAGTGGAAGGATAGCTAAATGTTTAATGTTATTCTAGGAATTTTAGTTCAAGATCAATGTTAAACATAGATGAGAGAATATCAAACATAACCACTTAAGCATGATATAAAATGGATAAGAAATTGAAGATCCGCAAGATGAATCACCAGATGCACATCTATTTAGAATCTCTATGATCCCTGAGAACATGGAGGATATAGACAACTTTCTAGAATAGGGAATCTTTTCAGCACACAATGTTGAGAAAGACAAAAATCAACTAATTAAATTAACTATTCCCTATACCATCATAAGTTTATTTTTGTATAAGATGGGAAAATATGAGGTATTTCATAGAGTGGCTATAGAGGATGAAAAAACTCAACTTATTGAATAAGCACATCAAAGAATCATGGATAACATTTTATAGGTAAACCCACTGCAAGGAAGATCCTAAAAAGTGGTCTATGGTGGATTAATCTATTCTCTGATGCACATAGGGTCACTAAACACTAAAATATCTACCAAAAGATGGGAAAGCTGAATCAAAGGGATGAGATGCATTTGAACATAATGCTGGAACAATAACCTTTTGTATAGTGGGTTATTAATTTTTTGGGACCTATCAATCCATTGAGCAAGCATAATCATGCAAGGTATATCATCACTTTGATATATTAATTTATAAAATGGGTTGAAGTTAATATGACACCAAGTTGTAGTGCTAAAGATGTAGCCAATATTTTATATGAAAACATTATTACAAGGTTTCAGTGTCTAATCAAATTGGTCAGTGATAGGGGAACACACTTATTAACTATTACAATCAAGACTCTCACAAAATAATTTATGATATCACAAAATAAAAGTATTGTGTATCATTCACATGAAAATGGACAAGTTAAAGCTTCAAATAAAGTCTTGGGTAAGATTTTGACAAAGATATGCAATGTACAATGGGATGATTGGGAGGACAAAATTCTTTTGGTTCTCTGGGCATATAAAACAAAATACAAATGTGTGATAGGATTTACCCCATTTTGGTTTGTCTATGGACTTGATGCAATAATTATCATAAATATATAGCTCCTAATATGCACATTGGTGTGATAATGAGACTTGGGGATCAAGATTATCTATAGGTGTGGTTGATGTATTTAAAAAAAATGGAATAAAATAGGCAAAAAGTGAAATAGGCACATGAATTTAATAATCCAAGTTAGAAAGCATGGAATAATCACAATCTATGATCTAAATAATTTTATATAGAACAAATAGTCTTACTATATGATAGCATATTCAAAGAATTTTTAGGCAAGATGTACATTAGATAGAAGGGACCTTATATTATTCATGATGTTCAATATCAGGGAATAATTATCTTAAAATATCTTAAGGGAACCATTCTATTAGGATGTGTAAATTGTTGTAGGTTTAAACTTTATCATCAATAATATCTATCATTTATCATAGAAGTCGAGAGAGGGTGTTGAGTAGCACCATGTAGTTTAGGATTTTTGTTTAATGTTTTAATTTATTGTTTTTATTTTAGGTTGCTATGTGTTTGTATAGTGTGATTTATATATCATAGAACATTGGAGCTACAATTGTTAAGACAAATTTGTAAAGTGTGAACAGGGAAAAAGTTTAGCATGAAGGAAAGACAACTTGAAATGAATACACACAGATCATAAATTAAGTCTGAGAATGAGATGCCAAAAATCCAAGTATGGATAAAGTATGGTTAGTGGTCATTCAAAACCATGAATGATGATGCAATTGAAAGATTACATCTTTCCCAAAGTAGATTATGTATTAGAATGTATAATAAATAAAAGTGGATAAGTGAGAAGACATTACATCACATCAGTACCCTTCATCAGATGGATCAATATTTTTAGATGAATAATGATCACCATCACATCACCAATGACTGATTGACATTAATTCCCTAGGAAAAATCATGCACAACCAGCTCAACACATTTAAATCATTTTGCTGGATGGATTTGAGTGCCAAAAAATATATAACAAGGGAAATAAGAACACAAGAAAATTATATACTAATGTAAACAAGGGATCTTTATTATTTCATCTAATTCAACCAATTATTTACAAAATTAATATAAAAACTGATACAACCAAATAAATTATTTAATTTTATCTACACTTATAAACATGGATCATGCATAGTTATTAATCCCACTCACAAATGGACAAAAATAATAAATTAAGATTGGTATAACACTCAATTAAACCAAATACCATGATCTAGATCCTTTGGATTGCATTGACACTACAAAATCCACTCTCTTCAACCCAAATCAACTAGAAGCAACATAAGTAATAACTTTGGTGCTTCAACACCCTTTGTGAGGTTTTGATCCAAAGTAACTTATCATTACCTAATTTTGGGAAATTGGATGAGGTAACACTTACATTTATTAGTAGATATAATGAGGGTGTTATTCATCTCTCATAAGATGTTATACTATTCATTAACCTTATGACCATGACAAGAGAAACATGACTTCCAAATCAGATCAAATCTCTTTTGCCTTATAAAACTAAGGCCCCACCAATCCATTTAACACAAAAGAGAAATATAATAGGGTAGGTATAAGAATACCCATTGACTCAATACATGATAATTTAGTATGCATTATTTTTGAGTGCATTACCAAATCCTTTTGGCTAACCACCAAAAGTGCCAAATAATTAACCAAAGGCATTGACATTATGTATCAAATGATATGAATGCATGAGGATTTCATTTGGCTAGAGTTTTTGGTCTCAGAGCTTATTATAAATATTAAGAAGGTTCTCACTAGAGCATTGTAGGCATTTTAATATTAGTATTTGTTCATATCCTATGTTTTATGTAGTGGAAGTCACTAGAGGGCTTAATTAATCTAGATAAAGACTTTTGGCCCATGACCATGTTTGCTAACATTGTTTGGACTAAGACATGGTAGTATTATGAGTAATTGGGGAGTTTTAATGCCTGGTGAATATAGATCGAATCCATGCTCATATCACACTCCATAGTACCTAATGATGTTATGCAGTACATAGGCTAACATGTGTCAATTTTAATGTTGCATAATGGGATTCATATCAAAGTTCATGAGTTGCTCAAAGAAACAATAACTACACTACCCTTTTTCATCACCATGTTGGATGCCTAGGCAAAATTTATATGAAATAAAATTGTAGCTACCAAGTAAATACAACCTCTATGAGTTGTAACTCTAGGTGCACAATAAACTTTGCATGTATAGGCACAAGCTCAACTAAAAGCACCATCCCACATAGAAATGACTACATCACATGTTGATAAGGGAAACAGAAAGGCATTAATGTGATGAGCCTCACCATCACTACCAAAAAAGAAGACATACCATAAAAATTCATGGATGGATAAGAAGCATGTTCTAAAGATAGTTTTTGAGTGCAACTTTGTGGGGTTAGGTTTTGAGGAGAAATAAGTTCTAAAACCAGTGTTTGCAAACATCAATAATGATGTTTATGAGTAATAAGAGGGAAAGGAATTCTTATTTTGGAAGTAGTACTCACCTAAGAGGTAAAAAAATAAGTAAGGTTAGATTTTTTGGTTAATATTAATCAACCTCCTATATCAATAATATTAGATATTATTGGCAAGAAGCAACACACCAAATTTTTCAAGAAGATATTTTTCAAATAGATCTAGTTGTAAGATCTCCCATTACATAGGAATCAGACCTTTTAGTAAAATAAAGTCCACCTCCATCCATAGTGTGTAGGCTAAGGACCCATTATGTTCTTATACTTCATCCAATAATCAAAGACATAATGGTGTCCTTTGTAGATTCAATAAAGGAGGTTAGAACACAACAAACACATGGACCGCAGTTATAAACTCAAGAGATGGTCCAAACTATGAAGAGGCCAAGGAATATTCTCACTCCCCCTCCATATTCCAAGAAGAATGATACTACACAAAAATGTATTATAGTTGAGTCATCCTCTTCAAAAGATTCATAATTAGTTGCAGTGCTTGATTCACTAACTCTTATGAAAGACCCTGAGGAGACCAACTTACTATAGATAGAGGTGAAAATTTATAAAATAAATGTCTAATCTCAAGAAAAATCTACTAAAAATCAAGAGGACCAAGTAAAGATACAAAAGGACACTGAGAAGAAGGCATGAAAGGCGGAGAATAAGAAATATAAAGAAGAGGAAAATCATAAGGTTTTTAAGGAAGAATAACAATAAAAAAAGCACATAAAAGAGGAAGAACACAAGAAAAAAGCTAAGGAAGTTGAGGTAGAAAAGAAAAGAGATAAAAAAGAGAAGGTGAGGAATAATGAAGAAGAAGTAATGAGGAAGAAAAAATAAAAATAAAATCAATAAGTTTAGGCAACACAATAATATAAAGATGAAGTAGAGGCAGTCGCAAAGGCTTAGGAGGAGTAAAAGGCTAAAAAAACATTATGCACCTAAAAGGAGAAATCCAAGAGGTAGGATAAGGAGAAATAATCTAAAGATAAGGCTAAGTTAGTATCCAAATATAAATCCAAAGAGTAGGTTTCCAAATCCAAGACTGAGGTAGAAGCTAAAGTTAAGGTTAATGTAGAAGAAAAAACTAAGGTAATAGTAAAGCACACATTACAATTAGAAGTTACATCAAAGTAAGTGACAAAGACCACTAAGATAATGGAAATAATAGAGACCCAACAACCATTTGCCACATTTCAAGGCTCAAAATCTACTCAAGGAGGTGTGTAGGAGGAGACATCTCAACTCAAGCCTCAAATATCTACTCGATGGCTATGGGATGTCCCTATATCATCTACCCATCGTACACCATTTCATATTTTCATGGCATATATATATAAGGAACTTGTGATAGTTTCAAATTACTCTATGGATTTGGATACAATAATGCATAATCGTCTCTAGATGTTTCCCAACTTTTGTTTGATAAATAAATTGAAGGTGCATCTATATTTTAAGAATTAATTACATAAAAGGCATCAGCCTTGGAGCGAGAAGTATTATATCTATGGAAATATAACATACATATACACATTCATCTCACCAATTCATGTCGGCTCATTGATAACTCTTGTCCTGCATTAGTCACCCAAGTTCTAGGTGACCAAATTACATCAAAAGAAAAATAGTTCTCAAACCTCTTATAACAGCTAAAAAAGGATTGGTTTGCTACACAAAAGATGTAATCACTTCACACTCAAGTGTAGAATATTAAATTTGATATAGAGGTAATCTATGATTTCTTGGAATAATATGAGCAAGTCTTAAATACAATTTCATTCCAATCTAAGTAGATTACATAGGGCATGCTTAATTGGAAGCAACAACTCACTCATTCATTATTTGAAGCTAAGCTATAGTTTGATAGGATGGACAAAGCCAAAGTTATGATAGATGATCATTTGGATACCTATAAATCAATTCACAACACACTCAAGTAGTTTCTTGGATCATGTGATAATGTCATGCCAAAGCTACAAATCTAGCAAAATGAGATTCTGCATAGTACATTTATTGGCATTCAAATGTAAAGGCATGTAGATCAGATAGAGGAGCTATCCTAAGATATATAGATCGAAGTATCAAACACTAGGCACTCATCACCATCACAAAATATGAATACATTCATAATTTTATGGTGTCCTAAGTCCCACTGCACACATTGCTTACTATGGTGGAGGAGGTTCTCATTGACTGGAAAATGTTCAAGTAGTATTTATTACATATGGATAGCTACATCACACAAATTATTGAAGAGTCATAATTTATTCCTTATTAACAAATATAGTATGTGATCCATCACTATAATATAGCCATTATTTATTAGCTAGTGGTTCAACAACAACCACAACCTCCACCACTAGATTTCACAACACTAAATTATTCTTACACACTTTTGTATGCACCTAAATCTTCTCATTTTAATAATCCTACTAAACCCACTAATTTGACCCAAAACCATAGCCTTAGCCAATTAACTAATATCCTAATTTACCAAACAATATTCCATACACCCCATAAACCTTTCCATACCCTTATAACCAATTAATTACCTTATTAACATACTAACTAGCCTACTTAGCCACTAATATACCCACTAGCCCACTTACAAATTTAAAATTATTATTTATTAAAGTACCCCCTAGCTACCCTACCAAACTAGCCCCTCCTACATCCCTATGAATATTAAACCTCATTTAATCCCCATTTAATCCCCCATTATCCCCTAAACTAATAAAAAAACCTCTAGAACTAGGGAAGCTTCTATAAGATTCTAGAAGTCTCTAAACTAGAGACTTCTAAATAATTTTAAAATCTCTAAAAATCCCTCCCACCATATTATAAAATCCATGCTTGAGAAATGAAAAAACTAACTTGGAAATAAATAAACTCTCATTATACTCTCATAATCAGCCATTCCAAATCATCCTCATACTCTTGCCAATCCGTTCAATAATCTAAGGAAGCCATTAGAGTCATTTTAAAGCTCAAAGCAAGAAATCTACATTCAATAAATTTGGCATTCAAATCCACTTGAAGATCTTGGAGAGAAGTCATAAGGGACAAAGTGATGGTAATATTTCATACTTGATTGATTGATTATTCATTTATTCCCTCCCTGTGACGTTGTTGTGTTATTGGGTTTAAATTACTAAATATAGTAGTTTTTATAAATAACTCAAAAATACAATCACACATTGGTGACCAAGATGGGATAACCTCTTAAATATAAATATCTTACATGTTAAAAGTGTTTTTACAACTTGTAAGACTGACTAGATGAAGAACAAGCTCCAAAATTTCTTAAATTTTCACGTATAGGCAACAAAAAATTTTGTTCTGTAAAAAATGGTGTTGTAGTTATGGTTTTTTCATAAAAGTAGTATTTTTACACTAACATTTTGATCACTAATGATTTTCATTTTGATATGTTGTTGGGGTTTTTTCAATATCACATATTCGTGAAAATCATTTGCATAAAATCTATGATTTTGCTATCTAACTTGCAATTTTGTAGACTATAATTTTTGACCAAACCTAACTAGTTTTGCATGAACATTTGGGCTTCTGTAGATCTAAAAAAAAATATTTTTAGCTTGTATGGGTAGAAAGATAGTTTTATATGTGTAGGAAAGGAAAGACATCAGCCCTAATAGTCTCGTAGTTGGCACACAATATTATAGAAACACAGTCGTAATATTTTCATAAAAGTCATGATATTACCTTTGAAAGTTGTAATTTTGCATATCTAGTTAAAATTATCAAGCTAACATGCTAACCTTTGATTACCTAACATATTTTTATCTATATGTGATCATTTTCTATTTTTAGGAAAGGAGATGCACTGGCCTTGGAGAGATTCATAGTTATCACATAATACTATAGATACATAGTCATAGTTTTATCTTAAGAGCCATGATATTATCCTTGATAATCATAGTTTTGTCTCAGTGATTCAATTTATTAAGAAAATTTTCTAACACTAAACAATTTGACATTTTCTTTTCTTTGTGCTAGTTATTGTTTGATTGATAGGAGTACAACAAGGCTACCTAAAAAAATTATCAAACTTCTATAACATCCCCACAGGGATTTAATACAATAATGTCGTAAATTTATTTTAAAATATTTACGCAGAACTTATTCTTTCATAAGATTATACCACGAGAATATAATTAGTGACCTTAACATACTAATCAAAGTATATTAAACACAAGTAAATATGTATCATTAACAGTTACTAATCAATAACAACTTTTGTAAATTAACATAATAGTATAAGGAAAGTAATCATATTAAAACTTAGCCACAATTGGTACAATAATACAATGACTATTGTTAATGTATAAAAATAATATAATTACATTCCAATAGGTGAGATGCCTCAACATATATAATCATAGATATAATACTCCATGGAGCTCAAGTCACTCTAACTCCTATATCCCTAATAATCTCAAGTGTAGTCTCCAAGTAAGTCCTATAATAGGGAGGGATAACATCATCTAAGAACTTTTCCACACCAACCATAGACCATTTATCCCCCACATAATCCCCCAAATAAGGAATGACCCTCCCTTCATGGATGGGTAGATAGTGATGGTGCGGTAATCTATAGAGGCATGCTAGTACCCATGTGTTGTAAGATTTCTACTCCATGATGTATACCATAAATAAATACATTCTAAAAATGATATCATACAAACATGTAAATCATACATATTAAATGATAATGTCTATCTAAACATTACTTTGGCCAAAGTTTTTAAATAGCTTTGATCTCTAAGATCAATCAAATTCATACACACCACTTGATTGGATTACTTTCATCTAACATTGGTGGTGCTAAGTAAACCAGTGAATTTCATATCATTATTTAGTTAGTACCAACAATGTGATATTTGGTTAACATTTATTTAATCAATATTTTCATGGAATTATTACTATTAGCAAGTATAAACACATGCTACTTACTAAAATAATTACTACATATATTTAGTCTGTCAAACAAGAATAAACCTTACTATTTTATTCATCACATAAACCATAATTATGACAAACAAGTTTATTTACCAATGGGTAGAATATAACTTAAAAAAAAAAATCTACTTTCTATAAGTAAATGCACTAAATCACTCATCTCAACACAAAAGGCACATACTACTTTATTATAATAATAGCAATAATAAATCATAGTAATATTTCTTTTCATTATGCCTATAGAGAGGTTTTATTACATAAATTAAAGCAAATTAATCTATTGCATTTTTTACTTCATTATTTAAATCCATAAAATAATAAAGGTATTTATCAAATATGTATTTATACCCATTGTATATATGTATGTGAACCTAAGTTCACACACACACACACACACACATACACACACACAGACACACACCCATATATATATTTATAATTATAAATTATTTATAACATATATATCCCATTATATATATATATATATATATATATATATATATGTATATATATAGTTCTGCCATACAATGGCAATTTCATTTAGCCTTAGGTTGTTATATTCAATAACCTATTATGAATGAGCATATAAAATTCAAAGAGACTCTTAAATTATTTTAGCCCCAATTTAAATAATAATACTACTTAAAGTTAAATGTGGTACATTAACGATCCCACATTGCCCCACATCCTATACTTTATTTTTACCTAAAAAGCCCAAAACCATATATTTTGGATTTATATTCTTAGGTACACAATTTTTATAGTCTTCTAAGTACACTTTTAAATGTTTTTCATTATATATCTACAATCATAAATCCATAAAACTCTAATCTTACAACTTCTAGAATTTCTTGTGTTTGATTTGAACAATTATACCCATATCAATCTAGTTTGAGTAAGAATTTAGAGTCAATGGTTTAGATATAAACTTCACATTCAAATGCCATCCATGTCACTAACTTGATTTTGTTATAAAACATAGTCCTTGTATATGTATAATTATATGCATAGTATTCATAACTCACAGTTTTTTAAAAGGTAAGATTCATATATATAAAATGTATATATATTAATACACGGTTCAAAATTAATATACCCCAGACCTAATCATGATATATATACATATGTATATATGTCTCACTTTTATTGGCATCCCAAATGAAAATCAACTTAGGTATGATTGTGGTTATATTCTGTCACTTATCCATAGTCTGAATTTATATTAAATTTTCAATAATTACTCTAAACTTACAACCTTTTGGCTTTGACATGTTCCATATTTTGAACCACATAAATATATATTAATCCATACATATGTATTTATATATTCCCTATTTTCACAGGTCATATATAAATGCATATGTGTACCTTGCATCCATTTTCAAAGTACCCAAACCTTGTGTATGTAGAATATATAACCATTCTGCTACTTGTTTTGTTTTTTTAATTTACATAGTCCAAAACAAATCAACAACCCACACAATAATATTTATTATGTATTTATAAAATTGAATTGAATAGTATAATGATATTCTCAATTTAAACCATTTTAAAAATACTTTAACTTGTACCTCTATTATATATATATATATAATCATCTATATCTGTGTATATTTTGACTTCTATTTTAATGTATAAAAATCTATTGAGTCATTTTCCCCCTTCCTAAGTTCATAATGTATATATGTCTATATAAAACCCATGTATATATATAATTTCTAGGGTTGAGATTATGTTTTTATTTTTTATTTCAAATAAACATTAATTTATAAACCCTACTATTTCAAACCTTATATAATATATGCAAACAATTTGTATGGAAAATACTTTACCAACCTGGTAAAATAGCTTCCCAAAAACTAAGATAAAATGAACTTGAACTCTTTTTCTCCTTGATCTATATCTTTCTTCTCTTCTTCATCATACTTTCTTCTCTTTCTCAGCTCACCTTTATTATTTCCCACTCATCCACAGAGCTTTGTATGTATTTTTTACCAACTTACAGTCACCAAACTCTAACTATGTTTTTATCAGTTAAATAGTGACTAATAAATAATTAAATCTCATTTACCCTATTATTGCATGCCCTAATTTGAACTTCCCTAAATTATTTATCCAATATAATATTCTTTTTGAAATTATAGGTCAACCTAGATTCCATTACTGAGTATATCACTCAAATTCCACTATATCAATCATTTACAAAATGATAACTACTCTTTCAAAATTTAACGTAGTCCATGCAAAATAATAAGATTATGTTTAATTCATAGGTTAATAGTTTAATATAATTTTACTTCCTTAATATGAATTAAAGGTAATTATCTACATTATAATGTTAGTTATCTTTTTATATACTAAAATGATAGACCAATCAAATATTGATTCTAATTATAAGAAGATAACTATTTTAGTCAATTACTAGTGTATATAGGCTATATATGTCTTTCTTTATTTTAATAGCTTAATGTATATTGATATTTATCAAATATCAATAATAGTAAGCTTAATGTTATAAATTCTTTAATGACATTTCACTAGTCTATATATAATAGTAATTAAATATGTTATACTTGATTAATGTTTCAAAATCATAGATAAACACAAGTAAATAAATCTCATTTAATTCCTACTATAAAATTAAGCACTAAGTATATGTACAAAATGTAATTACATACAAGATTTATTCCACAACTATGTATTAAAATTTGAAACATGTAAATGTTAATATCTAATTAAAATATAATAACTCTAATAATCAAACACATAATGCATATACTATTTTTAATTTAACGTGATGTGTGCATGGGTCTTAGTAATTTTTTTATCATCCTTCACCATCTCCATCTACGTCACCCTCTCTAATGATGCTCTCCCTTCATCATGCTCTGAGGGATGAGCTCTCCTATATCTTACTCATGATAAGAAGGTAGTTAGTCAAGTACATCATGATATAAATCATAAAAAAATGATATAACAACAAAGTAACATAATCATTATGTATAAAATTCATAATTAGCCATCACTTAATAATGAAATCATGAAATCTAAGTAATCATATATTTGTCCTATAATAACACATGACTTAATAATTTAGTTAAAAAGAAACAAACAATTTAACAACCATATTAATCTATGGATTAATAGGTAAATCAATTTAGTGATAGAATCAGAATGTAACATCCTTCCCCCTAAAATTGTTCATCATCCCACTTACACTTATTCAAATAATAGTTATAAATGATAAACAAAGTTTAATAGAATAAAAACATAGTATCTAGAATTAAATCATGCAAATAAATGTGGAAATAGCTTGTAAAACTCATCATAGTCCTCCCAAGTAACACTATCCTTAGATTATTAGTCCCACAAAGCCTTACACTATGATACTTATCCATTACACAAACATAGTTTGTGAGTGTCAATTACTCTGATTGGTTCTACCATGACCACCCCAAGATCCAAAACCTGCAAAGCATTCCAATCTAACACATGCAAAAGATCATCTATATACTTCTTAAGATAAGATACATTGAAGACATTATGTAATAGAGATAGGGTTGGTATAAATTCAAGCCTATATACTATAGAATTAACCACTTCTAAAACCTTGAATGGTCCCACATATCTTAGTGAAAGTTTTTTGACTTCCCAAATTTAATCGATCTCTTTTGTGGCTTAACTCACACAAATACTTTATCACCTACTACAAATTGCTTAGCTTTTATTTGTAAATCAACATAGCTCTTCTACCTATAATTAACCTCAACCAATCTCTACCTAATTATTTTAACATGTTTCTCTATTTTTGAAAGCATCTGAAGTCAATAGACTACCCTATTTTCCAACCTACCCCAACTGATTAGTGTTCTACACCTTCTCCCTAAATTCCTTCAAATGGTGCCATATTCAAAGCAAATTGGTATGATTTTTTAATGAAAAATCAAAAAATGGAAGGTATTATTCCCATTTTTATTTTTGATCCATGTAATACATATGAAAAAGATCCTTTAATAACTAATTAACTCACTCAGTTTGACTGTCAGTTTGTGGGTGATAAGCAGTACTAAATTTTAGTTACGTACCCAAAGTTGAGTTCAGATTTAACCAAAATTTGGAATTCATTTTTGGATCATGATCCAATATGATATTCTCTAAAAAGCTATGCAATTGATATACTTCCTTTATAAACCTATTTGTAAGAGTTGGTGCATCATCTATAAAATTACCTAGGATAAAATGTGCTATCTTGGTTAGTTTATCAACTACAACTAAGATCATCTCATGCTTATTTTGTGATAATGGTAATCCTTGGAGAATGTCCATACTAGTCACCTACCATTTCCACTGGTATGTCATGTGGATATAACAATCTAGTTAGATGCACATGTTCAACTTTCACTCACTAACATTCTAAATAACATGATACAAAGTTTATTTCATATTTTTTTACCCTTATAAAAATAAAGTGGTATAAGCTCTATTATAAACTTGATTACTCCTAAATTTCCTAAATATGAGGTGTTATGCAATTTTTTTAGCATTGAGTTCCTCAAATTTTCCTAATCTGGCACATACATCCTTCCATTATAATGCAGAAGACAATCACTCTCTAAGTTATATCCTTTATACCTAGGATTTTGAGAATTCTCAATCAAATACTTCTTGACTTGGTCATAGAATTCATCTCCTAAAGAGAACTCAATCACATGATCCCTAAAAGTACCCCTGATAGTAGCCACAACTACTATGTACCTTTTATGACTCAAGATGTCAGCTACTATGTTCTCTTTACCTTTGATGTAATTGATATCAAAGTCATAATCAAACAAAAAATCTAACTAGCACCTCTGATGAGTATTGAAATTTGGTTGGGTTAAAATGTATGAGTCCCAAGTTATTAGTCTTGAGATCAAATATTTTTCCCAACAAATAATGTCTCTAAACTTATAAAACATGAACAATTGCTATAATTTCAAGATCATGAGGGGCATAATTAACCTCAAAAGGCTTTAACTTCATTGATTCATAAGCTATTACTGTACCATCATGCATAAGGACTCCTAATCCATCCCTAGATACATCTATGATCTCTAAAAATTGACCATTGGGATCAGGGACTCTTAACACTAATGCTAAAGTAAGCCTTCTTTTCAATTCTTGAAAATCTACTTCACACTTATCTAACTAGACAAAATTTTGATTCTTATTCTATAAAGAGGTAATCAAATTAGCTATCATGGAAAAATTTGAGATGAATTTTATATAATAGCCTACTAAGCCCATGAAACTCCTTACCTCTCTAACATTTCTTGGTGTCGGCCATTCTATAATGGCTCTTATCTTAGTTGGATCAACAAAAATTCCATTCATTGAGATAATATGTCCTAGATATTGCACTTTCTTTTGAAAAAATGTACAGTTGGATAATTTTCCATATAACCTATGTTTTTGCAGACATTACAAAACTAGGTCTAGATGTTGAAGATGATATTTTTCATCCTTATAGCATATAATAATGTCATCTAAAAATATCAAAATAAAATGATCTAGGTAATCTATAAACACACTATTCATGAGATTCATGAATGTTACAAGTGCATTCATCAACCCAAATGGTAACACTATGAACTCGTAATGCCCATAAAAAGTTATAAATGTTATCTTTGAAATATCCTCATCTTTTATCCTTAGTTGATGATATGTATCTCTAAGATCAATTTTAGAAAAGACCATTGCTCTTCACATCTGATCAAAAAGATCATCTATTTGAGGTAGTGGATACTTGTTCTTGATGGTTGCTTTGTTCGACATTCTCTAATCAATGAAAATTAAAAGAGTGTCATCCTTCTTCTTAATAAAGATAAATTGTGTATCCCATGGTGATACACTTAGTTTGATCAACCCTTTAGACAACAATTACTGAAGTTGTGCCTTTAATTATACTAATTCAGTGGTTATAATTCTATACAGAGCCTTAGACTGAGATTCTGATCCTAGTTTCATATCAATAGAGAAATCAAATTCCTATTTAGGAGGTAATCCTATCAATTCCTCTAGAAAAAAATCATGAAAATTCCTAAGGAAAGGATAATCTTCAATTGATAGTTCCTTACTTTCCTCCATTTCATTTATCTTAACAATAAATGTTTGACATCCTTTCCCTTGGGCCTTCTTGAGTTGCATTATATAAATATACCTAAGCCTTAACTCCATTTTCTCACCCTAAATTAATATCTAATTTATAGAATTATCAAAACACTCCAATTTTTTTAGATAACAGTCAACCTTGGCTATATGCTTCACAATCTAGTTGACTCTTAAGATCACATCATATGACCCTAGTGGTGTTACATAAAGATCCACAACCATTGTGAATTCTAATAACCTAATTTTTGCTTCAAATAAACACTTATAAACATAGACTTTAGAGTCATTCCCATATTTTATCAACCATGCATTTACCATTACATCAGCTTTTCTAGACAATTTATTTAGAATCCCAAGAGCTATAAAATATTCCATAGCCCTTGTATCTCTCAAAATGGAAACTAGATGTTTAAACAAAATACCTAACAATTCTATGGGTGAAGCTTTGAATTTGGATTGCCAATTATCAACCACCACATTAATATGTTTCTAAAAATTTCCTTGCTAAGGTGAAAAAACTTTTTTACACAACTTATTTTATGTATATTCACACGTAAAATGATCACCTCCATAGATGAAACAATATCTTGGTGGTCTCTTCTTATTAGATTGTTGGGTTTCCTTGAAACCACCCTTAAAACTATTAATCAGTTCCTTACTACTTATACCATTTTTAAATTTGGTATTATGATTCTTGAACTAACTCTTAGAGTCTCCACTCCTCTACTTCTAGTTCTTATTCTTGAAAGTTGGTTTTAAACTTCCAAACTTTTTCTTAAACTTGTCTCTAACCTGAGCAAGATATTTTAACTTTTTCTCCTACTTAACTACTTTCTCAAAGACTTGGTCCATTTTAGATGGTCCATGAACATTCACCTTTCTACCAATTTGGGGTTTTAATCCCATGATAAACTTCCTAATCCTAAACCTCTCATATGCTTAATACTTAGGTACATATTTTAGAAGTTTGGTGAACTGTTCTTAGTACTCATTCACTAACAAGTTTATTTGCTTTAGGTTTTGAAAATATATGAAATTTTGATCAAAATAAAGCTGTGGAAGCCACTATTATCTAAATAGCATTATAAAATACTCACAAGTAGTGGTGGTCAAATTCAGATTCATTTCTAACTTTTTGTTGGCCCACCACATAGTTGCTTTTCCAGCCAACTAATAAGCTTTGCAAACACCTTTAATTTCCTTGAAGTAGCTTAAAATTTTGAAATAATTCTCCATTTTGACCAACCAAGCTTCAAATCCATCTCCCATAATGGTTCCACCAAACTTAAGTGGATTCACCTTTTTAATATTTCTTGTCAATTTTATGGCTACATGTGCTCTCCATCTTGAGGCACTTCCTTGGGTCTCTACTCTTGATGGATCTCTTGCTCAACAAGATGATATTAAATCTCATATTGTTGGGATTATTCCTTATGTCCATGAATTTCCTATTCTAAGGCTATGACTCTATCTCTAGTCTCATTCATGGTTTCAAAAATCTGATCTAACTTTGCTGCTTGTTCAACAATAAATTGGTTAGGATAAAATGGAGGGCTATTGTCATTGACATTCAAAGGAAGCTCATCTTATGATATTTATCACAACATTATTATTTATGGTAACATAATAATATGAAAATGTTATCAAAATAATAAAGTCCGAGAGTTTGATCCACAACTCTAATACCATAATGTAAAATCACCACAGAGATATACTAGAATAATGCAGTAAATAATTCTTTTAAATATTTACACAATACTTATTATTTTATTAAATTACACCATGAGAATATAATTAGTGAACTTAACATAATAATCAAAGTATATTAAACAAAATTAAAAATGTAGCATTAATAGTTACTGATCACTAATAAATTTTGTAAATTAACATGATAGTATAAGGAAAGTAATCATATTGAAACTCAACCATGATTAGTACAATAATACATCCACTATTATTAATGTATAAAAATAATAAAATTACATTCCAAAATGTGAGATTCCTCAACATATATACAATGATAGATATAATTATCCATGGATCTCAAGTCACTCTAACTCCTTTATCCCTAATAATCTCAAGTGTAGTCTCCAAGTACTACAGTGGGGAGGGAGATCATCATCTAATCACTTTTCCACACCAAACACATACTATTGATCCTCTACACAATACCATAAATAGGGAATGGACCTACCTTTATGGATTGGTAGATAGTGTCAGTATGGGAATTTAGAGAGACATGCTAGTATCAATGTGTTGTAAAATTTCTACTACATGATGTGTACTAGAAAGGAATATGTTCTAAATATGATATCTTACAAACATGTAAATCATACATATGAAATGGAAATGTCTATCTAAACATTAATTTATCCAAAGTTTTCAAATAAGTTTGATCTTTAAAATTAGTCAAATTCATACACACCACTTGATCGGATTACCTTTATATGGTATTGTTGGTGTTAAGTAAGCTAATGAAGTCTATTTCACTACTTAATTAATACCAATAATACAATATTTGGTTAACATTTATTTAACCAAAAAGTTCATGAAATTATAACTATTATCAAGTATAAACACATTATAATTACTAAAATAGTTATTACATATATTTAGTCCATCAAACATATGAGTGAACCTTACACTTTTTATTCATCACATATTCCATAATTATGACAAACAAGTCTATTTACCAATGGGTAGAATAATTTTTTTAAAAAATAATCTACTTTTCATAATTAAATGCATTAAATCACTCATATAAACACAAAAGGTACATCCTAATTTATTATAAAAATAGTAATAAGAAATCATAATTATTTTTCTTTTCAATATGCCTATTAAGAGGTTTTATTGCATAAATTAAAGCACCTTAATCTATTGTGTTTCTAACTTCATTATTTAAATCCATAAACTAACAAAGGTATAAATCAAATATGTATTTATACCCTTATATATATGTATGTGAACCTAAGTTCACACACACACACACACACAAATTTATAATTATACATTGTTCATAACATATATATTATATATAATTATACATTATTCATAACATGTGTGTGTGTGTGTGTGTGTGTGTGTGTGTGTGTGTGTGTGTGTGTGTGTGTGTGTGTGTGTGTGTGTGTGTGTGTGTGTATGTATATATATGTATATATATATTTATATATATGTATATATATGTGTGTCTATATATATATGTATATATATATTTGTATGTATGTATAACAATGTATATATATATATACATTGTTACACACACACACACACACACACACACACACACACACACACACAAATATATGTATACCAATGTGTATATATATATAGTTTTGCCATACAATGGCAATTTCATTTATCCTTAGGTTATTATATTCAATAACCTATTTATAAAAAAACATATAAAATTAAAAGAGACTCTTAAATTCTTTTAGGCCCAACTTAATTCATAATAAAACTCTAACTTAGATGTAGTACATTAATGACCCCACATTTCCCCACATCCTATACTCTATTTTTACTTGAAAATCCCAAAACCATACATCTCAGATTTATATTCTCAAGTACACATTTTTTATAAAGTCATTTAAGTATACTTTTTAATGTTTTATGTTATATCTATATAGTCATAAATCCATAAAACTCTATTCTTACAACCTCTAGAATTTTTTGTGTTTGATTTAACCAACTGTACCCATATCAATCTAGTTTGAGTAAGAATTTATAGTCAATGGTTTAGATATAAAATTCACATTCAAACACCATACATGTCTCCAAATTGCTCTTGTTTCAAAACATAGTCCTTGTATATGTATAATTATACACACAATATTCATAAATAATAGTATTTTTAAAGACAAGATGTATATATATCAAATGTATATATAAATTAATACATGGTTAAAAATTAATATAACCCAAACATAGTCATGACATACACACACACACACACATGTACATATGTATGTATGTATGTCTCACTATTATTGGCATCCCAAATGAAAATTGAATTAAGTATGACTGTGGTTATATTCTATCACTTATCCACAGTCCAAATTTATGTCAAAATTTCAATAATTCATCTAAAATTACAACCTTTTGGCTTCAACATGTTCCATATTTTGAACCACAAAAATATATATTAATCCATACTTATATATTTATATTCCCTATTTGCACAGGTCATATATAAACGTATATGTGTACCCTACATCTATTTTCAAAGTACCCAAACCTTGTGTATGCAAAATATATAACCATTCTTCTACTTATTTTGTTTATTTAATTTACACAATCCAAAACAAATCAACATCCCACACAATAATATTTATTATGTATTTATAAAATTGAAAATAATAGTATAATGATATTTTAAATTTAAACCATTTTAAAAAGCCTTTAACTCAGACCTCTATAATATATATTCATCCAGATCTCTGTATATTTCGACTTCTATTTTAATGTATAAAAATATATCAATTTATTTTCTCCCTTCCTCAGTTTATAATGTATATATGTCTATATAAAACCCATGTATATATATCATCTAGTTTTAAACTCAGTTTTGTATAAATTTTTATCTATTTTGCCTAGGGATTTTGAATGTAATTCCATGATTTAAATTCATTAATGACATTATTCTCAAAAAAATTACTTAGTTTGAGGTCTTAGGGTTTAGAAAGATAATTTAGGCTTAGTTCTATGGATGGCTAAGCCATCTACAGGATTGAACCTGTGCTTTTATTTTTTATTTAAAATAAACATTAATTTCTAAACCTTACTATTTCAAACCTTATACAGGATTTATGCAAATAATTTGAAAGGAAAATACTTTACCAACCTAGTACAATAACTTCCCAAAAATTGAGATAAAATGATTTGAACCCTTTTTCTCCTTGCTCTATATCCTTCTTATCTTCTTCATCATAATTTATTCTCTTCTTCATCTCGCCTTTATTCTTTCCCACTCATCCACCGAGATTTGCATGCATTTTTTACCAACTTGTGGTCACCATACTCTAATCATGTTTTTCCCAGTTAAACAATGACTAACGAATAGTTAACTATCATTTACCCTATTATTTCATGCCATAATTAGAACTTCCCTAAAATCTTTATCCAATATAATATTCATTTCAAAATTGCATGTCAACCTATATTCCATTACTGAGTATATCACTCAAAGTCCACCTTATCAATCATTTACAAAATGATAACTACTCTTTCAAACTTTAATGTAGTCCATGCAAAATAATTGGACTAGGTTTAATTCATAGGTTAAATAGTCTAGGATAATTTTATCTCCTTAATATGAATTAAAGATAACTATCTCCATTACAACGTTAATTATCTTTTTTATATTTAAAATGATAGACCAATCAAATATTAATTCTAATTATAACAATATAATTGTTTCAGTCAATTACTACTATATATAGGCTACATATGTCTTTATTTATTTTATTAGCTTAACATATATTTATATTCTCAAATATCAATAATAGTAAGCTTAACGTTATGAGTTTTTATAAATAAATTTCACTAGTCTATATGTAATAGTAATTAAATATATTATACTTGATTTATGTTTCAAAATCATAGACAAACACAACTAAATAAATCTCATGTAATTCCTACTGTAACATCAAGCACTAAGTCTATGTACAAAATGTAATTACATACAATGTTTATTCCACAAATATGTACTAACAATTAAAATATGCAAATGTTAATATCTAATTACAACATAATAACTCTAAAAATTAAACACACAATGCATATAATTTTTTTAATTTAATGTGGTGTGTGCATGGGTCTTATCAATTCTTCTATCATCCTTTACCATCTCCATTTATGTCACCCTCTCTGATGATGCTCTCCCTCTATCATGCTCTGAGAGATGAACTCTCTTACATCCATCTCATAAAAAGAAGGCAGTTAGTCAAGTACATCATGATATAAATAATAAAATAATACTATAATGATAAAGTAACATAATCATTATGTACAAAATTCATAATTATCCATCACATAATAATGAACTCATGAAATCTAAGTAATCGTACATCTGTCCCATAATAGCATATGCCTTAATAATTTAGATAAAATTAAAAAAATCAATTTAACAACCATATTAACCCATGGATAAATAGGTAAATAAGTTTAGTGAGAGAATCAGGATGTAACATCTTCCCGCTATACCCCTTTGGCTATCTTGTACAAAATTGTCATTTGCAAAATAGCGATATTGTATAAAAATAAGTGATTTTATTTTTAATAAGATTTTTTGACTAGAAAACATTAAAAAACTATATTATTAAGGTTTTTCCTTCTTTAACTATTGGTAAAGATCTAAAAAAATTGCTATTGTAGCTAATATTAGTTTGTTCTTACATTTTAAACTTTTGTGTATAAATTTTGTATTTTCACATTTTTAAAAGGTGAAAATCTTATATTATTTTATCAAATTTTATTTTTTTGCAACAATAAATTGATAAATAAACCTATAAATAAATTTTAGTATATTTTTATCCTAGTTTAAGGGTTAGATTAATATGATTTTTGTCTTCCTACAATATCGTAGCTTGCAAATTGTGATTTTGTTATAATAGTTACGATTTTACCTAATTACTTGTAATTTTGTAGAACCCATACAATTTCTATCACAATCAATATATAGTCTACAAAACTAAATAAATATAGTTGTAATATCGCATAAAGTTTATGGTATTGTAGTTTTTAGAAGCATTTTTATGTTACACTTATTGTGTATCTATGTTTTTATGAAAACTAAGTATGCTTATTATATTCAGAAACTTTATTTATTTTTTCTTGTCTAATCTACCACAAATAATTTTAGCTACCTATCAAGATGATTTTTTGTTTAATTTTAGATGTTTAATCCTATGTGTAAATTCAAATTTGTCTTATTTCACCTTGAAAGCCTACCTCAAATTTTGAAACTTTGATTAGTATATAAAAAAGGGTTATAAATATGGGTAATAAAACCTAAACCACACTATACTAAGGGTTTTAGAATTGAATACATTGGAATAATATGAAGAGGGCTTAGACTATATGTAGTTATCCCACCTATGTGAATGTGTGATCAATAGTGATTTGGTAGAATGCATGAAACTGGATTGGATTTCAACACTTGAAAATATAAAAATTTGAACTTAATTTTTGTGTTTAGACTTTTCTTATTAACATATACTTTTATGGATTTTCATATAGTGATGTTTTTGGATAGTGCCTCAAGGATGTGCAAACATATTGCTTAATATTCAAGTGATTTCCCAAGTGAACTCAAGATAAGAATAACCTTAGGCTCAATGTGTTTATATAAATGACTCTTTGTTTAATTTCAATCTATAAATGACATATAAAACATGTGACTTGACCAAGTGAAGGGTTTAAATTTGAAAAATATCCATTTAGATAAACTAAGACACTATTGGTAAAGGTAGATGTTACCAATAATTGATAATGTGTTATTTTTGTAGGCACTATTTAGGATAGATGAAATGATGATCTGAAGAATGGTGAAATTATACATAGGAGAATAGAATAGTTAGTTATATATTATAGATACATTATATATGGATGATCCAAATTTGGTAAGGCTTATCCTATAGATACATGAATGGCTAGGAGAGAATGTGATCAAGATTCATTTGTTTATGCACAAATCATGTATGTTAAGAATTAGTAAAAACTAAAATTTTAAAGTGTCTAATACAAATTTATGTATCTAAAAATTCATACTAATTATTCAAAATATGCCTCACCAATTACTTGCTAAGTAATTTTAAATAATAATACTCAATGTTTATTTCAACCTATTATACATGAATTGGTTTTCAACTCATATCAGTATTTCATTGAACTTTGTCATTTAGTTAAGAACTATGAGATCAAGATTTTAGAGGGAAACATTATTAAATATGGTACTAGTTCTATTATCTCTAGTGAATATAAATATCAATGTAAAACAAAATTTTAAGCTAAGGATAATATTGCTACTTTTCAACCTAGTAATAGGACCAAGAATGTAGTCAATGTGGTAACTTAACCACCTAATAGACTTATCCTTATGAAAAAAGATTAAACACAATTTTTACTATTAATTGGGAGTCACACCAAGTACTTGAATGATTATTTAAATGTAATATGCTATAATTATATCCACTATGGGAGTTTGTAGCCTTTACCTAAGAGATATGATATATTTTTTTATTAATGCTAAATATGGGTTTTAGAGAGGGACCCTAACCTTTACATAAAACATACATGAATGATCATAAAAACCATATATATATTGATATGACTAAAAAAATGATCAAAAACACCACACAACTATAATTGAAACACAAAAATAGCAATAAAATAGGAGAAAAACAAAAAAGGTGCCTTATCACCCAATGCATTTCCATCCATCTAATACTTCAGTCTAGATCTCAATCATTTTCTTGATAGTCAAATCGATGTTCTATAAAATGTGAGGATCACCTTCTTTTTTGACCACCAGGGTCTTCCTCTTCTTATATGACCTAATAGTTCCATCTTCCTCATTTTTTCTCTTAACTAGATACTTCGGTCCCTCCATACTCTTCATAAAAATTTTCATGGCACACATTTGAATGCAAAAATATTTCTAAGATTCTCCTTGATTCTCATTTTGTTTCTCAATACACTTGAATTTAGTATTAAGAACCTAAATCTATCTCTTAAACTCTTACACATCAACCTTTGAATAGAAAATCATATCATCTTGATTGATACTCTTTACCATATCATTAAGCCTCAAGATATCTTTCATAAACCAATGGAGAAAGACCTTGTGAGGCTCTACATCCTCTTTAATTTTCTCTAGCCTATCATGTTCCTTCTACAAAAGTTCAAAATCTTTTGAAAATTCTCCCCACCTTTGTTAATATAAAAATTAGTATCATTCCTTACAACCTTCACATCATGTTCTCTAAGACTCTACAAACCTTCAACCACCTCCTTAATTTTATTCTCATCCCCCCTCATAGAGATTTTCTCCATGGCCTCTTCACAAAGATTTTTATTTTTCATATTTTCCCATCCATTTATCCCAGTATCCAGAACATCATCCTCAAGACCACTCATAACCTCAATAAATTTAATGTCAGAATCATGATCTATATAAAAACTGCCCTACTCCATAGAGTTATCCATCCCATGTTTAACCTTAGAATTAACTTACAAATTTCTTTTCAAACCCCCTACTACCTTATTATGACCCTTTTCATTATGGGTTGGAAAACATGCCTAGAATTTATAGAATTAAAATATTTATAAATCAAAAAGATAACAGCCTGATGTAATGACATTTTTTTGTCCTTCTTGACATCTATCACCAAAATTTATAGTGAATGTAGAATATAAAAAGGCACACTAATAGGGAAATTATATCTAAAATAGTTCAAAATAGGAAAATGGTAGTAATGAACAACCATAAAACTTCCATCAAGAGTAACATACCTTATTATCTACTTAGCTACTTCATCATATGGATTTGGAAAATATTCCCTCAATAACCCCTTAATAGGAAATTAATTTCTCATTCTCCAACAAAAATTTCTCCACTTTTGGCTTCTAATCCATGCTCAAATTGATGTACCTAGTATCCTAAATATTTAGACTAGTGATTTGGGTAATCAATCCCTCTAACATATCCACCGACACATTCTTAATCTCCACAACCCACTCATTAAAATTCACTACAAGATTTTTAGACAAATGTTGATTAAATCCCTCATTTATATCAATGAAACTTGTAAGACCAACAATATGAAAAATCTCCCAAATTCCCAAATTTATCCTTAACTTGTTAGATAATATTGGTTCAACTCTTCTCAAATACCCCCCCCCCCCCCCCCCCCCCCCCCCACAAGTGCCCCCATATTGAAAAAGGAATAGAAATCCCACACAAAAAGAACAATAATTAGGGACCTTTCTCATGCCATAGGAAATCTAACCTTACCACAAATCCTAATGAAAAAATATACCATCATATAAAAAATTTCATGGAATGTATCATAATAAATAACCTCTAAGCAACGGTTACTCCCAATAGTTCACATACACTCTCTAAAAAGGCAATCTTAGAAACATCAACCCTCCAAATCCACTTAGTATAATAATAACTAACCATAATTGGAGAATATAAAAAATATAAAACTTAAATATTGTGGAAAACACCCTTTCTTCAAATGATAGAACTAATATAATTTGGTAATTCATCATCTTTATGCCAAATATTAAGAAATTATGCCACCACACCCTTATTAGAAAATCTATCAACTAACTGATTACCCTCCCTATAGACATGATAAAATTCAATATTTTTAAAGGATTGCCAATATGAGGATTTATTCAATGATATGGATAATTCTCTAGCTTACCTTATCAATATTTATAAGACAATTTATAATATTTAGGGAATCCCCCTTAATCAATAATTTTTTAATACCAATACCCCTAGATAATTACACTCCCCATAAAATAGTTAGATCTTCCACCATATGATTAGTATAATAGCCCATACTTCCCTCATATGATGCCACCATCTACACTTTTTCATCTCTTAGAACACCACCATCCCCTGACATGTTCGGATTAACTTTCAAATCCCCATAAAATTTTAAGTTAACCCATCCTGGTAAAGGGACCATCCATTTCACATTTTTCGTATTTTCTAATCTAGGATCTACTAGAGTTTAATTATTTAAACACAACTACCAATTTTGAGTTATTTTCTCTTATAAATGTCAAAATATATGATTTCCCCCATAATCGATACTTTTTAAACTCTCAATGAGAAGATTCATAATCTTAATATCTATTCTCTTACTTGAACTCATGACATTCCTACAAATCCTATTATTCTATTATTTCCAACCCCCCCAAAGAAGGTTAATAAAATCCAAACACAAAAGTTTATTCATCTCCTACTTTGAAAATGCAGCCTCCCAAGCAAGCTAATAAAGTAACTAATTATGATCAACTACCCGCTATTACCAAAATGGGGACCATCCTTTCTTCAGTTCTCAAAATTGCCCAAGATGCTAAGCATGTTAAATCATTTAACTGCATATAGATTTGATTTAATTTAACCTAAATTATGCATTTGAAATATCTAGTTAATAGTTCATTTTAAAATAACAATTGACACTTAGAAATATTTGGATTATTGCAAGTTTTTTTCAAATTTTTATTCAAATAATGAATTATTAACCATTAATGTTTCAAGGATGTGCAGACTAGATTTTGATAAGGGAATGTGACCTGTATCTCTAATCAACATGAACAAAGTAAGCTTCACTAGATCTTATTAAACTAGAATTATGATGTGTTTAAAGCATTTTATTACAAAGTTTTGCTTTAAACTCATTTAAATCTACCTAAAGCCTGTTATGGCATCTTCAAAAATCTAACTTAGCTTCTCACTTGACCTCGAAGGATGTCAAATTTAAGTATTGGTTTATGAAGCCTTAAAGAATGTTAAAGTTCATATTAAGCTCAATAAGGATAGGTATCCACCTCACTAGGATTCACATCACCTTAAGAATTCATTACATCTTATGAAAGACACTTAGAGAAAACCTACTAAGTATATGAGTTATATGGCATAATCTAGAGAGTTCACAGAGAATCTAGCCATTGGAATTCAAATATTAGGGATACATGTCGTAATCTTAACCCCCAAAATCAATCCCATTCAATCTAAGACACCACACATCCCCCACACATCCCAATATAATAAAAAAGCCTATGAGATGACTTTGCATGTCTCAAATACAACCAAATAGACTTGAGTAGCCTTCTAAAGGATGCATGTTCCCTTTAGCTTCATCTAAGATTGATGCATGTACACACCATGTTTTATCCATCCAAATACCATAAGAGTTTGAAATATAGACATCTAAGAGTACTCAAGCTATCCGATCAAGGCTTAATGGTATATGACTATCCAAAGCACCTTCTAAGAGTGAAATTTTGTAGAATAATAAACAAATTATCATAAGAGTAATGCATGTCCACTTTGGGTCCATATAATGATGCCATATGTCATACCCATGCCATTTCTAGTTGAGATTCATAAGATTACCTCCAAGAGGGATGCATGTTTCCACTTGAGCCACATGATTGGCACCAAGTTGCTAATAGTTGTCTAAAATACTTTTGAGGGAGACACCTAGAAAGCAAGGCCATGATTGCCTTCCAAGGGAGACAAAAGGCAAGCAAAGATTTGATTACCTTTTGAGAGATCCACCTAGCAAGAAAAGCTTTGATTGCCTGTGAGAATGATGTGTGGCACTCCCATAAAAAATAAAAACTCAAAAGTGCCACCCAAGATCCCATGAGGTAATAAAAAAGTACCACATGTATAGACTTTGAGTTGACTAAGTATCTTAGTCATATTCAGGCCCCATGAGGACATAGTTGGATCTGAGGTGGCAACTATGTGCTAAAATGTGGCAATATTTAACTTTAATGCTTAAAGTGATGGAAAATCAAAGGTGAATTAAATCTAAATTTTAACTCTAGTTAAATTAATTTCCAAAATAAATAGTTCAAATATTTCACCAAATATATGAAAAGTTGACAAGCTCACCATTAATATGACAAGAACTAGGATCTCCATCAACATTACATTAATCAGGGAAATCTTTCAAAAGGCTACTCAACTAGGCCATTGATATTCACATTTCAAAATCTATATGTATTTACTCTCTTTATTGTCTATGCTCTCACAATATGATAAATCTCAAGCTATTTACAAAATACACTCTAGACTACCATTATTAAAGCTTGAAAGTTGTTGGAGGATACCAAAAGGACATTGATTTATACCTAGGGTATTAGAAGAGATAGCACAAGCAGGCCCCTCCACTCTGGGTAATAGCATTTACTTTAGAAATTATGAATTCTTGTTCAAATATGGTACTTTCATTATCTACAAAGACATTGAATTCATTCTAGAAGCCATTACATTTTGGGGCATACTCTATAGTAGTATATACTTCAATGTATAATCAACTAGGGTAGTTGATGAGAATAAGACTATGCCTCACATAATCCAATTGGCCTGTGATATCTTTGCCATAAATGCAATTAGTGTTCATAAGGTCACAATCAAACCATAGGTCCTGCGATGTGTTGAACTAGTTTATGGTATCTTTTGGAGGTCAAGATGTGAAGATGGGCTACTTAAATCAATATCCTAAGGGATCCTAATTTATTTCATAGCAAGTCCAAGATTTGAGAAGCAATATGAATTAACTTCACCAAAAATTGAATAAATCTAAGTAATCATAGATAACTTGTATGAGGTGCACTCCTCAAAAAAGGTTTTGGCTATATGGGTGACTAACCCAATAAGAGCTATCTTGATGGATGACTAAGGGAACTTACCTATTCAACAATTCAAGAAAGGAATCAGGATTGGTCTTGCTTTCCTCAATAGAATGTTTGGAAATCCACATCTTGGCTATGTAAACATAATGAATCATCTACTACTATAGATAATCTTGGAGGATTAATAGATTCCCCCACTTGGGGAAGTCATAAGCAATAATCTAGTATATTCAATAAATGACACTTAAAATAATGATGCCCCATTCTTCATGATGAGTTAATTATTAGATGTCATCTATACAACTACAAAACAAGGTCAAAATTTATGGTCCTTCAACTAATAGGATGTTTTTCCTCAGTTATTCTATGTAATGCACATTCATCACTTCAAACACAACATAAGAGTGATTACAGTAGAATTCTACCCAGTTGTTTACAAGTCAATCACTATGTGTGAGATGTTAAGGGTTCCCTCAAAATTTAGGCATAGCTTGAGAGACATGGGTAGCTACTAGTTGTACCTAGATTGCATAGTCATTAGAATAGAGGGAGTAATGGTGGATCCTCTTAGATTACCAAGGTATGTGCCAATGAATTTGGTTGAGGAAGAGATGGCTTATCAACTACTACATAGAGTTTGTTATTCCCAAAGTCCATCACTTGTTTTTGTGGACAACATGTCGACCATTTTGGTCCTGTAGGCCAAAATACTCTCTTTCTTTATCAATTTTTTTTTTGAGTAGTTAAGTTTTTCAAATAACTCAAGCCTTTTCAGCTAATAAAATCACAAGTTGAATAGGTAGGCTTTCTCAAAGGGAAGTTCAAAATACTTAAGGCATTTCCTAAGCATTTTGAGGATGGTTCAATGCCAAGGTTCAATAAAAAGACTTAATGATGGGGTTCAAATACTTGGAATGAACCATTGAACCGTTGAACCATTAAACCCTGCCTCTGAAAGGCTCAAAGGTTCAATGAGTTCAATGACTTCGATGAACTTAAAGAATAAAAGGATCCAAAGCGTTAGAATGAACCATTGAACCATTGAACCCCACTTCCAAAAGGTTCAAAGGTTAAATGAGTTCAAAGGTTCAAAGAGTTCAAAGTTTGAGTGGAATCTTCAAGTGAATGGATGAAGTGAAAGATTCTAGAAAATGGTTCAACTGAAGAAGAAAACTAAGTGAACACAACCCTTTACAAAACATTGAAATGCTAAACCATTAAATCATTGAACCATTAAACCAAAAGAGTTCAAGGTTCAAGGTTCAAAGTGGTTTAAGTGACCGGTGATGTCCCCATAGACATCAAATTCAGGGTGATGGAATAAATGTTGATTTTTGAAAGAGCACAAACCTGAGAACAAACTTAGTGACCAACCAAAAAATGAGCTAAAAGAGCCAGTTGAAAGTGAGAAGATAGCCTTGAGAGCTCAGATCACTAAGAAGATACAAAATGTAGCAAGGAAAGAGGGAATGACTACAAAAAATCTAGAAATATCTATAGAAGAGTTATTCTAGTAGGTGGAACAGTCCACCAGGTGGACCTCAGAGAACATAAACATTCAATGGTGTGGCCTATTTTTCTTCATTAAGTAAAGATGAATGGACAACCGTGTAAGCATCATAAAGAAGAATAGGCAACCCATGCTTAAGAGGAGACATTTGAGATGATTTAAAACACCAAAGTTAAGGCTGATGACCTGTTCTAGCATGACCCCTTCACAGAATTTCTAATACATTCAATGCATTCAATACAATATGGGCCATTTTCATGAAAACAAGTGCCCAAGTCTTCCTTTCAATGCTATATATTGCAATCTCTCATTTTGGATAAAGGAGATCTCTCTATTATTAGAAGTTAAGCTCTACTTAAATTGAAAGGCATTCCCAAGACTTTGAGCTCAAATTGTTAATCATATTTTTTTAAGTGAATGAGAAAGCAAGTGACCTTTTAGACTTTGTGTTGAAATAGCTTGTGTTATCTAGGAAATTGTTCTTATATCTTTTTCATAAATATAGTCTTGTCCCTTTAATCAATTAAGTAGAACAAGTGGAAATAAGTTGGAAGATGTCTTGAAGTTGACTGTGGGAGACTTTGTGCAGCCATAATTGTCTTTAGTCTATGTTTTGTGTAAAGGATATTGGAGAGACTTTGAGCTCCCCTCATACTTCATAATATTTTACTTTGTTGTAGTTTGCAGTGGAGACTTTGGGATTCACTTCATTCTATGGTGTCATTTGTCCTAAATCAGTAGGAGAAAAAATGAAAGACTTTGTGCTTTCATGGGTTTCTTGTGGATCCAGTTACTACCTAGGAAGTAATCTTATTATTTGCTGAATATCATTTCTAAAAGAAGAGAAGTGCCTTTAGTAATTACACCAGAATTCTCCTTTGTTATGTGAACATCATCTCTAAAAAAAGAGAGTTAGATGGTATGATTTCACCCCTAAGTCTATTTTTATCTTATATTAGTATATTATAGTTTATAGAGAACCTCCCCTTGCTGAGAGGAGAGATTTATCTCATTCTGGCTATGGTTGATATAACCATTTTTCTATCATTCAGTTGATGACAAAATATTCACCCAACAGTTTCTTGGTGACTCTGCTAGCGAAGAATGAGTAGTTTGAAGCCTCAAGCTTCAAATTAAAGCAATTCCATTTCTTTTCCATTTCCATTTCACACTCTAGTATATCCACCATATACACAAAGCCAAAGAGCTCAAAGTATTGTTAACCCTGTATTTGAGTTGGTGCAGCTGAATAATTTTGATCTTTTTCCTCTGCCATCTTGCCTTCAGTGAACTAGGAGTTTTCCTCTTACAAACATTAGGTCTCCAATACTAGGCAAAGCTACTCTATCCTCTACTAGTAAAGCTTTGTCTATACATATCCCATAGATATTTATTATCCCTCCTTTCACTAGTCATATCATGGCAGCTCAAGGCCCCTGGGGTAATACTTTTGGTCCTCTGAATCTAACCCCACCTTTACATGAGTTACCCCATAGTTCAAGGAATAATTTTCCCAAGTTTTATGGTGATGGGAAAGTTCATTCTAATGAACATATTTTAGCATTTTTCATAGCCTATGGTGTGATAGGCATTGAATATGAAGATATAGTAGTCAGACTATTTGTGGAAACATTACAAGGCACTGCCACAGACTAGTTTTATCATCTACAAGCACAAACTATGACTGACTAGAACACTCTCAAGGCCATGTTTGAGGCTAGATTAAAACCTATAGAAGATGCACATGCCTTGTTATCTCAGATTACATAAATGAATAATGAGCCTCATGAACCTATGTGAGACTTCATTGCTAAGTTTGACAAGCTGAGGAATAGGATTCCTATAATTGCTCAGCTGACACCTAAAAATCTTAAATGATTCTTCATCAATTTTCAACTTCCTAAAGTGAGTTTCCTATTGAGGTGAGCTAGCCACATAGATCTTGCTACATCTCATATTTTGGCCACTGAGGTTGAAGATTATATTATCTTGGTAGGAAAGATAAGAAGAGATCCTAACAAACATAAATCTTCGTCATCTTCTAAAAATTTTTCTACAGGCACCATTGATCCTATAGTGCAAAATTTAGAAAATGAATTGCTGGATCTGAAAAATCAAATGGCACAAGGGATGTCTACTCCTCCTTCTTATCGAGACATACCAAGGAGGATGTTTCCCAACCAGTCATATCAGGGCAATGCTGCCAGAAATCAAGGGCAACCAAATTGTCTTCCTCCCCCATAGGGAAAGCTTGCCATTAAAGTAGCACCAACTAACTCAATAGTTAGTCATCATGAATCCAAACATGATTTATCTTTCCAACCTAAGTTGGACCAAGAAGATGACACTAACCTCTTTACAGAAGGTGAAGAAGAATTAGTTGGTGACTCCAACATTGGTTTCTTGAATTATCAGGATGAAGGTAGAAGTAAAAGAGAAGTGTTTGATGGATCATACATTATATTTATCAGGTCTCAAAAATATTCAACTCAATAAGTTGATAAAGGAATAATAGGGGAATAATTTTGACTAACAATTTCAATTGCTAAATGGGGGACTTCACTGCCTTTCCAATCAAAGGACCCGATGATCAATAAAAAGTAAGTACCTCAAACAATCCTACACCTTCTGCTTCAATTTCTTAGACCAGTACCACACTCAATAAAACCCAAAATGATGGAATTCCTTCCTCTATTTCTAATTCATTTCAGTCATTTGATATAATTAATCATACTAGGAAGACCAAGATCCAAATGTCTGAGTTTGAATATTTACAAGCCAACCCTGAGCAACTGGATAGGTTAATTGAATGCATCAATAACAAAACCATCCTTGTAAGATAGGATGTTTCAAAGGTAACCCATGATCTGCCAAAGAACACATCTACTTAAAATAATCTTATCATTACTCCTCATGGGAAGATAAAACCTTTCTACATTTCCTTACTGATAAATGGTTATACGCTGAACAATTGCATAACAGATTCTGGCACCTATGACAATGTGATGCCCACCAAGGTGGCAAACTCTCTCGATCTCACGCTAAATAAATTTTTTGGGAGATGTTTCTCCATGGAAAAAAACAAGTGCCACTTTTGGGATAGATCAAAGATGCCCAATTTGCATTTGTGGCCTTCCTAGATAAAAGAATTAAAATGATAGTCCTGATGGCCGATGTTCTAGCCTCCTATGACATTCTACTTGGGCAATTTTTTTTTAAGGATGTTGGTGGAGAGTTAACCATGGAACTGTCTGAGGTGAGGATACCTATCAAGGGCATCATGCAAAGGCTACTTCTTGAGAAGGAGTTAAAATACATTATCACCCAAACATCAGCCCTTGAGGCTCAAATTTTATTTGAATCCTTAGGAATGGGCAACTACTTTGTGTCTATTGAAGATGTTCATGTTTCGTCAGATGAAAGTTCTATCAGTTACAATCCAAAAAATTCAGACAAGACATCAAAAGAATTAGTAGATCATAGTACAGATGAAAGATGATCTTCCCTCCCTAATGAAGAAAAATTTGATAGAAGATCAGATATTAATGATGTCTGGATTCTTGAATTTGATGACAAAAATTCTTGTACTAGTTATGGAGCTGGAGTTGTTTTGATATCTCCTTAAGGAGATATTTTTCCCTACTCATACAAGTTGTAATTTATCAATACCAAAAACACCACCAAGTATGAATCTTTGCTACTCAAATTAAAGGCTACTCAAGCTAAAGGCATCAAACTTCTTCACACCCAGAGAGATGTTGAGCTAGTGGTTTGTCAGGTGAGAAATCTGTATCAAACAAAGAATGAAAGATTTCAACATTATCGCAATTTAGTGTGGGATTGTCTTAAAAGTTTTGATGCTTTCAATATTTCTACTGTGCCTAGAGAATTCAATAATTGAGCAGATTCCTTGTCCATCTCTATAACTCTCATGGTTCCTCACCGAGATTTCAAAGAGCACAAGTAAACTATTGAGCTGGTCTTTCAACCAAGTGTACTAGATAATGCTAACCATTGGCAGGTATTTAATGGTGACAACCAAATCATTGATTTTCCAAAATAGATGGATAGATTTGAGAAGCTTCATTTTGAAGGCAGTGAATCTCCACCGTAGGAATCAACTTCCAAAACAAATTTAAAAATTGGTGAAAAGTTCCTTCAGCTCAAATAGAATAAAATTCCCAAAGGATTAGTTTCTTTTGAGAAGTTATTTGATAAACATGATAGGTTTATCAAGAAGCCACAAATGGACTCAAAATCCTCCAAGGATATTGATCAAATAAATTTGAGTATAGAAGATAATCCCAAAATGTTCAACATCAGGAATTGTTGCACTCCTAATAAAAAACTCAAATTCATTTCCCTGCTTCACCATTACATTGATGTTTTGGCATACTCTTATGATGATCTAAAATCTCTCAAGCCTGAAGAAATTCAGCATGAAATTCCTCTCAAGATTGGGTCATTGCCTCACAAGTAGAAATAAATAAAGTACAACCCTAGGATATCAGGCACTATTTTTTTTGAGATACAAAAAATGTTGAATGCAAGAATTATTTTCTCAATCCATCATTCCACCTAGATTGTGAACATAGTCCCTGTGAGAAATAAGAATGGAGAAATTTGCCTGTGTGTTGATTTCAAAAGTCTAAATCAGTCATCTTTAAAAGACAACTATCCCCTACCCATCATGGATCAGCTGCTATAAATAGTGGCTGGTGTAGAGATGTTATCAATGTTAGATGGTTTTTTGGGATATAATCAAGTGGAAGTTGGTGAATTAGATCAACATAAGACCTCTTTCACTACACCTTGGGGTACCTTTGCATTTCACAGAATGCCTTTTGGTTTAATCAATGCTGGCACCACCTTCTAGAGAGTGATGGATCTTGCCTTCAAAAACAAAATGGGGATGTTCATTATGCTATACCTTGATGACTTGACAATTTTTTATAAACATCATCCTGATCATGTGCATCATCTACAACAAGTGCTAGAGTGATGTTGGCAAAATGGTATTTCTCTTAATCCCAAGAAGTCAATTTTTGGGGTTACAAAAGGTAAATTTCTTGGTCACATTGTATCCTGAGAAGGCATAAAGATTCACCTAGAAAGATTCAAATCCATCCAAGAGCTTACTCTTCCTACCAGTATGACTACAATCTATTCTTTCTTTGGAAAGGTAAATTTTCTATGAAGGTTCATTCTTGAATTCACAGAAAAGACTTGCCACATTGTCAACATGATGAAGGGTAAATCTACTTTTAGCTGGACTGAAGAAGGCAAGTCAACATTTCAAAACATCAAGGAAGCTATCACCCATGCCCCAATCTTGATTACACCAAAGACTTCATGATATACATCTATGCTTCTAAACACATGCTTTCAGCCATTTTGGTTCAATAGAACAAAGAAGGTGTGGAGTCCCCCATATCTTTCAAGAGTTGTCCTTTAAAAGCTCATGAGCTAAAATATTCAAACATGGAGAAGCATGCTTATGCTATGGTTAAGGTAGTAAAATACTTCCATTTTTACATCCTAAACTCACACGCTATTTCTTTGGTTCCTGATATAATAGTAAAGTCCATTCTAACTCAATAGGAGTTTGTAACTAAATGGGGTAATTAGATTGCTAAAATCTAGGAGTTTGAACTTGTTATCAAACCTATGAAGCTTGTGTAGGGAAGAGGTCTATGCCAGTTAATTTCTCATAACATACTAGAAGAAGTAGGGCATGAAGAAATAAAGGTTGAATACATGCCTACAGTTCTCTTTGTCACCACTTTGAATGAGTGGTATTCTAATATTGCTCATTTCCTTACCTCTGGTGAATGTCCTACTCACCTGTCTCATAAATAAAAGAGGACTGTTAAGTTGAAAGCTACTAACTTTGTCTTATAGGACAATGGTTTATACAAGAGGAGCCTTGTTGGGGTGTTTCTTCATTACATGGATAAAGTGCAACAGAGAAAACTTTTGGAGTCTTTCCACAATTTGGCTTGTGAAGGACATTTTTTTGCACTTGTGACTACCCATAAGATTCTATGAACTAGGTACTATTGGCCTACTCTATTTTGAGATTCATACACTTGGGTGCGTAGATGCGAGCTATGCTAATAGTTCATTGGGAAACCCAAGTTGGCCACATTACCTCTCAAGCTTGTGGTAATTGAAGAGCCTTTTCAGTAATGGGGAATTGATTTCATTGGCACTGTAAACCCATCCTTGAGTGGTGGACATGACTATGTTCTCATAGCCATAGAATATTTTACCAAGTGGGTGGAAGTCATTTCAGTCAAGCATGCTACTTTAGAAATGATATGTAATTTCCTCAAGGAAAATATTATTTTTTAGTTTGGAGTCCTAACCAAGATTGTAATAGACAATGCATCCTATTTCTCTTCTCATGAAGTTACCTAATTCTAATAATATTATGGGATTATCCTCTTCCACTCTTCTAACTATTATCCACAAGGAAATGGTCAATTAAAATCAAGCAACAAGAACCTAGTGACCATTATCAAGAAGCTAGTAGATAACAATCAGAGAACCTGGCATAAAGCATTACTTGACACTTTATGGGAAGATAAGATTACACCCAAAAGGGTGATAGGTATGTTACCATTGCAACTTCTATATAGTTTAAATGTAGAGATATCAATCACCTTGGAATTACCAACATTAAAGTTGGCAAAGGCAGTAGAAGATTCAACTTTTGAAAGTTATATCGACAAGAGGATCATGTGCTTGACTACATTAAATGAGAAAAGAACTATGGTCATGGATCGTATTGCTACACATCAAAGTCTGGTAAAGAAACTTTCTGACCAAAAAGTAAGGATTTGTGATTTTTAGATTGGAGATCAAGTCTTGTTGTGGGACAAGAGGAGAGAACCAAAAGGAATGCATGGAAAATTTGATTCCTTATGGAGAGGTTTATTTGCCATTCATTGATTAAATGGTGAAAATAGTTTCTTACTAAAATATCAAGATGGAATGCCATTTTCACTACCTCATAGTGGGTAGCATCTGAAG
The DNA here is from genome assembly GCA_037957365.1 of Torreya grandis. Taxonomy (NCBI): domain Eukaryota; kingdom Viridiplantae; phylum Streptophyta; class Pinopsida; order Cupressales; family Taxaceae; genus Torreya; species Torreya grandis. The sequence goes on from JARHVA010003080.1 coordinate 1,061,567, forward strand.
CACTTCAATCCTTGAAGTATTAGATAAGTCTAATTGTACATATGTATAGTCTTTCTTTGTTTTGTGTTGTTCATTTATTTTTGGTGCCTTTATTTTTGGGTAAGCATGACTCCATATCCCATTGACATAGATGAATGCACATAGAGTATGGATTCTACTCCCTTCAATTACTTCAAATCTCAACCAATGGAAGTTCCCCAACTGGAGCCAACTATTATTCCCAAAATCTGTCACTTGTTTTTGCAGACAACATGCCGACCATTTTGGTCTTGTAGGACAAAATGCTCTCTTTCTTTATCAAAAAATGTTCCGAGTCGTTAAGTTATTCAAATAAATCAAGCCTTTTCAGCTAAGGAAATCATATGTTCAACAAGTGGGCTTTCTCAAAGGAAAGTTCAAAATACTTAAGGCATTTCCTAAGTGTTTTGAGGATGGTTCAATGCCAAGGTTCAATCAAAAGACTTAATGGTAGGGTTCAAAGAATTGAAATGAACCATTGAACCATCAAAGCATTAAACCCTACCTCTAAAAGGTTCAAAGGTTCAATGAGTTCAATGACTTTGATGAACTTAAAGAATAAAAGGATCTAAAGAGTTAGAATGAACCATTGAACCCTGCCTCCAAAAGGTTCAAAGGTTTAATGAGTTCAAAGGTTCAAAGAATTCAAAGTTCAAGTGGAAGCTTCGAGTGAATGGATGAAGTGAAAGATTCCATAAAATGGTTCAATTGAAGAAGAAAACTAAGTGAATGAGGCCCTTTACAAAACATTGAAATGATGAACCATTAAACCGTTGAACCATTGAACCATTAAAGCAAAAAAGTTCAAGGTTCAAGGTTCAAACTGGTTCAAGTGATTGGTGATGTCCCCTTAGATGTCAAATTTAGGGTGATGGAATAACCATTAATTTTTAAAAGAGTGCAGACCTGAGAACAAACTCAGCGACCAACCAAGAAAGGAGCTGAAGGAGCCAGTTGAAAGTGAGAAGATAGCCCCGAGAGCTTAGATCACCAAGAAGAGACAAAATGTAGCAAGGGAAGAGGGAATGACTACAAAAAATCTATAAATATCTACAAAATATTTATTCCAATAGGTGGAATAGTCCACTAAGTGGACCTTAGAGAACACAAACATTCAATGGTGTGGCTTATTTTTCTTCATTAAGTAAAGATGAATGGATAACCGTGTATGCATCATAAAGAAGACCAGGCAACCCATGCTTAGGAGGAGACATTTGAGATGATTTAGAATACCAAAATTAAGGTTGATGACCTATTCTAGCATGGCCCCTTCATAGAATTTCTAATGCATTCAATGCAGCATGGGCCATTTTCATGAAAACAAGCACCCAAGTCTTCCTTTGAATGATATATATTGTAATCTCTCATTTTAGATAAAGGAGATCTCTCTATTAATAGAAGTGAAGATCTACCCAAATTGAAAGGCATTATTGAGACTTTGAGCTCAGATTGTTAATCATATTTTTTTAAGTGAATAAGATGGCAAGTGACCTTTCAGACTTTATGTTGAAATAGCTTGTGTTATCTCGGAAATTTTTCTTATGTCTTTTTCCTAAATATAGTCTTGTCCCTTTAATCAAATAAGCAGAACAAGTGGAAATAATCTAAAAGATATCCTAAAGCTGACTATGGGAGACTTTGTGCTGCCATAATTGTCTTTAGTCTATGTTTTATATAAAGGATAATTTAGAGACTTTGAGCTCCCCTCATCCTTCATAATCTTTTACTCTATTGTAGTTTGTGGTGGAGACTTTGGGATACACTTAATTCTATTGTGTCCTTTGTCCTAAATCAGTAGGAGAAACAACAAAAAACTTTGTGCTTTTATGGGTTTTTTTTGGATCTAGTTACTACCCAAGAAGGAATCCTGTTGTATGTTGAATATCATTTCTAAAAGAAGAGAAGTGCCTTTATTAATTACACCAAAATTCTCCTTTGTTCTGCAAACATCATCTTTGAAAAAAGAGAGATGGATGGTATGATTTCACCCCTAAGTCTATTTTCAGCTTATATTAGTATATTATAGTTTATAGGGAACCTCCCCTTGCTGAGAGGAGAGATTTATCTCATTCTAGCTGTGGTCACGACATCCATTTTGCTGTATAAATCTCCTTTTGTTGTGGTTGATATAACCATTTTTCCATCAGTCAGTTGATGACAAAATATTCACCCAATAGAGTTGATGGCATCTTCAAAAATAAGAAGAAGAATTTCCCCCATAAGGCTCCATATAATCTGGGGAGGACCAAAATTATCAAATGGCATGATGTTATTGTAGCTGATAGGCATAGGGATTCTTACCTATTTCCTAAGGATGAATTCCAAGCATGGAAATCCAACAATGTCATTGCCAAGCACCTCTTCAAATTTAAGAAATATGTGGATATAGAGTAAAATCACCAATAATAAGTACATAAATGGATATAAAAGGATGATATGAATGATGAGGTGGTCCTAAAAAAATGCAACCAGGAAGACTATTGAGCTAGAGATGAGGCTAGATAGAGATAATAAAAAGGAAGACATTGTTAGGTCTCAGCTACCACTAACTCATCAAATCATTCCTCTACTTCTTTCCACTTCAAGTAGAGTAGGAATAATAAAACATTCCTATTATGAAGAATGAAAAGGAGAGGAGGAATAAGAAAACATTCCTATTATTAGGAATAGACCATGCAAACCTCTACTTCTTGCCACTTCAATTAGATAGAGCCTGCCTCTAAGCATCACACAAAGATGATCTAAAAACCAAATGGACCCCTCCTAGGGCCCATATTGACCTCTAAATTTTTCATGAGAGATTATCTCCAAATTCTAGATCAAATTGACCCTAATGTCATTAACCTTGAATTATAGTAAGGCATTGAGCTCTCAATGGAATAAGGATAAGTATTGGCTATCAAGAACATCAAAAAAGTTTAGAAGAGGAAGAAGGAACCCAAAGCCACTATGAGAGGGGAAATTCCTCCTCCATCAACTTATATAATTAATTTATATCCAAAAATCACACCTCGAACTCCTAATTTAATTACTCCCCCACTACCTTATTTACCAATTGTTAGTACATCTACATCTATTTCTACTTCTACTTCTACATTTTCTCCTCCCACCATTGTTTCCCCATTGGCTCCCCCATCAATAAGCACAAGTAAAACCACCTCTACCCAATCCTAAGTTGATAATATCATGATCCAAGCTAGTACTTCCTTTATATTCAACACTATCCACTTCATTACCCATGCCATTGCCAATATTTCATCTTCATCAAGCTAGGCTATAAGTTTCACTCCTTCCCAGGTAGCCACAACTAGTGCATCCCTTACCATTGGTTCCCTTATATTATCTAGGCCATTAAGGCCTATTTATAAAATTTCCCCCTTCAATAACCACTTAATATCACTACAATAGTAAAGGTGAGTGTGCTTTCAAAACTACCTTCATTTATTCTTAACATGGGCCCTACAAAATCTCTATTTATCACACTTAAGAAAATAGACCCAAAGATATTTCACATTCTTTATATAGCCCTAACCTCTAACTCTACCTAAAAAAATCTAATGAATCCACCTCCAATAAATCCAACACATATTGTTTCCCCAAACTGGGTTAGAGATATCATACATGCAACCAGATAAGAGAGGCCTAAGGTAGTCCTCTCTACACCTCAAATTGGGATGAGGTTTGGTGCTACCCCAAGCACAATGAAGAGGGTAGTGAGGATGTAGGTGGAGGAAATAAAATTTATCTTAGATATGGCCCATGAAAGTGAATATTCCCTATTCACTTTGACAAAGAAGAGGAAAGCTAGCCTTGGAGAGGTGGATGAATATGATGAGGACCTTGTGTCCACAATCCAAACCTAGGTAGAGTCCATAATAGCCTTGATGAATGGGATACAACAAGAGATGAAAAGATTGAAATAATATGTATTACATACAATTCTATAAGGCACTACAATTCAAATAATAAATGTTGTTATCAATGTCTTCAAATTATACAAGATCATGAAGAGAAGATAGGAAGATGGGATCCTAGAGTTTAATGTGGTCATAAAATTTGACCAAAAACTTTCACTTTATGATGCCAAGATGGAAAAATTAGATAGATTTTCAAGGAGTAATAAGTTCCTATACCTCAATTTTTTTCCACTTGAGGATATCGTTATTTCATAGACCATTCTGATGAACAGGAGAAGGTATTGAAGAGGTGGTTGGATCAGGTCAAGAATGCAACTACATCCTTGGAGAAGATTGAATTTAATATTTCCCTCTTATTAAAAGATGTCATGGTCACTAGGGTGACCAAACCTAATGTCACCTTCATGGATGAACAAGAATTTAAGGACCAAAAGATATTTGTTTTGAAGTTCTAGTAGGACATTATCAAGTCCAAGACAATAATTGAGGTGATGAACATTATGGCTTTCACCAATCAAAGGTTAGAAAGAGAATATGCCATTGAAGAAGCACCAAGGCCAGTACTCATAGATCATGAAAGGTTCATCTAGACGACACCTAACTTGTCTTCAACCATGATCTTAGACTTTGGCCAAATAGAGAAAGATTACCTATCCTGTGTAGAGGTTTGGATGAAGGAAGAGGCAAAGAAGAAATAATGGAAACAAAAATAAGCATCTTAGCAACCTCCTTTAGGACCATAAAGAATAATTAGGTTCATTTTATAAATTAAAAATTAAAATATTCCATTGTGGCATTTTATCCACTTGGATTTATTTTGGGTACCGTTCATGGGCCCAGTTAAGCTTGTATAGGCAATTTTTGAAGCCTATAATAGGGGTATTCCCCCTCATTGTAAGGAAGAATAGTTTTTATATAACTAATACAAGGAGCTAAGAATTCGAGAGATTATCTATATACTTTATCATGTAATTATATGATTTCTACTTCTCATGCTTTTAGATGACTAATGGTTTCTTTCTACAAGATAATTTGGTAATAACATTCAATATATGCATCTGTTAGTTTGAGTTTGACACTAGGCTAACAAATCTACTAGTGTATTTTCTCTATTTTCATCTTACAACTAAATGTGCTTATGTAATTTACTATGAATGAGTAACTTTTGTGTAATTTATGCTTTTAGATATATGCATTTACTTTACTCTAAAGCTTTAACTATGTTTATTTAGCTTTGAGCATTGTGCAAGAGTTGGTGAATGTTAGTTTTACATGTTTTGCCTTAGAAGTTAGAAAGACTGACATGTTTGATCATTTGAAGCAAATTATCTTTTCTTCCCTACCCTAGTTACCTTTAGATCTACCCATGACTCACTTTATCTTAGTTAATTATATAAATATTCATGGCTTGTTTGTATTTAATCAATAATTGGAAAAGTTAGATATAATTTCATAGAGATTAGCATGAATAGAGTGTCACTATGTAACATCTATTGTACCTACAACAAGGTCTACTTGTAAACTTATAATTGGTGACCATATCTATACTATTGTGTTATTTCTAATCATATTTGTGTAAAACACTCAATCCCCAAGTATTTCAAGACTTAAAATTGAGTTTGTTACTTTCCCTCATTCCCTAGTGACACATGGATCACATTAAGTGAATCAATAGAAAGGGAAATGTTGGCACTAGAAGGAGGGCATATATACAATTTATTTCATGCATATTGATGGAATTATGGTGTATCTAATTAAATATGTGCATAATTATTTCAAGGTATTCAAATATTATTAAATAACACTAAGGATATACATTCTTTATACAAATATTTTCATTTTTTGAAAGATTTCATCAAAGTTAGTATTCATTTGTGTAAATTTGGTAAATAATCTAGATATTTGTCTAAATTTGTGCAAATATAGGTGAACTACCCTATTCTATAGGCATATTGAAGGTTATTTTGATCATATTTTCAAAGGTTGATGGAAATTTGTTAAATAATCTAGATATTTGTGAGAATTTATTCAAAGGTTAATTGTTGAGACCTTGTTTGTACTGGATGTAAGCATTTAAGATCATAATTTCTCTAATTCATATAGGATCAAGTGAACCTTTGCATAATATTGTGATAAAGAGTGTTTTATATGCTTAAACACCCTTAGATTATTGAATTATTCATGGAAATGCTTTGAAATGTTGGTCTAACACTGATCTTTATAGGTTAACATGCATGACTAACAATATTTGTGTAGGCATTGAAAAATCTAAGGTTTCAAGGCTTTTATACTTAAATATCAAGGTAAATCTACTTAATCTAAATCTTTTCTATATAAATATTGATTGATAATTATAATATTTGACACTTGTGAAGCTATATTTGAAGTTCCTTTGCTCTTAGTACTCATTCTACATCCTGGATTTGCCTAGGATTTGAACCAGGTCTTAATCTAAACCTAGGATCCATTTAACATCCTTAGAAACCCATTGAAAGGATAGAGTATACAAAGGTAAATGTAGGAATTCTAGGACCCAATCAAATTCCCCATCTAATTAAAATTTATGACCCCTCATACTAGTCATGGCATGGTTATTTGGTTCATCCATCATTATCCTTAGATCTATGCATGATTTACAAAAGAACCCAAAGAAATATTTTCCTCTCTTTACCCCCATCGATAGAGTAATCACTGAAGATCATATAAAGTCCTTTAAGAAATATTTGAGGTTTCTTAATATGATTCATGAGGATGTAACTTGTCACCTCTTTCCATTTACATTCCAAGATGTGGCTTATGATTGGTTCCTCAACTTGTTATAATATTCCATCATGTAATGGGTTAGTTTAGTGATACCTTTATTGCCTAATTTGGTAGGGTAATAAGCCTAGGAGTTGTGTACCAGTAGCTCACCACCCTAAAAATGGGCATAAAGAAACTAATTAGAACATTTAATGTAAGGTTATATAATATGTATACCCTAACATCCCCACCCTATAAGTTGACATATGATCTGGCTGTGGAAATATACAAGAATGCCTTAGATCCAATGACAAATATTTTCCTAAGAAGAGCCTTGAATATTAACATGTTACCTTTGGCATATGCTATATCCATTCACATTAATGAAAAGATGCACCCACAGGGGCATCCTACCTTTGCTATAATAAATATTGATCCAACTATGTCTACTCTAGATGTCATACCCAACATGAATCATAACATGCCTACCTTAAACCAACTACTAATAATGAACCAGTTACCTTTGAGCCATGTTGCACCCAACTAGTAGCTAGGATTCTTCAACCAGTCAAATGCTAAAGCACATCCCTATAATAATATCAATCAATTGCTTGTGATTTTAAATAATACCAATGTCCAAATTTTAAACCAAAAAATGAACTTAGAGCCTCCAAAGGGAGAATAAGATTCAATATAAAGAACCATTTAGAAAATCATTGATGATTTCTTAGATCTCAAGAAATAAATGAGAAATACTCGTGAGAGGTTTACTATAAATTATAATCTCTAGAGACATAACAAATCATTCAATATACCTAATAATAATAGTGAGCCCCTTTTGATTAATTTTCTTGAGATCAACATTTGTGAGTTAACCTTGCCCAACTAGTGCCAAGTGTATAATACAACTAGACATGGAGAACTAGACTATGCTGAGTTTTGTCATGCATTTGAAGCCATTCAGATCCAAATTGAGGCTTTTAAGATGAATCCCATTGATCAAAGTAATGATAAAGGATATGATAATACCAATGATGCCTCTAGAACTTCAGAAAGAGTCCTTAGGGTTGAGACCTATGACTTTCCCAATCAAGATGAAAATGAACCTGAAGATAATATTGAGTATGTACATTATTTCCAATAATAATAGAGGAGAAAATATGCCTTGAGAAGTAAAGGTCAAAATCCACCCTTGACAACTTCCACCCCACCTAATAAACTAGATACATCTCCTAATGGAAGGATAAACAATAATCATCCACCCCATAAAGGAAAGGAAAGTTAGCCAACAACAAAATCTCCTTTCACAACATCAAAAGGTAGATATAACATAGTGGAAGATATAAAGAAGATCAAGGTGAATATAATATTACATGAACTCACTCAAATCATTAAATAACATGATTTATTATTAAAATCATTGAATGAAAAGCCTAGCTTTAGGAAAACTTAACCAAATCAGGATTAGATATCAGTGTAAGCTTTCTTTTCTAAGAAAGAATAAAGTTAGATTTGGGTATTTAATTAAGTATTTTGACTCATTCAATGTTATTTCCTTGCCTAGGGAGAAGAACTAATTGGTAGATGTTATAGCTTCAACAGTAGCAAACATGGTTCCTCTAGAGACTTTGAACTTGTAGGAATTTACCATGGAGATAATTTAATGCCCCTCTATGATAGACAATAGCTATCACTTCCAAGTTTTTGATGATGAAAAGCAAATAATTAACTTCATGTGTAGTGTTGGCATATTTAAATCCCACATTATTGATGAATATGATGAAAGTTTTATACAAAATTCAAAGGACAATGAGAATGGATTTATCTAACTTAAATAGAACCAAATTCCTAGAGGCATGATATCCTTAGAAAATATGTTTGATCAAGATAAACAAATAACTGAAGCTAAATAACCTAAGGTGAGAAAAAAATACTATAAGAAAGTTAACTTAAGAAGTCCTGAAAATGAGTAAAGTGTTAACCATTAGTGTCCTAGATTGCACCCTAGCTAAACAAAGGATGGTTCAGGTCCTCTAATCAAATATAGTCTAACATGGAAACAACCCTAGGCTATGGGTTACTTAATATTGGGTCATACCTCTAGGATTTTTAACAAGGCTAGCTCCTTAGATGTATCACTTAGATCATTTACACTAAAACCTAGTAATTTCTAGGGTGAAAAGGGAGAGAAAGATAACTAAAAGGGAAATATAAGCTTATGTTGGTGATAAACTTGGAGTAATTGTTCATCTACTCTTACTTGAACTTCAAAAAATATTAATGAGATAAGAAAAAGACTGAATCTACAACTCCAAATGTTTGTTATGAATCAATATTTCATGTAGAGGTTCACCAAGTGATCAAAACCTAAGGGAACTAACGGAAGGCTTGATTTAAGGCACTAACCAGTCGATGTATCCACTTTATAAATTCAATAAAATGATATTAAACACTAAATATGACCTACATAACAAGATAAACTAGTATTTAGGTGAGATTAGGACTTGACAAGGGAGATATTTCTACCACATATGAAAATCAAACTAACATTAACACACTATACTAGAACAATGAAATATAAAACAATCATCTATTCATCTCAAGAGGTTACAAAGCTCAATCTTAGTTGAGTCTAGTCATGCCTAATAGAGGGATTAATTTCAAGGCTTAAAATCCTATATTTATAATAGATGTGAATAAGAGAGATGGGGAACATGTATGGGAGAATGGAGGAGTCATAAATTATCAAGATAATAGTTATACCAACTCCTTGAGATCCTCATGCATTAATGTCACTGGGAATCTATACCATCTTCCACTTGACTTGCTTATGAGGATAAAATCCTTGTATCTTTGGGCCTGATAGATCCATAACCATATCTACATTGAGTAACTATAAGTACCTTCTTGTTGAGGATTTAGCTATGTCAAATATGAGACACTTTTTCATAACCATTCATAACTACCCCTAATTCAATATCTGAGCATAGGTGTTACTATATATTAAAAACTAATCTCATTTATTAGTTTTCATATAGCTATAATATCGATGAGAACCTACAGGATGCATAGTTTCATTCTTGATCTCTATTAGGTATAAATAGACATATTCTATATTTGAGGCTTGTGGGAATTGAGAAGCCACTACACATGAGGATCTCCCTTCATGAAATGATGTTGAAACCATAATAAAACTAATAATGCATGTACTAGATATTTTAATAGAGGTCTCCACTGAGATTCAATGACATCCTTTAAGATATTTACTCTTGGTTTGACTAGAATCATGTTTGACTTCTACTTGAAATGTCCTAACTTAAAATTTTGTTATTGATCATCGATCTTGATCCAGGCCTTCGAGATTAATAAAATTGGCAACCTCATGCTTAATCTGATCCCTATTAACCTATTAACCTTACTTACACCATTGACCATTCTCTGTATGAATGAATGAAAGCCATAAATCTTATACTAGTTTAACATTCTTAAGACACTTGTCACCCCTACATTTACTCTTAGGATCCACTAATATTTTGATCCATAATTTTCCATTGATTAAATTTGGTATGATTAAATGCACACCATAGATCTATTTGAGTCCACTGACATTTCCAATCATTGCGCACCATTAGATCTTCATATGAGCACCAAATATCTTAACATTTGTCAACTATGCATTCATCTTTGGGAACTTCTGAATCCAAATGGATATTTCATGAAGCTAAAATTTGACATCTATGTGCATGTCCCACTCTACAAGTTCAACTTTAAGGACTTATATCTTGAGATAACAAGCTAATCAAGATATAATATTTGTATATAATAATTTAGGCATGAAGAACTTCATGTCCATGTGATATTTTAGCTCTTAGAGGCCTCCTAAATAAACTTATTAAATGCAAAATAAATATAACCCATTCTTTTCTATGTGACATGCCATGATGGTCTTGTCTTTCTAGACTTGTGCAAGTCATTTTTTGATCATGCACTTCATCGAGAACTCTATTCATCTTGATCAAACTATGTTAGGACTTCCAAAATTGATCCATCTAGGCAAGTTTCTAAATGTAGGACAAAATTAGACTGCATATTTGGTGACTCGACTAGGAAGCATGCCTTTTATGCTTGAGAACCCAGACTATTTATCTTGACTGGTTCATTGGGAATAGAGTCTCCTCTCTAGTTTAATAATTTGATTTAAATATAAAATCAACAGCCCCTCTAGATAACTCCTCTTAAAATAAATAAGGATGAAAAGGAATAAAACAAAACAAATTACCCAAGGCACTTATTGAAGGGAAACACAAAACATAAGGGAAACTAACCTAAACAAAGTAAGGACCACTGACCTAAGGAAATAGGGAAAATAAGACAAAAGGGAAACATACTACTACTTATACTAATCTCTTATTGAAACAAAGCAAACCTAGAATAACCAACATAAAATAAGATGCTTCCTCCAAGATCAAATGGAAAGATATTTTGTGCACCTTAGAACTTTGAAACATGCTTTCTTTTTCTTAATAGCTCTCTTTTACAACTAAGAGCATTTACATGTTCATGCCTTCTTGGGGAAGCAACTAGTTCCTCTACTGATAATTTTAGGTGCATGACTTGTATATGTGATTCTAAGACCTATTCATATTCCTCCTAAATTTGTGGACTTTGTAATAACATCTCCAATTCTTCTTCATTTATGAGCTACTGATCACGACCATATAGACTAGTTTAATTTGTCTTCTTTGACATATCTACAAGGTTAACCTCTAATAGATATGGATTTGATCTTGTGACTTCTTAGGGCCATTTAAACTCATTCTTAGCTTCCAAAAGTAGAGAGATGTTTGAATTTGAATAAAAAAGATGATAACCATGTTTTAAAAGTTTAAACATGTCATCTCCTAAGAGAACAACTTCTTTTTGCTTGATGAAAGTAGTTTATTTAGCCTGTAATGGAACACATTTAAGTAAAGAATAACCTAAATTAAAGACATCAAAAAAATATAAAGATTTATTCTCATGAAGCTACAATTCAATTGGAAATTCTTCAAATTGAATGTAAGAATCAACCATATCAAATTTTTAACCATAATCATGAGGTTGTAAGTTGTTTTTTGATATCTCAGATTGGTTAATCAACATTGCTTCATCTTCAACATCAAGCTGATGACTGAGCATACTCTCAAATTTATTTTGTTATTCATATTCATTAGCTAATTGGTACTTGTGTTCTCTTACTTCTCTAAGATCTTATACTTCATGATAAATGACAACTCTTGAGTCATCAAAGAACTCATGGGAAACACCTTCAAATTGTATAATTGGAGTGTCTTCCTCTTGATCATTAGCAACCCAGTCATCATGTACTTATTCTTGCACTTGCATTTCAACCTCTACCTCAAATTTTTATTGCACTTGTTCTATATTTGCATCATTATGGAAGAATAAAACATGTTTGTACTTTCCAATAGGTATCCCAATAATGATTTATTATTTTTGTTCACTCAAGTCACCTTCATTTTCTATTCTTTTAGCTACATCTTCTTGATTTTCCTCACAAAGGAGAGGCTCTTACTCAAAGAGTGGCATAGTAGACCCTTAAAAATATTCACTAAGATGATAAAGGTCTAGAGAAGTTACCATATGTACCTAATTTTTCCCATGGAGCTACTCTTCTTAGATCACCTTCACCTCCTCTCTCTATTTCTTTGCTTATTGAATGGCTCTCTATAAAGGAAAGGTCCTGGAATTTTAAGGGGAAAGGAGTGGAGGTTAAATGATCTCCTACTTGATATTTAATTTATCATCTTGGATTATGAATTATTTTTATTCCTTATTTATTGATTATTTAACCTAATTATAAGTCATAACCTTAGGCTTAGAAAAATCTACTTCTACACTTGTTTTTATTATGGGTGAGAAAGGAGTTTTTTGCCACATTAATTTTGTAGTTAATATTGAATATTAGAGATGTTGATTGGAAAACTCAATTTACGTAGCTAAATTAGCCTTAAAATTATGGACCAATTGGTTAGAGATGTCTACCTAAAAATTTGAAGATGAAGTCTCTTGTATGATCTACTAAGAAATATTGATATTAGTCTCCTCAAAACATGCTTGTTCACCCTTTTGAGGCCTTTCTTGTATAAAATTCTAGGTAGGAAAGTTAGGCAAGGTCTAAATGGACTCTTTAGGGCTATGGTAAACATTAGTTTGGAATTTATGAAGGGAAAAAGGAAGCTTCATGGGAACATGATGATGATTATGATGTCCCTAGGGTTCCTCATAAAATATTAGCCTCTCTTCAATGTTTACAATTAGACCACTTATGCTTAGAATATCATAAATAAATTTTGAGTGATATTTCCTTATGGAAGATGAACACACCTCTTTAACTTGATATAAATAATCCCTCATGCTCTAAATTTAATGCTTGGAGATCTCCTATCTATAGCTTTTCTTAGTGTTTATGCTTATCACCTCTTTCTCATAGCCAAAGAGAGTTTTCTTGAAGCTTGAGATGAATTGATTTGGGACTTGACTAGGCTGATTAGGAGTATAACAAGATTCATGAGGGCTATTATAAGACTAATATGAGATTTGATACTATTGATAAAGATCTATACATTGTTGTTAATACTCACTATAAGGCTGATAGAGATCATGGTAGGGATGATATAGGTCATGATGAAGGTAAGACCCATGATATTGATAATAAGGATCATGAAAAAACTTGATATGACTCATCATAGATTTTATATAACTCTTGGTAAGGCTAGTTAGGCTCATATGGATCATGTTGGAATTATTGATAAGGAGATAAATGATAGGGGTATCCACCATAGTTATTCATATCAACATCATATGTTAATGAGATGCAAGAACTAACTAAAATCTTCAATGAGACATGCCTAGGATGATTACAACTAGAAGATTTGATTCAGAGTCACCATTGGTGCTAAATTGTTTGCTTCCAAAAGATGATTAGAGGAAAGACACACCAACAATATTTCCACTCTTTTGGATCTTAGTCCCATAAATTTTTCTATAACTGTTAGTGTCCTAGATTGCACCTTAGCTAAGTAAAGGATGGTTCAGGTCCTCTACTCAAATCTAGTCCAACATGGGCATGATCCTAGGTTGTGGGTTACCTAATCTTGGGTTAGATCTCTAGGATTTTGAACTGGGCTAGCTCCTAAGATGTATCACCTAGCTTATTTATATAAAAACCTATTATTTATTGGGGTGAAAAAGGAGAGAAAGATAGTGAAAGGGAAATCTAATCTAATGTTTTTGATACACTTGGAATAACTATTTATCCACTCTTAAGCTTCTAAAAACATTAATGAGAGAAATAAAATACTAAATCTATAACTCTAAATATATATTATGCATCAATATTTCATGCAGAGGTTCATTAAGTGATCAAATCTGAGGGAAGTGATGGAAAGGCTTGGTTTAAGGCACTAACCAATCAATGTGTCCACTTTATAGCTTTAATAAAATGACATTGAACACTAAATATGACCTACATAACAAGATAAACTAGTAGCTAGGTGAGATCAAGACTTGAAAAGGGAGATATTTATACCATATATGTAAATAAAATTGACATTAACAAACTATACCAGTATAATGAAATCTGAAATAGTCCTCTATTCATCTCAATAGGTTACAAATCTCAATCTTGGTAGAGTCTAGTCATGCCCAAAAGAGGGATCCATTTCAAGGATTAGAAGCTTGTATTTATAGCATAAGGGATTGAGAGAGATGGGGAACATACATGGGAGAATGGAGAAGGAGTCATCAATGATCAAGATAATAGTTTTACCAACTCTTCAAGACCCTCATACATTAAGGTCACTAAAACTCTATGTCATCTTCCATTTGACTTGATTATGAGGAAAAAATCCTCATATCTTTAGACCTAACAAAGCCATGACCATATATACATTGAGTGGCTATATGTACCTACTTGTCAAGGATTTGGCTATGTAGAATATGAGACAATTGTTCATAACCATTAATATCTATCCCTGATTTAATATCTGAGCATAGGTCTTAGTATATATTGAAAACCAATCTCATTTATTGGTTTTCATATATCTATAATATCGATGAGAACCTATAGGTTTCATATATTTATAATATTTGAGCTCTATTAACTTATTGAACTTTCTTGCATTATTAATCTTTCTCTATATAAATGAACATGATCCATAGATATTTTGCTAGTTTAATGTACTTAATATACTTATCACCTATGCATTTTCTCTTAGGATCCACTAACCTTTTGACCCACTTTTCACCACTGATTTAATTCAATATGATTAAATGTGCACCATAGATCTATTTGGTTCCAATGACATTTCTAGTCACCCCGTGCCATTAGATCTTCATTTGGGAACCTGATATATTGACACTTGGCATCTCTAAATTTATCCTTGGGAACTATTAAAAATAAACAATTATTTCATGAAGCCCAAATTTGGTGTTTGCATACACGCCCCACTCTACAAGTTCAAATTTAAAGACCTATATCTTGAGATAACAAGCTCATCAAGATACAAAATTTTTAGAACATGATTTAGGCATGAATAACTTCATGTCCATGTGATCTTTTAGCTCTGAGAGGCCTCCTAAGTGAAATTATTAAATGTGAAATCAATATAACTTGTTCATTTTTATGTGACATGTTATGATGATCTAGTATTTCTAGACTTGTACAAGTCATTTTTTGATCATCCACTTCATTAAAAACTTTGTTCATCTTGATCAAACCATGCCAAGACTTCTAAAACTGATATATCCAAGTAATTTTCTATATTTAGGCCAAAATTAGTCAACATTAACATTGGATTAATTTGCACTGATGAATATCTGAATGAAGTCCTTACCCTTTTAACCAAGTTTAAAGAGTTCATTGCCTGGTCATATGATGATCTTAAGATATTTGATACCAATGTGATTACTCACACTATCCCTTTAAAAGAGGTTTGTAAACCCTTCAGGCAAAGATAGAGGCTAGTGAATCCATTTTTAGAACCACTAATCTACAAAGAACTAAAGAAATTTCTAGATGTAAAGATAATCTTCCCCATATGACACTCAACATGGGTTACCAATCATGTGCCTATCCAAAAGAAAAACAAAGAAATCAGACTCTATGTCAATTTAATTTTTTTGAATAGATCCATATAGAAGGACAATTATGCCTTTACATATTTGGATGAGGTCATTCAATTGGTGAGTGGGTCTATAATTATGTCATTTCTTGATGGTTTTTTAGGCTAAAACCAAGTCGTAGTGAATAATAATGATAGAATGAAAACTATCTTCACCACCAAGTAGGGAATATTTGCTTACAAATGAATGCCATTCAACTTGATCAACATAAGAAAAACTTTATAGTGATAAATGGACCATGCATTCTAAGGATTAATAGGTAAGTACATCATTATTTACATGAATGATCTAAAAAAATTCTCTAATATTAGAGGCAACCACATTATGCATTTGGAAGAAGTGCTAGAGAAGTGTAGAAGGTATGGCATTTCTTTAAACCCCAAGAAAAGTATCTTCTATGTAACTGAAGGCAAACTTCTATGACATGTAATCACCTAGGAAGGTATGCCTATTAATCCTAATAGGATAAATGAAATTTTAAAGGTAGAACTCCCTAATAGCAAAAAAGAGTTGAAATTTTTCTTTGGCAAGATTAATTTTGTAAGAAACTTTATCTCTAGTTTTGCAAAGATTGTAAGACCACTCAACGTGATTCTAAAGAAAGATTCAAAGATAAAATGGATTGATAAAGCAAATAAGGATTTTCAAGACATTAAGGATGTTATTGTTCAAGTTTTTATAGTCCTAATTTTAGCAAGGACTTTTATCTATACTCTTTTTCTCCTGATCACATGGTTGCCACTATATTAACAAAAAAAGAGGATGACAAAGATCACCCCATAGCCTTCATGATCACTAATATTAAGAATACACATCTTAATTATCCTATTTTTTATAATCAATCATACACAATGGTAAAGGTTGTTAATAAGTTTAGGCACTACATCCTAAGGAACAAGATGTATACCATAGTGTGTGATTTGACTATCAAGTTGATGCTGGGACAAAATGAACTTGGAAAACAAAGAGGGATGTGGATGACTAAAATATAATAACATGAGTTGGAAATAAAATATTCTAAGTTAGTTATAGGTCAAGTCCTAATTCAACTTATTACAAACACTAATTCATACATTAACATTTTTTAGGTTGAAATAGGTCAAGTGCTTGGTGGAGATTGGTATAAAAATATTATTCAATATTTGTGACATAGAGTGTGTCCTCCACACCTTAAACGAGAGGAATAGGTCCCTCAAGCTGAGATCATCTCATTTCATGATCAAAAGAGGAGTCCTATATAGAAATAATTATGATGGGATCTATGTAAGATGTGTTTCTATAAATGAAGTCATAGAAATCATGAATAATTTCCATGACAAACTTAGAAGTGGCCACCCTTTAGGGCATACCATTACACATAAGATATTGAGAGCTATATATTATTGGCCAACCATATTCAAAGATGCCCATGCTCATGTGTGAACATGTCATCAATGTCAAGTTTTTGATATATGTAAGACAAAAGAAGCCATGCCTTTGTAACCAATGATTGAATTGAATCCATTTACACAAATGGGGCCTCAAATTTTTAGGAGTGATCAATCCTAACTTCTCAACTAGACATAAATTTGTACTCACTACCATGGATTATTGCACTAGGTGGACTAAAGTAGTAGCCACCAAGAATAGTAGAGTAATTGACATCATCAAATTCTTAGAATAAAATATTATCACTTGGTTTGGGATGCCCCTATCTTTAGTATTCGATAATGGTCTAGCATTTATATCAATCAAATTTACTAAATGGGTGTATGGCATTTAGGTAGTCATCAAGTTTCCTTCAAACTACTACCCTCAAGGTAATGGAGTTATAGAGTCCACTAATAAAAAATTGATGAATGCCATTAAGAAGTCTATAGAAAATAAACCCAGAGAATGTTAGTCCCTACTAATGTATGTTTTTTGGGTAGGCAAAATGAGATACAAATAGGTGCTCAAAGCATCCTCATTTCTATTAGTCTATGGATAGCAACCTATTTTTTCTATCATGCTGAAGCTACCCACCTATGAGTTTATGGCTGAGTATATAGAAGATGATGAAAGAGTACAATTTAGAATACTAAACATCGTCTAAATGAAAGATGCTATAGATGAAGTTTTGAAGAATTTTAGTAAGCATCAGGATGTCATGAAGAGATCATTCAATAAATGAGCCAAAGTTAAATCATTCCACATATCATACTTGGTCCTATTGTGGGAGAAGGTGCACAAGAATAAAATAAAACATGACAAGTTCACTCCTTTTTATATTGTACCATATCAAGTGGTATAAATATTGGGTTAAAATGCATTTAGGCTCAAAGATTTACAAGGGAGTCACTTAACCTTTCTAGTCAATGGGCAACATATGAAACACTATTTCTCTTCCACTCTGTCCCAAACTCTAGAAGGATAGTAAGCTTGTTTAGAGTTAAAATAGGTATGAGTAAAGTAGTTTAATTTCCTATTTTACTTTATTATTATTTTATTTCACAATTTACTTCTTTGATTTCTATTTGTTTTCTTTCTCTCTTTCCTACTTTGCTTTCATGTTGTGTGTTTTCTCTCTTTTCACGTGATGTTTGTTTTCTATTATGTGTTATAGCTTAGAAATAAGTCTTATGGACAAGAATTCACTAGATCAATCTATGTTAGTTTGTTCCTAAAAAAAAGAAGAAAGGATTTCTAGTTTTAAACATTAGTCATCCAAAGTTTGGAAACCTCTAGTAGTGTTCTAATTTTTAAAATTTTGGTAGGGTTAATTAGAAGTTAAATTTCTCATGAAAATCCTAAGTTATTTTAAGGCTATAATATAGTTCATATGACTAAAATTTTTCTTGAACTAGAGCCTAAATATATGTGGGCCATCATAATATCACTTAAATTTACCAAATAAATTGTTAGGGTAGAACTTGATACCTAAAAGTGAATTGCATCCAAACTATGTCTTGACAAAACCTTACACCTAGGCTAATTGTGGTTCCCAACCATTCTAGTTTATGAATGTAGGAATATCAAAAAAAGAAAAGAAAAATGATGCACCAATAAATTAAAATCATAAACTACCTTCATATTCTACCAATGGTGATTTATGCAATCTCTATCAGGGATATAGATGCTTGGCTAGTAGTAGATCAAGGCCTAGAGTGGAGTTAAATGTATCTTTATCAGGGCTATGGATGCTTGGATGGTAGCAGAACAATTCCCAAGCTATCCTCAAATAAGAAAAGCACAATTATACAAAATCTAAATAATGCTTAAGTCATTTCATGTTTGATGTATTAAATCTTGAAATTTATAATTTCTAAACCCAATGGAAGCAGTTAATGAACCTCAAATCACACACATAGTATGATTTTATATAAGGTTTAAACTCTATTTCCATCTTGTGGCCTTTCATTAGTTATGAAAAGTAGTTTTGATATTGATTGAAGATCACAATGAGACAATTTTTTTTTTATTCATCTTTAAATATAAGATCTAGATTATAACATTTTATAATGTATCCCCATATAAGTTACCATTTGTTGATGATCAAATACCCCATATTCCTAGAATGGGGATCCTCCTTTCTTTAGCTCTCAAAAGTGCCCAAGATGCTAAGCATGTTAAATCATCTAGCTATATATATATTTGATTTAATTTACCCTTAATTGTGATTTTGTAATCTCTAGTTGATCATTCATTTTGTAATAATGATTGACACTTAGAAATATTTGGATTATTATAAGTTTTCTTCAATGTTTTATCTAAACAATGAATTATTAACTATTGATAGTTCAAGGATGTGTTGACTAGATTTTGCTAAGGGAATGTGACCTAGATCTGTAATTGACGTGAATATAGTAAGCTTTGATATATCTCATTGAACTAGCATTATGATGTATTTAAAGAATTTTCTCATAAATTTTTTCTTTAAAATTGTTTAAATCTACCTAAAATGGGTTATGATGTCTTTAGAAATAAAACTTAGCTTCTCACTTGACCTCACAAGATGTCAAATTTAAGTAGTAGTTTATGATGCCTTATAGAATGCCAAAGTTTGGACTATAGCTCAAAAAGGATAGGTTACCACCTTTTTGGGCTTTGTATCACCTTAAGAAATCATTATATCCCATGAAATACACTTGCAGTAGATCTACTAGGTTTGTGAGCTATGTGGCATCATCTGGAGAGTTCACAAAGAATCTAGCCATTGGAATTCAAATCCTAAGGCTACATGTCATAATATTATCCCCCATGAGAAATCCCATTAAATTTGAGCCACCACACATCCCCCACACATCTTTCTATAATCTAGAATCCCATAAGATGTTACCACCTGTCTCAAACATGACCAACTAGACTTGAACAACCTTCTAAAGTGATGCATGTTTATTTAGGTTCATCCAAGATTGATACATGTCCAAACTACATTTCATCCATCCAAATCTCATGAAAGCTCATAATATAGACATCTGAGAGCACCACAATAGTCTAATCAAGGCTTGATGATATACAACTATCCAAAGCACCTTTCAAGAGTGATATTTGGTAGAAGAATGAAAAAAATATCATGAGAGTGATGCATGTCCACATTGGGTTCATATGATGATACCACATGTCATCCCTACACCATTTATAGTTAAGATCCATGAGATCACCTCTGAGAGTGATGAATGTTTCTATTAGTGTAGGTTTTTATTTTTCCCTATTTATTAATTAGGGAAATTGTATTTCTTATGCTACATGGAGTTTTCTTACATTTGTGGGATAGGCTAGCTTATGTGGAGGTGTGTGTCATAGGTGTCATAAGAATGTCATAAGTAACTCCCTTGATGGGATTTACTTCTCTATTCTTAGCACCTTGTCACCACCTTTCATGGAGGAGTTACATTCTATTCTTGGGGTGCCTTGTCCACCTTTTGTGGAGGAGTTACTTACATACTCTCCTATTTGTATTCCTCACTTTGGCCATCTCATGCTAATTAGATTTTGGTTTTCTCCATTTTGTCTTGTGCAATTTCTCTTATTGTGTTATTTTCAAATTGCTTTAGCATCTATGTGGTGTGTACTTGCTTCAACTTGTGTGATCACATCTACATTGCACTCACATTATCTAGATTTTGGAAACAAATCAAATATGGCATCAAAGACACCCCAGTAATCATGTGTCTAGTTATGCTATTTTGAAATTTTTAATTTGCTTTCCTAGTTTAACTCGGTTGCATTTGAGAGTTTTGGTAGAGTTTCTTGAAAACTCATGCAAATCCATATGGAAATTTGTTAAAAAAAATTACTTCTATTGAGTTTCATTTAGATCTCCCTTTATATATCTGAGTTAAAATTTGCCAAGACATCTTGATAGATCTGTTCTGGCTTCAAGCAAGGTAGTTGGAATTCTTGTGTTTTAGTCATTCTGCATGGAAATATAATTTTTTACACATCTGGCTTCTATTCTTAGATGCCATTATGATATGGGAGCAGAGGGAGGAGGGCATGGTTGGGGATTCAAACCCTAATAGCGATAGGATGAGTGACGTCATCTGTATCCTAGCTCTTGTACTGCTTGGAGTTAGCCTCGTAGGTGCAATTTCATCCTGCAGTGTGCTATTGCAACTTGTTGGGTGAATATTTTGTCGTCAACTAACTGATGACAAAATGGGTATATCAACCACAACATAGGGAGATTTACACCATGAAAAGTATGGGTTTACCAAATCTTTACGAAGTAAATCTCTCTTCTCATCAAGGGGAGGTTCCCTATAAATATTCACGCGTTATATGCATATATATATAATTAAGCAGAAAATAACACATGGGGTGGTATAACAGCATCTACCTCTCTTTTTTTAGAGGTAATGTATAAAGAATGAAAGCAAGATATCCTGGTCTGTAGCTAACAACACTCTTCTTCTTTCAGGAATGGTATCAAACGGAGAGCAGGAGATCACCTGAGGTAACAAAGTCCACAAGAACACTCAAGTAAGCACAAAGTCTTCCGTATCTTCTTTCACCGATTTGAAACAAACGTAACCATTGAATAAAATGAAGCACAAAGTCTCCACCTAAAACTACAAAAGATAACTGAATCTCAAAGATAAAAATAGCTCTAAGTCTATCTTCTACCCTTTAGAAGTACCCTTAGATAGTATAAACACACCCACTTTGCTTATTAAATTAGATAAATAAGATATTACTAGGAAAAATGACATAAGAACTATTTCCTAAATAACATAGACAATCTCAACACAAAGTCTAAAATAACCTGCTTTTCATTCATTCAACAAAATACGATTTAAAAATTTGAGCACAAAGTCTCAAAAGTTGCTTCAATTTCAGCAGAGTGTTTGATATTAATTTTTTCAAGATTTTTTACAAAATGAGGTCTCCACTATATATAGGGAGAAAATCCTCAAAAACCAGAAAATAATAAAATACAAAAATATCTCGGTCAAAGATGACTCATCTTTGACCTTGAGATATTTTTTTGAAATATTTACATGTAATTACAAGTTGCAAAATTGCATGCACTTTGCACAAAATAGAAGTGCGTAAGGAGAGAAAAATAAAGAAGGGGAGAGATTCAATTCTTGCTACCAGATTTCTTCATATGTGCATCGAACATAGTGATGGATGCTTGAATTCCTATGCTGTCTGGCGTAACTGTGTTTTGGGAGATGATTTTGGCTCTGATCAATGCATCTTTCAATGTTGTGATGGCTTTAGCGTGGCCGATTAACCTGGATTTTAGATTTTTCAAAGTTAACTGAGCATTTAGAATACTGTCCACAGAAGACATTGAGAAGGATTTTTCTTTAAAATCTCTCTGAATCATCTCTTTGAAGCTCTAAATCATTTCTTCTACCAGAAGGAACTGATTGTCCTTAGAGGTCAGGTTGCATGGCAGATCTTCTAGTTTATTCAGTAGGCTCAGGTCACTCTTCTCACTAGCCTCCTTGAAAGCTTTGAGATCATCAATTAGATCTTTGAGTACCTTAATCTTAAAGATCAGTGACTCCTTAATTTCAACATAGGAGTCTTTGTTAGAGATAACACCGATAGATATTAGGGTGCTTTTCTTCAGATCCTTCATCTCCTTCCATTTGCTAAGGCCTTTTCTAAGCTATCAATCTATTGAGAGATAAGGGAGACAAAGTCATCAACCTCTGATCTTAACTTTCTCATCTTACCTGTTCTTTCTGCAACTTCTAAAAGCAAAGAAACTCCCTGAGTATGCATTTTTTCAATGTAATCTTCCAGGACTTTTCCCTTCAAATAAGTCTTTTCTTTTTTTGAATGACTGGGTCATCCACGGAGAAGGCCTCTGGAGTTGTTGCTTCAGGGGGAAGGGTGAACTTTCTTAATACTGCCGTTAGCTACTCTATTTTGGCCTTGTAATAATCCTTCATCTCTTTCTCTCAATCGAATTTCTAGACCATGATGTCTATAGCAGCTTGAAGATCACTTTTTGCACCTTCGTGAGTAACTTTTCCAAGTTCAACATGAGAGATGGAATAGATGCTCATCTCAAAACCCTTAAGAGTTATGTCTTATGGAGGCTTGGCCAACTCCAAAAATTTTTGCCCTTTTTTCTTGACCAGTTTTGAGAGGATTCTTGGCCTCTTAGGAGCTTTAGCTTTCACCAGCACTATTTTGCCAAAGTCAAATTCATCTGGAGAGATGGCCATCTTCTTTCTTTTGGGGGTGAAAGCTATCATCCAAGGTGGGAGAGAAGTACCTGCTATGGTAATGGTTCCCTCTGCTGGTGCTACTGTGGTGGCTTCCACACTGCTGGTGGTGACAGTAGTTGTAGTTGGAGTGACTAGCGAAACTATACCAACCACTGATTCTAGCTCTGGTGTAGGGCTTGCTATCAAGTTGAAGGAAGGAGATGATAAACTGAGGATGGACCCAGAAGAGCGAGGAGAACCTCCGAAAGTGCCCTAAGGATCACCGAATATGACTCTAAAAGGAGAGGTGGCTCCAGAAGAGGCAACACTAATCAAAGAGATAGGAGAAGAGGGTACCATGGGAGACTGAGGAGGAGAAGGAGAGACGCTCTTGAGTGGCTGTGCTTGTTCCTGTGAGAGCGGAGTCCAGCGCTTATTTGCCCTGATGGTTGATCATCTGTCCCCATGGGTTGGGTTACCTGTGTCTGAGGACTCTATTCCTTAGTTCCCTTTATTGCCGCTTCAAGCTCTTCTGCAGTCTTAGATTTCTTAGATACAAAGATGATTCTAGGCTTGTGAGGCCTAGAAGGAGAAGGTACATCATCTTTGTTTTTTGTTCTATTTTCAGCCTTCCTCTTCAACTCTGCTTGGTATTCAGCCTCGGATCTCATAACAAATTCTTTTAGAATGATCCCTTTGGCTGCTAACCAATCATTGGTGTTAGCCAATATTGGTTCGAATCTCTTTCTCAGAGAAGTCTGCTCCTTCTGAGACCACTGTGTTGGAGGAAGAGGGGAACCAACAACCTTCCCTGCCAGGTATTTACTATTTATAATATTTTTATCATCGATCAGGCCAGAGGGGATCTCTACAAGTCCCAGATATTTGATCTGTTCTAGTGTCATCCTATAAAAGTCCATTTTCTTGATTTGCTCAGCCGTCCTTAGGTCGACCCAGATATCCTCAATCATTGGTTTGTGGAACTGAGATTTTCTTCTGATCTTGTCCTTGACTCCCCTATAGTCAAATTTTTCTCATCTCTTGAATGGTCTTAGAGTGACCATCTGCATCTCAGTTTCCATGACCTTGGCTTTGGCTGCTGTTGCAATGGAGTACCTGCCAATCTCAATTGGAAACCTGAAACTTGGTTTCTTTAGCTCCATTTGTCTAGTATGCACGATAATTAGTTGTCGATAAAGTTCCATTAGTAATAGCTTATCTGAAGGGAACTTGGGGAGCATGTAGGGGTAGCCTTGGTAAAAGCTGACCCAAAAATAGTAGAATGTGGAGAATTGAAGGAACATGCAGCCATAATCATTGACCACCACCCAGGCCTCATCTGATACTCTCTTCTGTTCAAGCTGAGGGTCAAAGAGACATAAAAACATGATGAAGAAAGCATCATTTACTCTTTTAAAATGATGAGTTGACCCTTGAAGCATCAACTGAGGATGATATGAGTAGACTAGGGTGGTCTTTCTATCTCCTTTAGTAGTTAATCCTAGGAAAGACTACATTATGGTAGCTATGTAAACTAGGTACGAAGTCATGTAGAACTTGTAGGAAGTCTGTACCTTGGTTAACTGCTCATGGAGGGCATTGCTAATTTGCTCTCTCCAAAAGATGGCTTGTTTTCCCTAGAGGATGATCTTGATGAATGGATACATCCATTCATGGAATTGTGAAGAAGACGGGAGGCCCCATATTCTGCTGAGAAGGGTGATCAAATCACTAACTTCTTCGATGAAATCGCTCCTCAAAAAATTTTGTGGCCATCTTGATAAGCTTGTCCTAGGGGACTTCAACCACTTATAATTCATAACTTTCTTCACCCTTTTAGGGTCTTTATCATATTCCTTTTGTGCATCCATGAAGTCAATCTTGGTTACTTCAGTGGCTGGAGGGCACATAAAAACTTTATTGATGAATTCAGGGTCCAACCGAATCACCATGTTGCCGCTGGCATCTGAGACTGACCTGGTCTCTTTGTTATAGAAGTGAGCACATTAGAGGATGAACTCAATATGATGTGCTGCTATCAAAAATGTGGCCACTAGGTGGATGTTGCTCTCGACAATCCTCTTCATCCCGGTGCTTGGATTCGTCGCCTTTGTTCGTGTTAAGAATTTGGCCATGTCCACGTGGCCGATCTCAGTGTCCCAGATATCATCGATGTTGGAGGTGATAGAAGTGAGTGGGAAGATGCCATGGTACTTGTATTTCACTATTTTTGCCTTTTTGGGAGACACTTCTATCATTGGGAATGATCTCGATTAGATGGGAGCAGATGTGCAAGAGTTTACTGATTGAATTGTAGTCATGATCACAACAATTAAGGGAGAGAAGATGAATGGGGAAAATCCATTTTGAGTGATCATGACCACAAAGGTCACTTAAATAGGCCGGGTCAGGAGAAGGAGCAAAAAATGAGGAAGAAATGGAAAGAAAGGGACAGGTGGGAAATTCCTTCAGAGTTAGAAAAATTTGGAGGAAAAATGCATGGGCGGCAAAAAATTTCCACCCTTGCAAAAAGCTAAAAAAAAAGGTAAGGGCAGCAAAATTCACCACCCTTGTATAAATAACCTGCATGAGTGGCAAAAATCACCGCCCTTGCAGATGGGGAGGAAAAACATGCAACGACGGTGATTTTCGCTGCTCCTTGACTTTGGGTTGCGTTGGCGGCAAAATTTGCCGCCGATGTGGCCTAAAGGCTGGGTACGCACAGGCAGAAAAATTTTCTGCCTCTGCAGGATGGATTTGGAAAGATGAAGCATGGGTGGAAAAAAATGCTTCCTGCATGAACTTCTGGGAGAAACCCGTGGGTGAGGGTGAGAGAGAAAACAATGCCCGCGGTAAGGTGGAGAGGAAGCACGCAGGCAGGGGGAGAGATAGGAAAAAACAAAACAAAAACAAAAAAAAAACTAACACTAAGAAAAACAAGAAAATAAAATGAAATAAATGCCAAAAACAAGACCTACCTGAGAAACCGTGTGTGCCACGAGGTTGAATCCACCAAAACTCACTTTGACTCGTCAGCTGGGTCACTCAGGCGCAAGAGGCAGGAGGAGAGGAGGAAGTAATGAGAAAAAAAAGGTTTAAATCAGGTTATATGGGGTGAAAAACTCACTCTAACAACCCACTATGCATAGCAATAAATGCTATGCATGGTTATCAAGACATGCTTGGGCAGAAAAATTTGCCGCCCTTGCATGTTCAGGTGGTTCGGATGCATGGGCGGAAAATTTTTCTGCCCTTGCAAGTCAGGATGCAGGGGCAGTGAAATTTGCCGCCCTTGCCAAAAAGATGTAGGGGTGGTGAAATTTGCCACCCTTGCATTACAAAGGTTCAAAATGCATAGGCAGAAAAATTTGCTGCCCTAGCATGCAAATGGAAGAAAGGAATAACTCTGAAAGAGGTAGTCTGAAGAGGGGACTTGGTTCCCAAAATGTTTCGAGACCATAACGGCCTTCACTTTTTGGGAAGATGTGATTCATGAATTTAGAAAGGTTCAGGTAGACCAAGATGAGAACAAGAAAAACTTGCCTTGAAAACAAACTTAGAGAGACGAAAAGATGAAACAGACAAGTTTTGTAAGGGGGTTGTTCCAAAAAATGAGCTAAGCTAATTTTGGAAACAACAGCTGGCTCCTGCTGGGGAAATTCCATTAATCAAAATGATTAGTGGGAGTAGAAACCAATCTCTAAGTGCCTTCATCCAAGCCATTGGGCTACAGAGTCAAGCTAAAAATAAAAGAAAGAAAATAGAATAAACATAAAAACTGTACATATATACAAACAGACTCATTCAAGCTTCAAGGATTGAACAGCTTCAGATGCTGCCCACTGTGAGGTAGTGCAAATGGTGTTCCATCTTGGTACTCTAGTAAGAATCTAGCCTCACCACAGAGCTTTCGAATGGTAAACGGGCCTCTCTATAGGGAGTCAAATTTGCCATGCATCCCTTTTGGTTCTCGCCTCTTGTCCCACAACAAGACTTGATCTCTGACTTGGAATTCACGCACTTTAACTTTTTTATCAAAGAGGGCCTTCACCTAGTTCTGATGTTCCTTAATCTGATCTACTATCATAGTTCAACACTCATTCAGTTTGTTTAAACACATGATCCTTTTATTGACTGAACTTTCAAAGGTTGAGTCTTCGATTACTTTTGTTAACCTGTGTGCTGGTAGTTCAAGGGTAATGGGGATTTCCGCATTTAATCTATATAGAAGTTGGAAAGGTGACATACCTATAGCCCTTTTAGGTGTTATCCTGTCGGCCCATAAAGCATCATACAAAGCTTTGTGCCATGTTCTCTGGTTGTCATCTACCAACTTCCTGATAATGATGACCAGGTTCTTGTTACTCGATTATGCTTGGCCATTTCCTTGAGAGAATTAATCTAAAGTATGGGATAAGGTAATCCCATAATAAAAACAGAATTGAGTAATTTCATGCGATGAAAAATAGGCCGCATTATCTATTACGATATTTAGTGGAACCCCAAACTTGGAGATGATATTTTCTTTAAGAAAGCTGCATACCACTTCAGACGTAGCATGCTTGGTTGGGATGGCCTCCACCCACTTAGTAAAATAATTTGTTGCCATGAGGACATAATCATGTCTAGCACTTGAAGATGGGTTAACTACCCTAATGAAGTCAATACCCCATTGCTGAAATGGTTCCTCGATCACTACCGGCTTGAGAGGCAAAGTAGGAAGCTTAAACTTTCCAACGAATTGCTGACACAATTCACACCTACGTACCCATTTGTAGGCATCCTGAAACAGTGTGGGCCAATAATACCTTGCTCATAGAATTTTGTGTGCTGTCATCGGTGCAGAAAAATGTCATCCATAGGCCAGATTGTGAAAAGATTCTAAGAGTCTTTCCTGTTGCACCTTGTCAACACAACGAAGAAATGCCCCATCCAAGTTTCTCTTGTAAAGACCATTGTCCCACAGAACATAACCAACTGATTTCAATTTAACATTCCATTTCTCTTTAAAAGAAAGATGAGCGGGACACTCACCATATGTCAAAAAATGAGTAATGTCAGAATACCACTCATCAATAGTGGCAACAAAGAGGATCATAGGGATGTTTTCAACCACTTTTTCTTCACTTTCTGCTTCATCTGGAACGTTGTTGGCAATCAAATGACAAAGACCCTTTCCCCGTATGAGCTTGGTTGGTTTGATGTCTAGATCAAAGTCCTAAGTTTTGGCAATCCAGTTACCTCTCTTCGTACCGAACTCCTGCTGAGTCAAAATGGATTTTACTATAGTGTCTGGTATGAGAACTTTGGTGTGAGAGTTCAGGATATAAAACTTGAAATGCTTAACCGCTTTGACCACTGCGTATGCATGCTTCTCCATAAGGGAATATTTTAGCTCATGATCCTTGAGTGGATAACTCATGAATGAGATCAAAGATTCTGCACCTTCTAGATTTTGCTGGACCAGAATAGCTGATAGTGTATGTTCGGAGGCATAACTATATATTTTGAAACTTTTAGTGTAATCTGGGCAGACCAAGACTGGTGCATGGATGATTGCTTCCTTAATCTCTTTGAATGCTGATTTACCCTCAGCAGTCCACCTAAATGTAGTATTGCCCTTCATCATGTTGACAATATGACAGGTTTTCTCAGCAAACTCAAGAATAAACCTTTGGAGGAAATTCACTTTTCCAAAGAAAGAGTGAACCGTGGTCTTGCTGGTAGGCAGAGTAAGTTCCTGGATGGACTTGAGTCTCTCTAAATCAATTCTAATACCTTCTCAAGACACGATGTGTCTGAGAAGTTTCCCTTTAGTTACTCCAAAGATAGATTTCTTTGGGTTTAAAGAGATACCATTTTGACGACAGCGTTCTAGTATCCTTTGCAAATGGTGAACATGCTCAGAACGATGTTTTGAAAACACTGTCAGATTATCCAGGTATACTATAATGAATTTTCCCATCTCATCTTTAAAAGCAAGATCCATCTCCCTTTGAAAAGTGGCACCTACATTTATTAGACTAAAAGGCATTCTTCGGTAAGCGAATGTGCCCCACGGCGTGGTGAACGTCATCTTATGCTGATCTTCTTTTATGACTTCAACCTGATTGTACCTTGAAAATCCGTCTAGCATTGATAACATTTTTGAACCTATTACCATTTGCAGGACTTGATCCATGATGGGAAGAGGGTAGTAATCTTTTAAAGACAACTGGTTTAAATTCCTAAAATCCACACAGATTTGAATTTCACCATTCTTTTTCCTGATGGGTACTATGTTGGCAATCCATGTTGAGTGATGGATTGGAAAAATTATCTAGGCATCCAACATCTTTTGTATCTCAGCTAAAATAGTACTTGAGATTTTTGGATTATACTGCCTAGATTTTTGCTTGTAAGGTACAGAGTTGGCTTTCAGGGGAATGTGGTGATGGATGTGATTTGGCCTGAGTGATTTTAGATCATCATAAGAATAGGCCAATACATCCATATACTGATAAAGTAGACTAGCAAGCTCAAATTTTTTCTTGGGAGTACAACATTTCCCAATGTTTACCATCTTAGGATCACGCTTGGTTCCCAAGTTTACCTGATCAAAGTCTTGAGAGGACTTTGAATCCATTCGCTGTTGCTTAATAAACCTGTCATGGTTATCAAACAATTTATCTAGGAACACCAAGCCTTTTGGAATCTTATTCCCTTTAAGCTATAGGAAGTCCTCACCTACATCTGTATTGGCCTCAGGAGCTACTTCACACTCTCGAAGTTCACTACCTTTAAAATGCAGTTGTTCAAAACTATCTTTTTGCTCTAAGAAGGTGATGATTTGATCGTCATTGTTAAATACTTTCCAGTGGCTGGCATTATCTGGTACGCTTGGCCAAAAGACCAGCTCAATAGTGTACCTATCTCCCTTAAAATCTGGGTGAGGGATTAAAAGGGTGGCAGAGACAGCCAATGCATCTGCCCGGTCATTGAATTCCCTCAAAATGATAGAGATATTAAAAGCATCAAAATTTTCAATCTGATCCCAGACCAGGTTGTGATAGTGGCACAACCTTTCATTTTTTGTCTGGTAGAGGTTCCTCACCTAGCAGATTATCAACTCAGCATCCCCTTTAGCATGTAGTTGTCTAATGCCCCTTTTCTTGGCAGCCTGTAGTCTGAGCAATAGGGATTCGTACTTGGCCATGTTGTTGGTATTATTGAACTACAATTTGTAGGACAAAGGAGTAATCTCTCCTCATGGAGACACCAACACAACCTCGGCTCCCAAACTAATAGAGGAGCAGCTACCGTCAAATTCTAAGGTCCATACCTCGTTAGGTGCCACTTTTTCTGTAAAAACCCCTTTGTTTGGGGAAAGAGGTCCTTCCATGTGTTTATTTTGATTTGTCAATTTTTTAGCTGTATCGACTGAACACAATCTCAAGTTATTGCTTGAAGAAGTTTCATCAGATGTCTCATGGGTTCCGTCCTTAGATAGGAAGTAGTTGCCCATGCCTGAGGACTCAAATAAAATTTGAGCTTCTGGTGCTAGCGATCGGATAACTACATACCTTGCTTCTTTTTTGGGAAGCAAATTCTTCATTGCACCTTGAACTGGGATCCTTGCTTCTGATAAGTCCATACTTAGCTCACCTCCAACATCTTTGTAGAAATTTTGCCCAAGCAGGATGCTGTAAGACGCTGGAACATCAGCCACTAAAACTATCATTTTTATCCACTTTTTCAGAAAAGCTGCGAAGGCATATTGAGCATCTTTTATCTGACCAAGGAGAGGGACTTGCTTATTTTCCATGGAAAAACACCTCCCAAAATTTTTGGTCAAAGTTAGGCCAAGAGAATCCACCACTTTCGCGAGCATGACATTATCTGAAGCTCTAGAGTCTATAATACAATTACTTAGTTTATAACTGTTTATAAATAGGGAAACATAAAAAGGTTCTATTTTTTGGGAGCGACAGCAGGAGTCACAATAAGATTGTTTTAGGTCGGTTTATCTTTAGGGGGGGCATGAAAAACTTTCAAAGAATCTTGTCCTATAGGGACGACTTTATTTTTTACATATTTTGCTAACATATCAAACTGTTCTGAGTTAGCTCTCAAATATTCAACCTTTGTCATTTAAATTTTAGTCTTTCTAGCATGATCAATTATATCAAATAATTGAAAAGAACTTGCAACAGAGGAAGAGAGTCCATCATCAGGGACTTTAATAGGTGTGGCACCGATCTGAGTAGCAGAAGTGGAAGATATTGGGTGATTGAGAGTACTCACTTTTTTATGGGTTACCTGATCTTTTGATTGTGGAGGCAATGGAGTCTCGCATTTGGCAATGAAAACCACTGGCTGGGGCTCTTCATCTACCTTTCTTTTGTCAGTCTGTGAAGCTGACTAATTTTGAGATCTGGTGAAAATAGCATAAGATCTATCCAAATCCTCCCCTTTACTTCTAGCTTCATCTTGGTAATCTAAGAAATTGATATTAGAGTCACCAGCTAATTCTTCTTCCTGCTCATTGAAGAGATTAACATCTTCTTGTTGGTCCAGTTGAGGTTGAAACGAATTATCATACTCAGTCTCTAGGTAACTGACCGCTAAATTGGCAGGTGCTACTTCAATTGCTAATCTCCCTAGAGGGAGAGGTAGGCAATTGGATTGCCCTTGGTTCTAGGTAGCATTACCTTGATATGGCTGATTTTGGAATGTTCTCCTGGATGCATCTTGATAGGTAGGAGCAGACGTACTTTGGGCTATTTACCTCTTCAAAGCTATCAGTTCATTTGTTAATTTTTGCACCATAAGATCTGTGGTACCTGAAGAACTCTCAACAGATGAAGAGAATTTATTTTTACTAGAGTCTTTTCTGATCTTACCTACTAGGATAAGATCATCCTCAATCTTAGTAGCCAAACTTTGAACCAAGGCTAGATCCATAGGGCCAACTCACCTCAATAGGAAACTTACTTCAGAAAGCTGCGAATTGATGAAAAAGCACTTGAGATTTCCAGCATGGGCTGAGCCACAGTTGGAATCCAATTTCTCAACTTGTTGAATTTAGCTATGAAATCCCTCATAGGTTCTTGGGATTCTTTTTTCAACTGTGTTAGTTGAGCTAACAAA
This sequence comes from Torreya grandis, assembly GCA_037957365.1. Classification (NCBI taxonomy): domain Eukaryota; kingdom Viridiplantae; phylum Streptophyta; class Pinopsida; order Cupressales; family Taxaceae; genus Torreya; species Torreya grandis. The sequence continues at coordinate 1,094,190 of JARHVA010003080.1, forward strand.
GCGTGTGCATCTTTAGCAGGTTTAAATCTAGCTTTGAATTTGGACTTGAGCATATCCCAGTCTGTTACTGACCTAGCTTGTAGGTGATATAACCAATCTGTGGTAGCTCCTTGCAAATTTTCCACAAAAAGTCTAAATGCTACATCTTTGAATTCCACGTCGAACATGCCACATGCTATGGAAAAAGTGGCAATATGCTCGTCAGGATGAACCTTTCCATCACCAACAAACTTAGGAATTTTTTTTCTAGAACTACGAGGTAGTTCATGCAAAGGTGCAATCAAATTGAGAGGACCAAAGGAATTACCTCATGGGCCTTGAGCCATAATGTTAGGTCGATTAAATGGTGGGATAACAAACCTTGGTGGGGTATTTACTGGCAGGGCACGGTTGACCGCAGGAAAAGAAGCTCTACCTTGTGTCGGTGACCTAATAAAGTTAGGAGGGAAACTCTTAGAACATTAGAGGAAAGGTGACAGAGGAAAGAGATCAAAGTTACTTTGCTGTGCCAACTCAAATATAGGGTCAAAAACACCCTTAGATCTCTAGCTTCTGGTGTAGCATGGAGTTACCAGATTTTAAAATGAAAAAGGGACCGAAATTGCTTGAAGTTGAAGCTTGAGGCTTCAAAATGCACGTTCTTCCTAGTGGCTCTGGTTTTGCAGATGTACTTTGTAATGGAGGTAGATGGTAAGGCTATAATGATAATGGGTAAGACATGGAATGGAGTTGCTAGACTATGTAATGGATAAGGGTAGGGACTGCTTCAATCTAAAACTTGAGGTTTCAGACTGTACATTGGAAGTCCCTAGCGGAGTCACCAAAAAACTGTTGGGTGAATATTTTGTCATCAACTAACTGATGACAAAATGGGTATATCAACCACATCATAGGGAGATTTACACCATGAAAAGTGTGGGTTTACTAGATCTTTATGAAGTAAATCTCTCATCTCATCAAGGGGAGGTTCCCTATAAATATTCACATGTTATATGCATATATATATATATATATATATATATATATATATATATATATATATATATATAAAAGCATAAAATAACACATGGGGTGGTATAACAACATCTACCTCTCTTTTTTCAGAGGTAATGTACAAATAACGAAAGTAGGATATCCTGGTCTGTAGCTAACAACACTCCTCTTCTTTCAGGAATGGTATCAAACAGAGAGCAGGAGATCACCTGAGGTAACAAAGTCCACAAGAACACTCACGTAAGCACAAAGTCTTCCGTAGCTTCTTTCACTGATTCGAAACAAACGTAACCATAGAATAAAATGAAGCACAAAGTCTCCACCTGAAACTACAAAAGATAACTGAATCTCAAAGATATAAATAGCTCTAAGTCTATCTTCTACCCTTTAGAAGTGCCCTTAGATATTATAAACACACCCACTTTGCTTATTAAATCAGATAAATAAGATATTACTAGGAAAAAGGACATAAGAACTATTTCCTAAATAACACAGACAATCTCAACACAAAGTCTGAAATAACCTGCTTCTCATTCATTCAACAAAATATGATTTACAAATTTGAGCACAAAGTCTCAAAAGTTGCTTCAATTTCAGCAGAGTGTTTTCTATTAATTTTTTCAAGATTTTTTACAAAATGAGGTCTCCACTATATATAGGGAGAAAATCCTCAAAAACCAGAAAATAATAAAATACAAAAATATCTCGATCAAAGATGACTCATCTTTGACCTTGAGATATTTTTCTGAAATATTTACATGTAATTACAAGTTGAAAAATTGCATGCACTTTACACAAAATAGAAGTGCGTAAGGAGAGAAGAAGAAAGAAGGGGAGAGATTCAATTCTTGCTACCAGATTTCTTCATATGTGCATCGAACATAGTGATGGATACCTGAATTCCTATGCTATCTGGCATAACTGTGTTCTAGGAAACAATTTTGGCTCTGATCAATGCGTCTTTCAATGCTGTGATGGCTTTAGCGTGGCCGATTAACCTAGATTTTAGATTCTCCAAAGTTAACTGAGCATCTAAAATGCTGTCCACAGAAGACATTGAGAAGTATTTTTCTTCAAAATCTCTTCGAATCATCTCTTTGAAGCTCTAAATCATTTCTTCTGCCGAAAGGAACTGATTGTCCTTAGAGGTTAGTTTGCATGGCAGCTCTTCTAGTTTATTCGGCAGGCTTAGGTCACTCTTCTCACTAGCCTCCTTGAAAGCTTTGAGATCATCAATTAGATCTTTGAGTACCTGAATCTTGAAGATTAGTGACTCCTTGATTTCAACATAGGAGTCTTTGTTGGAGATAACACCGATAGATATCAGGGTGCTTTTCTTCAGATCCTTCATCTCCTTCCATTTGCTAAGGGCCTTTTCTGAGCTATCGATCTCTTGAGAGATAAGGGAGACAAAGTCATCAACCTCTACTCTTAACTTTCTCATCTTACCTGTTCTTTCCATAACTTTTGAAAGCAAAGAAACTCCCTGAGTATGCATTTTTTCAATGTAATCTTCTAGGACTTTTCCTTTTAAATAAGTCTTTTCTGCTTTTTGAATGACTGGGTCATCCACGGAGAAGGCCTCTGGAGTTGTTACTTCAGGGGGAAGGGTGAAATTTCTTATTAATGCCATTAGCTACTCTATTTTGGCCTTGTAATAATCCTTCATCTCCTTCTCTCGATCAAATTTTTAGACCATGATGTCCATAGCAGCCTGAAGATCACTTTTTGCACCTTCGTGAGTAACTTTGCCAAGTTCAACACGAGAGATAGAATAGCTACTCATCTCGAAACCCTCAAGAGTTACATCTTGTGGAGGCTTGGCCAACTCTATAAATTTTTTCCCTTTTTCCTTGAACAATTTTGAGAGGATTCTTGGCCTCTTAGGAGCTTTAGCTTTCACCGGCACTATTTTTCCAAAGTCAAATTCATCTGGGGAGATGGCCATCTTCTTTCTTTTGGGGGTGAAAGCTGTCATCCAAGGTGGGAGAGAAGTACCTATTGTGGTAATGGTTACCTAGTGCTACTATAATGGCTTCCACACTGTTGGTGGTGACAGTAGTCATAGTTGGAGTGACTGGTGAAACTGTACCAACCACTAATTCTAGCTCTGGTGCAGGGCTTGCTGTCAAGTTAAAGGAAGGAGATGATAAAATGGAGATGGACCCAGAAGAGTGAGGAGAACCTCCATAAGTGCCTTGAGGATCACTGAATATGACTCTGGAAGGAGAGGTGGCTCCAGAAGAGGCAACACTGATCAGAGAGATAAGAGAAGAGGGTACCATGGGAGACTGAGGAGGAGAAGGAGAGATGCTCTTGAGTGGCTGCACTTATTCTTGTGAGAGCAGAGGTCTAGTGCTTGTTTGCCCTGATGGTTGATCATCTATCCACATGGGCTGGGATACCTGTGTCTGAGGACTCTGTTCCTCGGTTCTCTTTATTGCCGCTTTAGGCTCTTCTGCAGTCTTAGATTTCTTAGATACAAAGATGATTCTAGGCTTGTGAGGCCTAGAAGGAGAAGGTACATCATCTTTGTTTTTGTTCTATTTTTAGCCTTCCTCTTCAACTCTGCTTGGTATTCAACCTCAGATCTTGTGACAAATTCTTTCAAGATGATCCCTTTGGCTGCTAACGATCATTGGTGTTAGCCAATATTGGTTCGAATCTCTTTCTCAGAGAAGTCTGCTCCTTTTGAGACCACTGTGTTGGAGGAAGAGGGGAACCAGCAACCTTTCTTGCCAGATATTTGCTATTTATAACATTTTTATCATCGATCAAGCTAGAGGGGATCTATGCAAGTCCCAGATATTTGATCTACTCTAGTGTCAGCTTGTAGAAGTCCATTTTTTTGATTTCCTTAACCATCCTTAGGTCGACCCAGATATCCTCAATCATTGGTTCATGAAACTGAGTTTTTATTTTGATCTTATCTTTGACTCCCTTGTAGTCAAATTTTTCTTGTCTCTTAAATGGTCTTAGAGTGACCATCTGCATCTCAATTTCCATGACCTTGGCTTTGGCTGTTGTTGCAATGGAGTACCTATCAATCTCGATCGAAAACTTGAAACTTGGTTTCTTTAGCTCCATTTGTCTAGTATGCATGACAATCAGTTGTCGGCAAAGTTCCATTAGTACTAGCTTATCTGAAGGGAACATGGGGAGCATGTAGGGGTAGCCTTGGTAAAAGCTGACCTAAAGATAGCAGAATGTAGGGAACTAAAGGAACATGTAGCCATAATCATTGACCACCACCCAGGCCTCATCTGATACTCTCTTCTGCTCGAGCTGAGGGTCGAAGAGACATAAAAACATGGTGAAGAAAGCATCATTTACTCTTTTAAAATGATGGCTTGACCCTTGAAGCGTCAGCTGAGGATAATACAAGTTGACCGAGGTGGTCTTTCTATCTCCTTCAGTAGTTAATCTCAGGAAAGACTGCATTGTGGCAGCTATATAAACCAGGTACAAAGTCATGTAGAACTTGTAGGAAGTCTGTACCTTGGTTAACTACTTGTGGAGTGTATTGCTGATTTGCTCTCCCCAAAAGATGGCTTGTTTTCTCTGGAGGATGATCTTGATGAATGGATACATCCATTCATGGAACTGTGAAGAATATGGGAGGCCTTGTATTCTGCTGAGAAGGGTGATCAAATCACCAACTTCATCGATGAAATCGCTCCTTAGAAAGTTTTGTGGCCATCTTGATAAGCTTGTCCTGGGGGACTTCAACCAGTTATAATTCATAACTTTCTTTGCCCTTTTAGGGTCTTTATCATATTCCTTCTGTGCATCCATGAAGTCAATCTTGGTTACTTCAGTGGCTGGAGGGCACATAAAAACTTTATCGATGAATTTGGGGTCCAACTGAATCACCATGTTGTCGCTGGCGTCTGAGACCGACCTAGTCTCTTTATTGTAGAAGTGAGTCCATTAGAGGATGAACTCAGTATGATGCACTGCTACCGAAAAGGTGGCCACTAGATGGATGTTGCTCTCAACGATCCTCTTTATCTCAGTGCTTGGATTTGTCGCCTTTGTTCATGCTAAGAATTCGGCCATGTCCATGTGGCTGATCTCGGTGTCCCAGATATCATCGATGTTGGAGGTGATAGAAGTGAGTGGGAAGACACCTTGGTACTTGTATTTCACTATTTTTGCTTTTTTGGGAGACACTTCTGTCATTGGGAATGATCTCGATCAGATGGGAGTAGATGTGTAGGAGTTCGCTGATTGAACTGCAGTCATGATCACAACAATTAGGGGAGAAAAGATGAATGGGGAAAATGCATTTTGAGTGATCATGACCATGGAGGTCACTTAAATAGGCTGGGTCAGGAGAAGGAGTGAAAAATGAGGAAGAAAGGGAAAGAAAGGGACAGGTGGGAAATTCCTCTAGAGTTAGAAAAATCTGGAGGAAAAATGCATGGGTGGCGAAAATCGTCGCCCTTGCAAAAAGTTGAAAAAAAAGGTAAGGGCAGAAAAATTCATTGCCCCTATAGAAATAACCTGCATGAGTGGAAAAAATCACCGCCCTTACAGATGGGGAGGAAAAACGTGTAGGGGCGGTGATTTTCGCCGCTCCTACACTTTGGGTTGCGTTGGCAGCAAAATTTGCCACCGATGTGGCCTAAAGGCTAGGTACATACAGGTGGTGAAATTTACCACCTCTGCAAGATGGATTTGGAAAGATGAAGCACAGGTGGTAAAAAATGATGCCTGCATGAGCTTCTGGGAGAAACCTACGGGTGAGGGTGAGGGAGAAAACAATGCCCACGGTAAGGTGGAGAGGGGGAGAGATAGGAAAAAACAAAACAAAAACAAAAACAAAAACAACTAACACTAAGCAAAAATAAGAAAATAAAATGAAACAAATGCCAAAAACAAGACCTACCTGAGAAACCGTGCGTGCCACGAGGTTGAATCTGCCAAAATGCACTTTGACTCATCAGCTGGGTCGCTCAAGCGCAAGAGGCAAGAGGAGAGGAGGAAGTAATGAGAAAAAGAGGTTCAAATCGAGTTATATGGGGTGGAAAACCCACCCCAATAACCTACCATGCATGGCAATAAATGCCATGCATAGTTATCGAGACATGCTTGGAAGGCAAAATTTGCCGCCCTTACATGTTCGGGTGGTTCGGATGCATGGGCATCAAATTTTGCTGCCCTTGCAAGTCAGGATGCAGGGGTGGCAAAATTTGTTGCCCTTGCCAAAAAGATGCAGGGGTGGAAAAATTTGCCGCCCTTGCATTACAAAGGTTTAAAATGCATAGGCGACAAAATTTGCCACCCTAGCATGCAAATGGAAGAAAGGACTAACTCTGAAAGAGGTAGTCTAAAGAGGGGACTTGGTTCCCAAAACATTTCGAGACTGTAATGGCCTTCACTTTTTGGGAAGACGTGATTCACAAATTTTGGAAGGTTCAAGTAGACCAAGATGAGAACAAGAAAAACCCGCCTCAAAAACAAACTTAGAGAGACGAAAAGATGAAACAGACAAGTTTCGTAGGGGGGTTGTTCCCAAAAATGAGCTAAGCTGATTTTGGAAACAACACAATTACTGTGCTTCAAACTACTGCTATTGTCATCATTGGCAATGGCAGATGTAGGGTTTGATTCTTGGCAGTGCTGCCAGTGTGTGGAGTTCTAGTGGTTATTTATATGGTTGTTCGTGTAGCCAGGTAGGTAGCGCACATGGTAAGGTAGCGTCCAGCATCTATTTTCCTAAAAAATGGTGCTTCTTTTTGTTTGTTTCCAACGCCTCTTTTGGTGGGCCCACCCTCTCTCCTTTTTTTGGTAAATCTACCTTTTAAATTATTTTGATCTAAATCAGTAATTTGAATGTTTGATTTAAAATCAAATTTGAAATTAGCATTCAAAAAAAGGGGGCAGTTTAGAGGTTTTTTTTAAACTTGTATCTTCAACCCACAAAGACGAAGGGTGAGGCCTGGGTTGGCAGGAGGCCAGTTCCCCCTCACAAAGACCTCTTTTGGATTCCTCATTCTTTGCCAAATCTAATGAGTGGTTAGAAGGCCACTTTCTCTCCCATAACAGGCATTTTTTAATGTTTTAGTGTTTTTTTACAAAAACACTAGTTTACGGGAAAATTGTACCTTTAATATCTTGCAAATGATAGCTCGGTCCTGGGTGCCATTTTTTGCAAAAGTGTTTATAATTCAATGTTCCATAGTGTAGGCTTGTTATTTGTCAAAAACATACTATTTTATAAAGTGTCAAATATTTGGGTCTCTCGAGATGCATTTTTGGCTGAGTTCGACGTCCTGTTTGCTTTAGTCTTGCACTAATTTCTCTAAGATGCATTCTCAGCTGAGTCCAACATATTTTGAGCATGCACTTGCATATTTGGGGGGGGGCTCAATATTTTGTGGGGGGTGTGATTGGTTTTCACAACTTGCAAATCTTTGCTTTCATTATTCTTTCTTCAAAATTCCACAACTTGTAATCAACACAACTTCACCTAAATTCAGCTAAAAATAGATTCTTATCAACTTAAACCCCTAACACCCTTCAACTATCATGAATGGAAGGTTAAAATGTCAATCATTCTTAGAAGAAAAGGGTTATAGAGGATCACCATGGGTACTGAAGTAGAACCTAACACTGATGCTGAAAAGGTTAAGTGGTATAACCGTAGTGATGAAGCCTTTGAATTACTGAGCTTGTCTGTGTCTCCAAAACTTCTCTTCCATCTAGAATCCACCTAGACTCCCAATGACATATGGGACACCTTAGAAAATTTATTTGGAAAACTTGATGAGATGAGAGGTCATGAGCTCAAAAATGAACTCATAAGTCTAAGTCCTAGCAACTTTGACACCCTACAGGACTTCTTCACTAAGTTTAAGGCCCTTAGATTACAATTGAAAGAATGTGGGATAGAGAAGAAAGATGATTAACTCATACTTTATATTCTCACAAATTTAGGTCTAAGTTATTCAGTCTTCTCCACTTTCCATGCCACAAAAAGTGCCTTTGGCACTACATGGCAAATGCCTTCTTTGGATTCATTCATTGCCGACTTGACTAGGGAGCAAGATAAGCTAATTCAAATGGGTACTATGCAGTCTACTCAACCCCAAGCCTTGATAACTAGAAATGGTAAGGACAAGACTTTAATAAAGGAGAAGAAGAAAAAGAACAAGGACCAAGAGAAGAAGAAAGAAAACACCAATCTTGCCAAAAACAACACTGAGACTTCCTCTTCCAATGCTAAACCTAAGAAGGAGAAGGTTAAGTGTGCCTATTGTAAAAAGATAGGGCATGATGAACACAAATGCATGAAGAAAAAAATAGATCACCTAACTCATCTTCTAGAGAAGAACAACATAGGTGTTCCGGAGTCCATCAAGTAGAATCCATCTACCAGAGATTCTACTAAGGCAAAAGGCAAGGGTAAGGAGAAAGAAAAGGGCAAGGCCCTTATAGCTACAATAGCTTCTACATCTTCATGGGTCATCAACTTGGGTGCTTCTCACCACATGGGCTCTTCACTAGTTGAGTTTTCATCTTTAGAGCCTTATAACATGACTTCAATTAGTTTGGGTGATGACACATCAGTTTCCATTGCAGGGAGAGGGTCAGTTGAAATGGAAGGAAGAACATTCAATAATGTTCTAAGTGTTCCTTCTCTTTCAACCAGTCTCCTATCAGTGTACCAAATCACTCACATTGGTTGGGGCATGAGAGTTGAGTTTTCACCAGATTCAGTGGCTATCAGGGAGTTGCATAGTGATACTACAGTGGCAGTGGGTAGGGAAGATCACCAAGCCAGGTTATACACCTTCTCACATTTTGCATCAAATTCTTCTCCAATAGCATTTTTGACTCATTCAGATGGAATTAGCAAATTGTGGCATGAGTGGTTTGGCCACCTTAGCTACCGCTACCTTAAGCAACTTTGCAAAAATGACATGGTCATTGGCTTGCCTCGTGTCTAATTCTCAAAAGGACTTTGTGAGGGGTGCTCCCTTGGGAAGCATCCCGAAGCAAAATTTGACAAAGGCAAAGCTTGGAGGGCTTCACAACCTTTTTAGTTAGTCCACAGTGATGTATCAGGACCCTTTCCCAAACCATATTTCACAAGGGCCAAGTACATCCTCACTTTCATTGATGATTTCTCTAGGTACACTTGGATATATTTTCTCAAACAAAAGTTTGAAGTGTTTAAAAATTTTCTAGACTTCAAGGCTCTTATTGAGAAACAGAGTGAGAAATCCATCAAGGTTCTTCAAACTGATAATGGAGGGGAGTATGTCAGCATCAGATTTGAGCAATTTTGCACTATAGAGGAAATTAATTTGTAGTGCACAGTCACTTACAATCTTTCACAGAATGGGGTTACAGAATGTAAGAATAGGTTCTTGAAAGAGATGGGTAGCTGTATGATTCACTCCAAATACCTAACACCACAGTACTGGGCTGAAGCTATCAATTATGCTTGCTACATTCAAAATAGGGTTCCTCATAAAGCTTTGAAAGGGATAACACCCTTTGAATCTTGGCATAAAAGGAAACCTGATGTTGAGTACCTTAGAGTTTTCGAATCCCCAGCCATGGCCCACATTTTGAAGAAGAAACACAAAGCTATGGAATGTCAATCCAAGCCTTGCATCTTTGTAGGATATCCAAATGGTATTAATGGATATCTCCTTCTAGATCTAGTCACTCATGAATTTTTCATTGAGAGAAGTGTCCATTTTCAGGAGAGTCCTAGAGAATCAACACTTGAAACTTCTTCTCCCTCATCGGATCTACTTCTTCATGATGATTCATCATCAAATTTAAATCAGCCAGAGTAGGTTCTTGAGCCACAGTCATCTTCTTCTTATTTGAGTTCAGACAGTGAGGATAGTGATGCAGAGTCATCCACCTCTAGTCAGTCAGAGGATGAGGAGTTAGCACCTGACTCGCCCACTTTTGGCCCACTTTGGGCCAAATAGACACTTGAGAGTGCTGACACTTGGGTAGGAGATCCCACAGATGACAAATGTACTAGGGGGGATTTTCAGAGAGATCCACATGCCTTCTTTTCTTCAGTTTTAGATCCATAGACATTTTGAGAGGCATTGGGGGTACCTAAGTGAGATAATGCTATGGAGGAAGAATATTCTTCCTTAATAAAAAATCACACTTGAGATTTGACTTCACTTCTTAAGGGAAGAAAGATGGTTCGATGTAGGTGGATATATCAGACCAAGTTTGCAGCAGATGGGTCAATTGATAAGTACAAGGCGCGATTGGTCGCTAAGGGTTTCTCACAGGTAGCAGGCATTGACTACTCAGAGACCTTTGCACCCATTACAAAGATGACTTCTATCTGACTCACCTTGGTTATTTTCATAACACATGGTTGGGATGTGCATTAGATGGATGTGAAGAGTGCCTTTCTTCAGAGAGACCTAGAGGAGGAGATCTACATGGAGCAGCCACTAGGATTTGTTTAGGATTCTTCCTTACTATGTAGACTTAGGAAATCTATCTATGGCCTCAAATAGGCCCCTTGGGCTTGGTATGCCAAGATGGATTCCTTCTTTCTCATAGCAGGTTTCATTAGGTGCCATTCTGATCCCAATGTCTACTTCTTATGGCAGGATGATTCATTCTTGATTTTGGTTTTATATGTTGATGACCTTTTGATCACCAAGAGTTCTTTATCAACTATTACAGAAGTGAAGGCATCTCTTTAGGATAGATTTGATGTGATAGACTTGGGTTTGTTGCACTACTTCTTTGGCATCGAGATCTCACAGTCAGATTTAGGGATTTGTCTTACACATCCTAAGTATGCTCTTGACTTATTGGCTCAGTTTCACATGGTTGATTACAAGCCATCTCTAACTCCCTTTCTATCAAGAGTCAAGCTTGAGGCTGATTGTTCTTCACCATTGGTTGATGCCACTCGGTATCTACAACTTGTTGGTTGTCTCATCTACTTGACTCACACCAGGCCCGACATTTCATATATAGTGGTACTTGTCTCTAGATTCATGCATGAACCCCATGAGCTGCATTGGAAAGTAGTTAAGAGGATCTTGCATTACATACAGGGTTCACATAGATACATGATTCATTATAGATTTGGCATAGAGGTTGACTTGGTTAGATATACAGATTCAGACTGGGCTGGTGATTCATAGACTCGTAAGTCCACTTCTAGTTATAGTTTCTCTCTTAGTTTAGGTCTTATCAGTTGGTCTAGTAAGAAGCAGAATGCTATTGCTATATCATCCACAGAGGCAGAGTATAGGGGAGCTGTTAATGTAGCTACTAAGGCTATTTAACTTCAAGAGATTCTTTCTGAGTTTAACATTCCTATCAGGCAGCCACCATCATTTATTATGACAACCAGAGTACCATTCAGATTTGTAGGAATCTAGTTCAACACCAGTGGACCAAGCACATAGAGATTCACATGCATTTCATTTAGGAGCTTATTCATAGTTAGGTCATTGGCTTGATATTTTGCTAGTCTTCAGAGTAGGTTGCAGACATCTTCACCAAACCTTTCATTGAGAGCAAGTTCATTCATCTACGAGCTCTTTTTGGGGTGTAGTCCACATCTGCAACAACATCATCTTCTGGGGGGGCCTTCTAGCCTCTTCATTTCTTTTATGTCTCTCTTTTGGGGGGGGGGAGTTTTTTCCTACGGGTTTTCTCCTTTTCTCTATCTTATGGGAGATTGTATTTTTACATGGGTACCTCATCAGGCCTAGTTTTCGGGACCCATTTTATATTTCCACACTGCCCACCTAAGCTGCGCTTATGGGGGGTATTACTGTAGGTTTTTATTTTTCCCTATTTATTAATTAGGGAAATTGTATTTCTTGTGCTACATGGAATTTTCCTACATTTGTGGGATAGGCTAGCTTATGTGGAGGTGTGTGTCATAGATGTGTCATAGGTGTCATAAGTAACTCCCTTGATGGGAGTTACTTCTCTATTCTTATCACCTTGTCACCACCTTTCATGGAGGATTTACATTCTATTCTTGGGGTGCCTTTTCCACCTTTTATGGAGGAGTTACATACTCTCCTATTTGTATTCCTCACTTTGGCCATCTCATGCTAATCAAATTTTGGTTTTCTCCATTTTGTCTTGTGCAATTTCTCTTATTGTGTTATTTTCAAATTGCTTTAGCATTTATGTGGTGTGCACCTGCTTCAACTTGTGTGATCACGTCTCCATTACACTCACATTATCTAGATTATAGCAACAACTCTGATAGTTTATTCCCAAGCCATGTGATTAGCACCAGGTTATCAACAATTATCCAAAAACCTTTTAAGGGAGACACCTGGAAAACAAAGCCATTATTGCCTTCTAAGGGAGACACTTGGAAAACAAAGTTATGATTACCTTCTGAGAGATCCACCTAGAAATAAAAGCTTTGATTACTCATAAGAGTGATGCATGACACTCTCATGACCAATCAAAACTAAAAAGTGCCACCTGAGAGCTCACAAGGTAATCAAAAGGCATCACATGTTTAGACATCGAGTTAACTAAGCAAATTAGTCATATTCAAGCCCCATGAGTACGTAGCTGGATTTGAGGTGATAGCCATGTGTTCAAAGGTGGAAATATTTAGCTTTAAACCTAAAATTAATGGAAAATCAAAGGCATATTAATGCTAAATTTAAACTCTTGTGTAATTAATTACCAAAATCAATAGTTTGAAGATATCTCTAAATATATGTAAATTTTACAAGATCACCATTAATACGACATGAACCAAGATCACCATCAACATTGCATTAATTAGGGAAATATTTCAAATGGATACTCAACTAGGCCATTTCTATTCATATTTCAAAATCTATATGAATTTATTATGTTTGTTTTTTGTGCTCTCAGAATATGATAAAGATTAAGCTATTTACAAATTGCACTCTAGACTACCACTGTTAAAGCTTGAAAGTTGTAGGAAGATACTAGAAGGATGTTGATTGATACTTAGAGTATTAGAAGAAATGGAAAAAACAAGTCCTTCCACTTTGGGTAAGATCATTTCCTTTGGAAATTATGACTAATTATTCCACTATGGTACTTCTATTGTCTTCAAAGACATTGAATTCATTCTGAAAGCCATTATGTTTGGTGACATGCACTATAGTAACATATACTTCAATGTATAAATAGATAAGGTAGTTTATGAGAATGAAACCATTCCTTACATAATCTAATTGTCCTATAATATCCTCACCATTAATTCAACTAGTCTCCACAAGGCCACAACCAACCTAGAGGTCATGGTATGTGCTGACCTAGTTTATGGTATCTTTAGGAGGTCAAGATGTGAAAACTATATACTCAAATCAATATACCAAGGGCTCATAATTTATTTCATATTAGGGATGATATTTGACAAGGATTATGACCTACCCTCACAAAATATTGAATATAACTAGGTAGTTATCAATAACTGGTATGAGGTGCACTCCCCAAAAAAGGTCTTAACTACATGGATGACTAAACCAACAAGAGCTATCCTAATAGATGACCAAGGGAAATTTCCTATTCAACAATTTAAGAAAGGAGTCAAGATTGGAATCACTCTCCTCAAGAAAATATTTTGTAATCCACATATTGGAAATGTGGACATAAGGACTCTTCTACTACTTTAGATAAACTTGGAGGATCAATAGATCCCCCACTTAGGGAAGTCATCAACAATAATGTAGTGTATGCAATAAATGACACATGAAATAATGGTGCCCCATTCTTTATGATGCTTTACTTCTTGGATGCCATCTATGCAACTACATAATTAGGTCATAATTCATGGTCCCTCGAGTGATAGGAGGTTGTGCCTCAATTATTCTCTACAATGCACATTCATCACTTTAGATGCAACATAAGAGTGATTGTAAAAGATTTCTATGTAGTTGAGTCAGTAACTAAGTGTGATATGCTGAGGGTTCCCCTATAAGTTAGGTAGAACTTGAGAGACATGGGTAGATACTAATTGTACATAGATTGTATAGTCATTATAATAGAGGGAGTTATGGTGGCTCCTCTTAGATTACCAAGGTATGCACTAATTAAGTTAGTTGAAGAAGAGATGGCTTATCAACTACTACTTGGAGTTGATGGTGTCTTTTAAAACAAGAAGAATAATTTCCCCCATAAGGTTCCATAGAAGCTAGGGAGGACCAAACTTATCAAATGGCATGATGTTATTGTAGCTACTAGGCATATGGATTCTTAACTATTGCTTAAAGATGACTTCTAAGCATGGGAACCCAATAATGTCATTGCCAATCACCTCTTCAAATTTAATAAATGTGTGGCTATAAAGTATAAACACCAAGAAGAAGCACATAAATAGATATCTAGGTATATTATAAAAGATGATGTGGTCCTCAAGAATGCATCTAGGGAGAATATTGAGTTGGAGATGAGGCTAGATAGAGAGAAAAAGGAAAACATTGTTAGATCTCAGCCACTACCAACTCATGGGAACATGTTTGATGTAGTTTATGAAGGACAAAGAGAGGAGGAAGAAGAAAAATTTCCTCTTATTAGGAACAAACCATGTAGACCTCCACTTCTGGCCACCTCAAGTGGATAGAGCAAACCTCCAAGCTTTGAGCAAGGAGTATCTAGTAGTGAACTAGACCCCTCCCAAGGTCCCACATTTATCTCTACATCTACCATGGGAACTACTCTCCAAATGTTGGATCAACCTAACCCTGATGTCATTAACCTTGAATAATTATTTCAAGGCATTTATCTCTCAATGGAAGAATTATAGGCACTAGCTGACAAGAAAATGAAAAATGTCTACTAGAGAAACAAGGAGCCTAAAGCCATTATGAGAGGGGAAATACCTCCTCCATTAGCTTTTTAAATGACCGTATAGCCTAAAAACACACCTCAATATCTTGATGTAAGTACTCTCCCACTACCTTCTTTCCCAATTGTCAGTACATCTACTTCTACTTCTACTTCTACTTCTATTTCTACTTCTACTTCTACTTCTACATTTTCTCTTCCCACCATTGTTTCCCTATTGGATCCCCCATCAATAACCATAACTACAACCACCTCCACCCAATCCTTAGTTGATAATAGAATGGGATAAGCTATTAATTCCTTCAAATTAACCATTTCCCACTTCATTTCCCATGCCACTGCCAATATTTCATCTTCATCAAGCTCCCAAAGCACTAGTGCTAGCCAAGTTATAGGTTTCACTCCTTCCTAGACAACCACAACTACTGCATCCCTTGACATTGGTTTCCCTACATTAGTTAGGCCATTAAATCCTATTTATAAATTATTCCTCCTTTAAAATCCACTCAATATCACTATAGATATAAAGGTGAGTGTGCCTTCAACATTACCTTCATTTGTTCTTAACATGGTCCCTACAAAGTCTCTATTTAGCACACATGGGCAAATAGAACCAATGAGATTTCAAATTCTTGTTATATCCCTAGCCTCTGCCTCTACCTAAGAAACTTTAATGTAACCACCTCTAATAAATATATTGTGAATTCAAAGAGATAACTTAAAAATTATTTTATGAGAAGATGAATACATAGAGAGAATTTTAATTTCACAATAATAATATTCTGCTTTATTTTGATTAATTAATCAATATGAGACATTAAAAAAATATATAATAATATGATTCCTATAATATATCCACTATTTTATCACACCCAAAATCCTACGATTAAGTAAAATCCTATTTATGTTATATTGTTATAACCTATAACAATATATCTCAATAATATAACATATTCAAACCTATATTCATAATATTGTTATATAAACAATATTCTGATTAAAAGAATTACTAAGTATATTTACCTCTTAGTAAATATAAACCTATAAATACTCAAACTTACTATTTACCTCTCCATAAATACCCAAATTCACACAATTTGAAAACTAATCCCAACATTCCCCCCAAAGTTTTTACATGGTGAAAAAATTTTCACACTCTTATTTATAGTATGCTCACCCATTGTAGCATGCCCTATTTATCTCATGAAATTGATATAAAGAGAGCCTCACTCTTCCCATGGTTTTACAATTTTACCACAAACCTTGACATGAACAAAACCCATCAGTTGTTCACCTCATGTGGCTTTCTAGATCTACCAAAAACCCTTTCAATATCCATGAACTGACTTACATTGGTGCTTTATGTCCTTTCACAATGTTTTCACCTCTGGGAATCATGTTTAGAATTTGCACACAAAATACAAATCTTGAACAACCATTATTCTTCTATTCTTATTTTGTAAACACATAATAGAAATGATAAACACACCACACAAAATTTCACCACATCATTGGTGCAGCCACATCATTGGTGACTAATGAGAGTTTGACGGAAACCTCCTTCCTCAAGTGTCTTTTAGTTAGCATGATTTGTCAATGAATCTTGGTTGAGGAAAGACTCCTCCCATGATCTAAACATCATGTACAAGCAAAAATGCATCCATAAAATAAATATTTTTACATTTTACAATTTTTGACGATGACTGTCTAAGCCTAAACAACTTTAAATTTTTTAACATATAAATACTTTGGATTTTGGATGGACATAGTCTTAACATAAAAATAGGATTCTTGAAAAAAATGATGCTTTTGATTTTTTTTCAAAATGACTCTTTGATAATTTTGAACTTTTTCAAATTTTGACTATTTGGACCTAAAGACTCTTACAAAACATACTCAAAACAAATTAAAATATAAAAAAAACTAATTTCTAATTTATCTAAAAAGTTATTATTAGAAATAAAACTGATAAACCAAAACTTAAGACTCTAAAAAAAATACATTATAAAAAATCTAAAACTATAGAATTTAATAATTTATAAATAATAAAAGCATATGATAAACATAATCGCTATAATCAAACTATAATGAAATGAATACTATTATGATGCACTATTAAAAAAATTAAAAAACTAAAACTTATGAAATAAAGATTATCTGATCCATGAACAGTGGCATGGTGATGATTGGTCTAGAAACATGAAACTCAACATGCAAGGGCACAATTAGTTAGAGATCATCTAAATAGTATGTTATTCATAGTCCTTGTATTTTCTTACTTGTAGTGTTTATGTCTTAATAATCATTCACTCATTCAATATATAAACTCATATTCTAAATTTGAATTTAGATTAGTGTATGTATTTTATTGAAACTAATGATCATGATGATTCTCATTTCAACTTACTATTTGTAAACCCTATATGATTTTTGAGGTGGTGATTCTCCTTTATTCTACATGTTATACATCGATGGCTAATATATGATCATGATGTTGGTTAATAAGAACAAGTATGAGTAGAGTATCCAATGGATATTACATAGATATATATGAACAATGTTTTATAACAAGATCACAATGTTGAGGTTTGAGAATGCTTTGATAATTAGTTTGCAAAAATGTCACTCATTAATAGAGTGAAAAATGTAAAATGTATAATAAAAATTCTATAGGCCAATTTCAACAATGTCGAATACCAAATACCATAAAAAAAATATTACAAAACTAATCTATACTTTTCATAGATGCTTTCATCAACATAATTTCTCATGAGTTGGGGAAATAAAGAACTATTAATGGCTTTACCCCATATGATGTCTCAAGATTTCATAGCTACTTTGATACCACTATTGTGAATTCAAAGAGATAATATAAAAATTATGTCATGAGAATGCAAATATATAGAGAGAATTTCAATTTCACAATAATGTTATTCTTCTCTATTCCAATTAATCAATCAATACGATACATTACATAAATATATAGGAATATGATTCCTATAATCTCTCCACTATTTTCTCACACCCAAAATCCTATGATTAAGTAAACTTCTATTTATGATATATTATTATAACCTATAATAATATATCTCAACAATATAATATATTAAAACATATATTCATAATATTGTTTATATAATAATATTTTGATTAACAAATGAACTAATTATATTTACCTCAATAAATATCTACAAGTAAATACTCAAAATTACTATTTACCTCTCTATAAAAACCCAAATTCATAGACTTTGAAAACTAATCCTAATAATATCAAACACCTACTGCTGCCCCAAACTTGGTTAGAGATATCATATAGGCAGCTAGACAAGAGAATCCTAGTTCTCTTTTTACCTTAAATTGGGATGAGGTTTGATGCTACCAAAGGCACAATTAAGAGGTTAGTGAGGAGGTAGGAGGATAAGCCACAGTCTAGCTCAGCTATGGCCCATGAAAGTGAAGAGTCCCTCTTTACTTTGACAAAAAAGAGGAAAGATATCCCTAGAGAGGTGGATAAATATGTAGAATACATTGTGTCCACAGTCCAAGCTTAGGTAGAGTCCGTAGTATCCTTGATAAATGGGATGTAATAAAATTTGGAAAGGTTGAAAGAACAGGCACTAAATACAGTGCCAAAAGGCATTAAAATTTAAATAATAAATGTTATTATCAGTGTCTTCAACTTATACAAGGTCATGAAGAGAAAACATGAAGATGGGACCCTATAGTTTAATGTGGTCATAAAATTTGACTAGAAACTTTCACTCTATGATGCTAAGTTGGAAAACTTGGCTAGAGTTATAAGGAGTAATAAGTTCCTAGACCTCAAGGTTTTACCAATTGAGGATATCATTATTTCATATACCATCTTGATAAATAGGAGATGGATATTGAAGATTTGGTTGGATTAGGTCAAGGATGCAACTACATCCTTGGATAAGATTTAATTCAAAATTTCCCTATTCTTGAAATATGCCATGGTCACTAGGGTGACCAAACTTGATGACACCTTCATGGATGACCATGAATTTAGGGCCCAGATGATGATATTTGTTTCCAAGTTCTAGAAGGGCATTACGAAGGGTAAAACAACTACCGAGGTAATGAATATTATGGATTTTACTAATCAAAGGCTAGAAAGAGTAAAGGCCATTGAATAATCACTAAGGCCAGTACTTGTAGAACATGTCAAACTCATTTAGGAGACACCTAAATTGTTTCAAACCATGATCCTAGACTTTGGCCAAATAAACCAAGATTACCTAGCTTACACAAAGGTTCAGATGAAAGAAGAGGTAGAGAAGAAATAGAGGTAACATCAGCAAGCATCTCAACAACCTCCTTTAGGACCATGAATTTGGGTTTATTTTATAACTTCAAAATTAGAATATTCCATTATGGCATTTTATCCACTTGGGTTTATTTTTGGTGCCTTTAATGGGCCCAATTAAGCTTGTATAAGAAATTTTTGAATCCTATAAATATGGTTATTCCCCCTCATTGTAAGGAGGAATAGTTGTTATATAACTAATACAAAGAGCTAAGAATTCAAGAGATTGTATGCTTTATTGTGTAATTCTATGATTTCTACTTCTCATTATTTTAGATGATTAATGGTTTATTTTATATAATATAATTTTGAAATAACATTTAATATATGCATCTATTAGTTTGAGTTTAACACTAGGCTAACAAATTTGCTAGTATATTTGCTCTATTTTCATCTTATTTGCAACTAAATGTGCGTATGCAATTTACTGTGAATGAGTAACTTTTATGTAATGTATGATTTTATATATATGCATTTCATTTCCTTTAAAGCTTCTAGTGCATTTATTTATATTTGAGCATTATTCTAGAATTAGTGAACATTAATTTTATATGTTTTGCCTTAGAATTTATAAGGACTGGCATCTTTGATCATCTAAAGAAAATTATCTTTTCTACCCTACCTTACTTACCTTTGGATCTACCCATGACTCATTTTAGCTTAGTTAAATCTTTAAATATTCATGGTTTGTTTATAATTGGAAAATTTATAAACAATTTCACAAATATTATCATGAATAGAGTGCCACTATGTAATATCTATTATCCCTACAATAGGGCATACTTGAAGACTTATAAATGGTTACCATATATCTATTACTATGTTATTTTAAGTATTAGTTGTGTAAAGAACTCAAGCCCTAAGTCTTATAGGACTTAAAGTTGAGTTCATTACTTCCCTCTGTTCCTTAGTGACATAAGATGCACATTGAGTGCATCAACAGTAACAAAGAAGGATTAGTCCAAAAAATTTGAAATTTATCAAGAACCACCCCCAACACCTTAAATACAAAAGATCACTCTATCATAAGATAAAAATAGTTTCATTAATAAAATCACATAGAGAGCATTTACTAATCAAAACCAATACTATTTGCTTAAGTTATCCATAGTGAGAATATCATTATGAATACACAACTAGAAAATATATATTTGATCTGGGAATTAGATACTTATCCCAAAATCTATCCAAGTTATTCCCTTTTATACAAGAGAAACCAAATTATTGTATCTAGATCTAACATTATAAATATCATCATTTGAAACTTTCCATAATAATTCACATTCCTTTTGTAAATTTTTAACATGAATACCTTTAATAAGAACATTTAGATTTGAAGCTATACCTCTGGATTCCTCTCCTACATTCCAAAATTTGTAAATGCTTCTATTATCTTCTTCCATTCTATATTTGAATATAATCAACTACCATGCCACCATAAACATGTTGGACTAGTAACTAACTTGATTCCAATGATCCAATTCCTTTAATGAATAATCTAACAACCAAGGATCATCCCAAAATCTAACATCTAGACCATTATCAAGTTTCAATTTGAAACCTTTAAGAATAACATCCCTATTTATAACATAGAATTTACATATAACATAGCCTATAGTAAAGAAATATGTAAAGGTAAATATAATTGCATTTATATTCTCCAAATATTTAACATAAAAAATTTTAAACCAAATATTGTACTCAATAAATATCTAACATATGTTAGCAACCAACACTTTATTCATCAACTTCAAAATTTTAAGACCCAAACCACCAAACTTTTTAGGGAGGCACATCTTCTCCCAAGTAACCAAGGAAAACATTTTCTTATCCTTAGCCCCCATCCACAAGAATATTTTTTGACTTATTTCTATCTTCTCTTGAATCACTCTTATAATTTTGAAAAGAGACATTAGATAAATCAAAAGGCTCAGGTAAATGATTTTTAACAACATAAACTTACATGCTTGCAAAATAATATCTCTCTTCCAACCAGGTAACTTATTCTAAAATATATCAATAAGAGGGTTCCAAAGAATAGGATACATAGGGACTAAAAATAGAGGCATACCCAAATACTTGGATGACAAATGATTAATTTGACATCCTAAAATTTAAGCTATTTTATGTTGTCTAAATAGGGGAGCATTTAAAAATAGTGAACTTTTATCAAAGTTAACTTTCTGCTTATACATTGTTCATAGATATTAAGAATCCATTTCAATTACTTTTCCTACTTAACAAAATAAACAACAATTGTAATAGTATCACCTATAAATTATTGATGTAGGGTAGGAGATATTTAACCATTTGCTAGCCTAAAACCTTTCAAAATCCCAAGTCGCATAGCATCCAATAAATTCCTACTGAGAAAATCTACCATGATGATAAACAAGAATGGATAAATATGATCCTCCTATATTATACCTTACTTAATATCAAATAAACCTAAAATAAATCCATTAATAATAATATAAAAGATGGATGAAGAGATGCAACTCTGAATCAATCATTGAAAATGAAGGTGAAACCCAAATTTATTCAAAACTATATCCAAAAAACTCCCAATCAACTATGTCATAGGCTTTACTCATCAAGTTTGAAAATAATGTATGTTTTCTTAATTTTATCCATATAATTGATGGTTGCTTACAAAAAAATGATCCCATCCTAAATCTACCATCCTATAACAATACCCCCTTTATTCATGGATATAATTTTCTCCATCAATGGCTAAAGTATTAATGCAATAATTTTGTAAAGATATTATAGACTGAATTACTCAAGCTAATAGTTCAAAAAATATTTAAAATTAGTAACACCATTATTTTTTGGAATCAAAGAAATGAAAGTATTATTAAATCTATTAAGAATATTTCTAGATGAAAAAAAATCATCAATCACCTTCACCAAATCTTCCTTAATAATATCCCAATTTTTTTGAAAAAAGCCATATATAAACCATTTAGTACTCGAGCCTTGTCCTTATTTAATAGAAAAAAATGATGCCTTAACCTCTTTTATATAAATTTGATTCGAAAGAATTACATTATCCAAATTGGAAATTAGAGATGGAATATTAGAAATAAAATCTTGAACCAAAGTCCCATTAAGATTAGAATTGATAGCATATAATTTTTTAAAAAAGAAACAAATTCTTCCTTAATAATAAGAGGATCAAAGTGAAGAATTCCATCTTCCCTAAGAAAATTAGAGATCCTATTATGGATTATATAATTAATATTAGACATATTAAATAATTTAATATTACATTCTCCCTCCTTGATCTAAATATCCCTTGACTTTTACCTCCAAAAGGATTTCTCACATGCCACAAAAGAATGATAGTCACACAAAAGAACTTTATCCTTAAGTAAAATATCCTTAGTCAAACAAAAATAATATAAAATAACTTGTATCCCTTAAATTTATGATATAATATCCTACTTTCTAAGAAATATATTACCAAAAATATCTCTATTCCACATCTTTATACTAGTCTTGACATTCTTGAGATTCTTAGACAATCTGAACATAACACTTCTTGAAATGTCAATATTCCACCACTCATTGACCCTAACAACAAGATCAGGATGTGAAAACCACATATGTTAAAACCTAAATGGGGTTCTCTCCTTCTTACCTCTATAATCCATAATAATAATGAGAGGATTATGATCAGACCCAATTCTATTCAATGATAACAAAAAAAATCTTGATTTAACAACCAATCAAAAAAGATGAGAACATGATCCAATCTAGCCTAAATATGATTATCTCCTAACCACTTATTAGAACAAGTAAAAGGACAACCTCTCAACTTAAAATCCATCAAACCATCATTGTAAATAGAAGTTTTTAATTCCTCCATAATTTATGTGAGTAACTAAGAGAATCATTTCTTCTCATAAGGATTGAAAGGAGTATTCAAATATCCAACCAACATCAAATAAATATCCCCACAATTCTTCCTAAATAAACTAAGATCATTCCATAATCTATTACATTATAGAGGTAAATTAGGAGCATAGACATTTGATATCATCCAAGTAAAGTCTTGATTTTGGTCTAAAAATAATAATATCCAAATGATGATATTTTTTTTAACAAGACATCACCTTTTATTATCTTATCATGCCATAAACTTGCAATCCCACCAAAATCCCTTGAAGAACTGACACTAACAACTTGAGCCTCCTTCCAAAATTTATTATTCATTTCCTCAAACAAATTCTTATCCATATTTGTCTCTTGAATTTCCAAAATAATTGGTAAATTATTTTTAAAAACATATCTAAATATTCTATGCTTATTGAAGTGGTTCATTCCTCTAGTATTCCAAGTAATAATCTTCATTTACACTGTCTAGGATGACCTTTTGAACTTATAACTTGAATTATTGATTGAGTACCATATAATACTTACCTATAATTTTTTTATTATCCTATAGCTATGATGGTTTCCCTACCATTTTAGAATAGCCTACATCTGCTTATCTTTGAGACCCCTTTTGTTTGGGATTAAACTGAACTTCATTTTATTTTTTCATATATCAAAGAGAAATAATCATAGAAATTATGTTAAGAGAATCCAAAACCTCACTTCCATGAATTGAACCTTTAACATCCTTACCTTTTTCCAAAGATAATAATTTCTTACAAACTTTAGGAGTATATTCCTTCCTAGTTCAAGGAACCACCTCAACATATTCCTCCTCTTCAAATAACTCTAAACATTGAACCTTTTTTGACTCAAAGGGATCCATAACATCTTGAAATTATCTTACCTCCACCTTTTCCAAACCAACATCTTGATATTCAAAGGATGCAAACTTTCTTCCCTAATTTTTTTTATTGATTCAACACAAACTAGTGCATCCTGCTCAAGAACCTTATCAAATTTTACATTCCCATCAACCTTGGTCTCCTCTACTACAAATATTTAATGACTTATATCCCTTTATCTTGAGAGAGACTATTAATTTATTTAAAAAATGTAATGATCCCTAAATCTTTTACCTATTTATCCTCTAGTCGCATGACCTCAATATAATCCTTGCTACTAGTTTCGTGAAACTTAGAAGATTTAGGATCCTCATTAGATTCTCTCATCAATTTTGTTTTCTCCATTATAAGCACATATCTATTCCATTTATTAATAAACATAGGTCATACTATTGTTATATGATACAATTTATTACATCTATCACATTTAGGAGATGAGTTCTCATATTCTGCATTCTAAACCCATTCTCCCCTACTAGAGTGTAGAATCACAAAATAAAGAAGTTACTATTTCATGAATGCACTCACATAAAATATTACATGCATAATAAAAGTCCTAAATTTGGTTATAACATCAAAGGATATAAGGTAACCAAAATTTATGGCCATACTTATCATAAGATCCTCTTCCAAAAATTCTAATGGAAGAACTGGTAACCTCACCTAGATTAACATGAGATCGATGTCCTCTTTTTCTTGATAAAAAATAGACTCCCACTTCCTTAAAAAATTCCTACTCTCCCCCATGAACCATTCCCCTCTACTAAATATTCTAGTATAATCCTCCTCATTATTATAATGAATAAGAAAAAAACCATTAGTCATCACTAACATCTCTAAATTCACATTTGCTACCCATCTCTTTGTATCCCATTATTTAAAAACATTGATATTAGGACTAGCTCTAATAAAATTACCCACCAAAGAATCAATCATTTTAAAATACACCCTTACCAAGAGATAATCTAGAACCTCAATATGAATTACCCTAAGATCTTAAGTTCTAGTAATTCCTGGTTAGGACATAATTCCTTGATATCTCTAACTTTTTATTTAAACTCATCTGCCCAAAAATACTTACCTTTAAAACCTCCATAAAAGATAGAATCACCATTGATATGGATGCCATATGACTTTAACTTATTCTAATAACAACTAGTCTTAGGTCCCACATATGAAATAAACTCTCATGGATCTATCTATAGTAGACCATGACCATCCCCATAACCTCTTTCCCACTTATAATCCTCATTCAAATTTCCACCTTCCACACAGCTCCATTACTCCTCAATCTGATCCATTCATTTTGTTCTCAATACAATAAATTTGATGTTAATTCATATTAGGATCATCATATTTATTTTGGTCATACTACTAATAAGTATTTCTAATTGAAGCATAAGATTTGAGACTTGATTGATGATAGCCAAAAATAAACAAAAGGACACAATAGTAATTTAAATTAATTAGTTGTTCAACCATTCAAAATTTAAAATTATTTACCAACCCTCTTTCCCATAACGATGCTCCAAGCAATAAAAACCAATATAATGTTAATGTTCAAGCTCAAAAATAGTCTCAACTAGTTTCCTATACTTATTCTCTAAACAAGTACATAGGTGTGGTCATAGAAACATGTAAGGATCTTTTAAAAATTAAATTTTATGACAATGAGTCCAAAAGGATAATTATAATTATGGACCATTTTTTATATGAGATCTCATATAAAAACATTCAAGGTTACCATGAGGAATTATGGTTAATAATGGGTCAAGTGTATGAATGTGTACAATGTAATCTATTAATAGTTGTAAATACACTTGAAGGATTTAAATGGTAAATACACTATTATTAAATACTATTATGGTAATAATTAGACACCAATTATGGATATCAAATAACCTATCATCATATTTCTAGTTGGATATTCTAGTGGACACTTGTACATTTGAAAAGGAGTATTTTTCTACAAATGTTAGTTGAATACCTTTCATTGGAAGCATCACATGATGGTTAGGTAGGTTCATGATCAAGTATGCACAAATATACAAGGTTTCTTGAAATTTTATGGCCTTGAAGGGGTATTATAATCATTGTCATGAGTCTTTATTGTGTTAGGTCTTTTAGATAACTCCTCAATGAAAAATGTCTTAAGGTATTATTTAGGTCTTGATTGACCTTGTTAAACCTCACTTCATGCCTTGAAACATTCAAGTTAAGGGCAATGAAATACTTGGACAAAGGTATAATTATGTCATCTCATGAACAAAGAAAAAATGTCTTAAAAGGTGATTTTAAATGGAAAAGAGGTTAAAAAGAGTATTATGAGGCATAATGAAGTTATAAACATACCAAAAGGGTCTTAAAAGTGTATTTGAGGGTGAAAAATGTCAAAATATCGCATTTAAGCCCATTTATGTCATTATTGGAAAGTAGACCCTTCTTAATGTCTCATAAATACATATAATGTTTAAAATACCTTTCCATGACTCCCTCCACATGTAAAAAGGGTTAAAATAGGTTGAAATTTGAGAATTCCCCTCTTTTCCTTATCTTTAGTGGCTTTCATTTCTCCTTCAATGTGGAAGAGTGGTTTGAACACCATAAAACCCTTTCATCCAAGAATAATTATTCATATTTTATGGATTTAGATATGTTTTTAGGGTCTTTTAATGTAAAGGAAGTTCATTCATGGTTGAAAATCTTAGATTTCAAGTAAGGATTAAAGAGGAGTAAGCTTCCATGAAAGTGTAGACCTATAAGTTACAGGTTTTAGCCATGAATGCAAAGTTATAGAGTTTTTGTAAATGCTAACAAATGAGAGTGATATTAAATACACTTATTCAATAATTTATCAAGTGTAACAACCTTAGTAATGGATGTTATAGGCAAAAAGAGGTAACAAAGATTCCAAACATGAAGTTCTTAATGAAAAATAGGGTTTTACAAAGATTTCTTGGGATTTAAAGAAATATACAATAGATTCATAAGGTAGAGAAAGGTAAAATTGAATTAACATCATATTAAATACATAATAGGTATTTAAGAAAGAGATACATGCTCTCAAGCTCCAAAATAGGCCAAAACTGACCTAAAACCTCCTTTATAGACATCTACAAGCTATTTTTTAAGACATGATACTTATGATGAGTTTCATGGGAATTTAAGATTATTGGATAGGGAGTAAGAGGTCTTAAAGGGTCTATTATAGGTGTTATAAAGAATAACTACCCAAATAGGCTATGAACTATTGTTAAGAAGTCAAAACAGTCTTCAAATGAGCTCGATAGAGGCATAACTTGAGTTTTAATATTTTTTCTCTTGATGAATGGTATATAATGTATTTTAGAGGAGCTCAAGGAGTATATTTATCACCATTATATTTCATAAAATTTGATGGATAATCCTTGAATCATGTGTATCCACCCAAAACATCATGAATAATCTTAAACCCTCTCAAACCCTAAGAGCATGTCGATCCATCTTATGTGGTTTTGATGATTTTACAAATTGAATTCATTAGTTTAAAAAGGTTCATAAATGAATTAAATACCTCCAAGGAACCTATAATATATTTTCAAACATTATAATTCATTCTCTAGGGTTTTGTGTTAGTTCAAGATAAAGGAACCTAATATACATGTGTGGGAAAAGAACCATGTTTTCATTGAATTTCAAATGTTATATCATGAGAGAGTGGATAAAAATAAGTATAAACATCATTATCACATCCCATGCCTTCCTAAGTGAACTTTCAGGCCATGCATAACCATTGGAAATCAAGTTTCAAATAAGTTTTCAAGATTGAAATAAGACATACATCTACAAGTTACAATGGGTTATGAAAGTTTTTTAAGGGGTTTATTCTTCATGAAGTGACTTAAAACAAGTTAAACAAATTTTCTCCCCTTTCATTCAATAACACCTAGGCATAGGTATAGATATATAGGATCCCAAGTTGTAGGGTTGAATATGTTTCAATATTAAGAGACCTATATATCTCAATTGGTTGAAAATAAAGTTGCCATGTGTTTTGAGATGCTTCCCTTGAAGATGAAACCTCAAAAAAGTCAAAAAAAATAATTACTTACACCCAAATATCATATAAATAGGGGTGTAAGCTTATGATATCAATATTTAGGAATCAAGGAAGTTTTAACCTTGGAGATACATGTAGAGGTCTACAAACATAAAGAATGAAGTTCTTAATAGCTTGTAGACCATCAAGACCATGCTCAAAATTTTAATGATGTTTCAAGTTGAGCTTGAATGAGCTCACATAGGCCTACAATAGGGAGTAAATTATTCATTAGGTTTTGAAGCATTTATGTCTTGGTAAAAATTTCTTAAGTTAGAGACAATCCATGCATTTAGACCCCCTACCAAAATAAGTTATTAGGAAATTGAAGGAATTTTAATATTTATGATACTTGAGGACCATGTATAAGGGTGTTTCAATGAGTTTCAAGTTTGAAAAAGGAATATCTACAAACCTATAACCAAAATTAGGATTTTTCAGTGCATTATGTAATTTCTCCCTCCTAGAGAAAAGTCTCAGGCCAACCAAATAACCCTAGGACCATCTAGATAGGTTGTAAACCATGAAAATCCATTGATAATGATTCTTGATGATGTATCAAGATATGAAATGACCTCTGTAGGTTTCCAAGAAAAATAAATGTTTTAGCATGATGATATAATCTAAGAGAGTCTGAAGTAGGCTTGTGAAAATAGTTTTCATGATGATTGGAGGAGGAATAAGGTTAAATTACCAATGTTTTCCATTTTATATACAAGTTGCTTATTGACCAGAATGAAAACCTAGACCTAAAAATCTATTTTTAGAGGTTTTCAAACTTATGTCATAGTTTTAAGGGACTTCTTGGTGGATACAAGAAGAGGTGGAGGAGGCTTAAAGCATGAATAACATGGTTATGAGCTATGATAGCCATTGAAAGTCTATATTTCCATAGGGTTTAATATTAATAAGGACATAGACTAGGATGAAACAAATAATAATTTAAGATAAGGAGTGGACTCATGAGGTTCTACATGTGTTTTAAGCTTGTAACCATTCCTAAAAACTCAATCATAGAGAGATGGTTATCTTCAAGCCTTGGTGATGAATTTATAGGTAGGTCTTGAGAAATGGATAATGAATGCTTTGATGAAAAAATTATTATTGTTCCCTACACCAATATGGACCTCAAAATTCTCAAGAGCATATACAATTCCTCTAACCTTTTAGGTCTAAATTAGGGTTTCAAAACATGATTAGGAATTGATGCAAGATTAATTAAATAAGTGCAAGTGTCATGGATATTCAAGTAGGTCCTTTAGGGTCATTGGGGATAGTGTATATGGAAATTTTAAAATTAGGTTGATTCAAAGCCCATAATCTTGCACACAAGACAACATGTCTGTGAGATAATTCATGACCAATTTCTAACTCATCTTGAGGAGACCTAAGGTAACTCACAAACCTAATTTTCACTACCTATGATTTAAAATATGGTAGGAAAAGTTAAGTGAGTTTTAAGTCCTCATAGTGAGATGGAAAATAAGTTATATGCCTAATGGGTAAGTGAAATACTTCAAGCATGGTCTTGCATAAGAAAAAGACATATCCAATAAGGTTTTAAAGTTATAACATGTTTTAAAGAACCTCTTGAATTTGAAAGAGTATTCAAAGACAATAAGGTTGAGATAGGTTAATATAAACTTATAACACCTATTATGAATAAGGGAAAATGTTGAGGACTTCAACAATAATGGAGAGGATATTCAATGATCCCCATAAACTATCAATTACATATTCTTAAGATGCAAGAGTGTAACCTATTCTACAAGGCAGATGTAACATCAATAAAGTTTTTATATAAAAGAATCAAGGTTATATTGAGAAGGACTATAAATAAGGTGATAATAGTTCCAAGCATGGATTAAATCCACATACCTTCAATATGGTTTGCAAAACCGTTTAAGGCTCTCTAAGGAGTTAAGAACACTAGAATAGGCTAGTTGACTTATAGAGGTTTCAATATATTTTGTTGAAAATTGAATAACTATTTAAAGGAAAGGTTACAAAGGTCCTACAATGATAAAATAGGGTCAAGAATCCTCATACCCTCAATATTGGAGGTTCATTCTTCACATTACTAGTTCTATGCTTTCTTCCATATAAGAAACCTAATAAATTAGTAGGTGTTGAGTAAGATTGCATGAAAATATGTGGAAATTAAAGGTCATAATAATTGATCAAAAACCTTCCTAATAGTCCTAAAATTTCAAGTACACTTTATACCATTTTTCTAAAAACATCACTGAGCAAGTTAAGGGAAGAGTTAGCTAGTTGTAAACAATTCTTAAGGTGGTGAATCAAGCTAGTAAGAAAGGTATTAAGTTTAGAACTAACCTCAAAATTAGGTATCAATGTACAATAGGTCTTAGAGAGCCTCTTAAAGTGGAAAATAAGATTATTATAGGTTTTCAAAAGAAATAAGAGGATAAAGGGAGATTGTCAAGATTAAGAATGTAAGTTTCAAGTCTCTTAAGGAGTCTCATGAAGAACCAAAACACTGCATCAGTTTTCCACCTCTGTTAAATGCCACTACATGAGTTACAAGGTGATTTTCAAAATAATTATACTCATAAATCTTGACAAACATGACCATGGTTGAGGTTAAGGTTCATTGAGGCATTAATGGAGACATAAAGCATTGTAAAATTGACCCTACAAAATTATAACTCATCGATGAATTTCTATTTAAGGCAAGTCAACATTCAAGGCTAAAGGTGGATTATAAAGTCTTCCTCCAAGTCAACAATTTAGCAATCGACAATAAATTCAAGAGTTTTCAAAGTAAATAAACCCTCTAGGATCACATTTATCATCCAATAGGCCACTAAAAAATAATAATAACAAACAAGTAAGCCTCTCTTTTACTCCTATATTACTCTTCATAAGAAGGTCATTAATATGATAGGCTAAAGCATTTAATAAGGCCTAATGGAGCCATTTTTCAGTCATTTATCTTTTTGATGGGCTGATTCATATTGTAACAATTGGATTTATGTAGTTGAGTAGTGATTCCTCCTCTCTATTGCACCTATTTTCTATATATTGGGTTGGAAATGCCTTGTTCATAATCCCTCCTCCTAGGTATGAAAAGACTCTACTCATTTGAGGACTTACACTACTATATTTAAGCCTTTGAATCAAATAAAGACCAAATTTTACCTTATTCAAGCTTTTATGATTATGTGATTTTAATGTTTTATTGATATGCATTTATGGTAGAAATCATTCTCCCTTGTGCATGCCCATTTCCCTTCACCTTGTTACAAGTGGGTTGGTATTTTTAAAGTCATATATTCTATTAAAGTTGATTATGCTAGTGTTTTTTTGTGGATATTATCTATTTGTGTCTTGTGTAGGGATTTTAAACTACCCATTCAAGTTATAGGCATACATGACTACCTCCACATGAAATACTAATGCATGAAAAACCTAATTTGGAGAGAGTGCAAGACAAATTCAATCCTTTTTTAGTTTTATTGTGTTATTATAAGTAGGTGAAGGAGTCATTTAACTATGGTGCATCACTTTATTTTAATTTTTTAGTCTCTTTCTTCTACATTTTCACACCAAAGAATAGTTGTAGTTTAGATTAGTATTTTATAGTATAGGTTATAAGGTTTCAATCTAATATTAAATTAGTTGCATTGTGATCTAAAAGGCTTACCTTCTCTAGAGATTTACCTCTACCATAGATTACCCATAACCTAGGGTTATTTCCATTGTGTCTTTTGAAGTAGGTTTCAGTACTTGGTAGGGTTCACTTCAAGAAGACAACAATTCCTAAGATAAATTTAGTGTAATTTCATGTATTACCAAATAAAGGGACATATAAGATATTACTTGGATCACCATGGCTTAATCAAATGAAAGTGATACCATCAACATTAAATATGTGCTTAAAGTTTGTGCATGATAAGAAAGTTATTAATGTTCAAGGAACCTCTTATGCATTACCAATACAAGTTCCATCTCAGGTATTACCTATATAACTACCACAAGATTAAATCATACAACCTTAAATGATTAAATATAAAGTTCAAATACCTAATAATCTATGCATTAATGTAGTATTATCACAACCTCTTGTGATTATTAAAAATAAAACACCTATTGAGGGTGTAACCATACAAAACATAATTAATACTAATAAAAATTATCCTTTAAAATAGTAAAATACAATTATTATAGCTACTCATGATGATAGTGATTGCAATAGCAATGCCAATGATTATAACAACTATAAAGCTCATGCTTATATTGATGATGATATTAATGATTATAATAAATTGAAATTATTAATTTCATGGTCCTTAAAACATCAAAATATTTATCACAAATGTACAATGGCATATCTTTATGCACCATATGGCCATATTTATTTATTTTGTTAAGGTTAAAGGGGGGATTTTTTTCACTAGGGTCCCTAAACCATAGAAGAAGTACAAATAAAAAGAGAGCAAAAGGATCAGCCAATTACTCAAAAAACACAAAAAATAGATACAAAAACAACTAAGATACTACCAAAATACATCCCTTAATTAGTATAAGTATCACTAAAAACAAAAAGTAGCTAGAAGAGAACCAAAAACCTACTCGATATCCATGTTGCCAAAAACATCCTCCCAATAGATTTTCATACATTTTACATTTGAGTCAATATGAGGGAGTAACTTTTCCTTATCAATATATTTGAATAATTTAGTAAATTTAATGTGTTTTCCCTTTCCCTTGGAATATGTCCTTGTATCAAATAGTTTCCCCATATGTGCTCTTAGATTTTCCACATTCTGAATTCCTTCATGCATAACAACCTTACTATAATTAACCAAAAAACTGATGTTTATAATTTTATAATTTTCATATTCAAGGACACTAACCCTCGTTATAAGCCCTTGAATTTTTAGATTTATATTATTGTTAGAGTATTTTTCTACCAGTCTATCATTATCCTACTACAACATTTTGACTTTTATTTTTAGACCAAATGACCCCCTCATGAACCACCTCATTATCAACCTTTGCAACTGGAGTTATTATTCAATGTTGTCATTACTTTGTTTACCTTTTAAATAATCAACCAAGTCATGTAATTTTTCATTAGCATCATGAGCTTGGCTACCTGGAAGTTCTCCCTCTTTCTCCTTAGGACAATATCTTGATTTCCTCTTGCCTGAGTCAATTTTATTAGTTGGAGTAGCAATGTTCTTCCTTTCAAACCCATTTTGAGTATTGGTGTCTTCTTTACCTTAAACTTCCTCCTCAACCAATATAAAATTCATAGTTGATTTCTCTATTTTTCCATTATTGGTATGCTTAGTACTTGAATCAGGTGGCTCCTTATCAACACTTCTCAGTCATGTCTTAATGCCTATGTCTTGAGATTTCATAGGATTCTTAGTTGCATTGTGTTCTTTATACTTTGAAGAATTAATTATTGGATATATAATACAAACATTCATCAATTTCATAACATCAATAGGCCTCACATATTATTTATTTTTCTAGGGAATTGGAAGTTCAGTGGTAATTTGATCATATGGTCATATTTATT
The DNA here is from genome assembly GCA_037957365.1 of Torreya grandis. Classification (NCBI taxonomy): domain Eukaryota; kingdom Viridiplantae; phylum Streptophyta; class Pinopsida; order Cupressales; family Taxaceae; genus Torreya; species Torreya grandis. The sequence goes on from JARHVA010003080.1 coordinate 1,127,738, forward strand.
ATTATATATATGGTTTTTTTTATATTAGTATTATGTTTTATTTGTTTTAGAGTTTTAAAAGATAATACCCTAGTAATAAAGCTATTTGAGAGGAATGGAAATATTTATATTTATACTAAAATACAATCAATAATACAAATTTGCCTAACCTAGCATGTGAAATAAATATAATAAGTAAAAAGCAACTAAGGGGGCAAAGAGAGTGTATCTTATTTAATGTTCTATCTAGATCGTGGAAATGGTTAGGGGTATTCTCAAGGATATGTTAGAGAAATATATATATATATATATATATATATTTTGACTATTTTTGACATTTGAATGGTTGTATTGATCTGGGACATAAATGTCAATGCTTATGTCTGTATCTAACACTAGTGTCTAGTGGGAAATATACGTACGTGTGACCTAGAATTTGGACAAGACCTATGCTATCCCATATGTAATATTTTTGTGTCTCAAATTATAATTGATTGTGTGCTATATCTAGATAATAATAAAAATCATATTTATTTGGCATTATACCTATTGTAACTTGGTACAAAGGGGTTGGTAATGTGAGTTAAGCTATCCCTAGTAAATATATTATTGCTAAGTGCTTCCTATATAACCAATACTCCTAAAAGGGAATAAAAATCACATGTAATTATCATACCTATGCATGTGTGTGAAATTTTAACATTACAACTATATGTTATTTCTCCTATTAATCTTTGGTACAAGTGATGCAATTTGACATTTTAAATTCTTTATATATTTAAAATGGTGATGTATAATTTGATAACTTGAAATAGACAATAATTTTTTATTATAGAGTTTCCTTATCAAATTAGAAGGTGTACTTATTATACCATATCATTTGTATATATAGGAAACTTTTAACTTTGAATTATAACCTAGTGATGTGCAAATAGTCATAATGTGAAAGATATAGTAAAATATAAAAAAGATATGGTTAGATAATTGTATTGAGTCTAGACATGAATGTTGATGCTAGTGTCTAAGATAGATGCAAGTGGATAGGGGATAAAAAAATTAGAAAAAAGTGTAATAAGTAAGGATATTTGATAGGCATTGGATGAGGATAATTAAACATAGCACATAGGCCTAAGGGGTAGGTAAATCAAGTGAAATAAGATGGAACCGAAGAGGTACATGAGAGACTACATCACTAGATGTATAATTATTAGTAAATAAGTGTAAACATACAATAAGACTAGTAATATGTGTACTTGTACCCAAATGGGTGTCTACATTTCCCCCCATTTAATCTAGTAATGCAATACAAATGGAAATTACTAATTAAAAGGAAAATAAAATACATAACATGGTGTGGACAAAACACCTTGTCTTTGCTTGAGTTGTGCCTTCAACATTTCATCTCTTAAAAATTACCTAAAACTAAGAATATGACAAAAAGATAAATCAGTGTATATAATCTATATGTAAGCAATGATAAAAAGTGTAATAAAGAAAGATCATGGATAGAGTACACCTATGATGTGTCATGTAGTAACTAGGTTTGAAGAGCTAGAAATTGGAGAAGTAGATAGGGGAACTTACAACCTCATCCATTTTTTGGCCTGTAAGATGAGTAAGTCTAAAAGTGGTAAAAATATATTGCACCATGTTGGTGTTTTACTTAGAGTGAGGAGATTTGGGAGGTGATCATGCCCCCAACCTAGAATAAGAAGAGTGGTGCTTCAACCATCAAGGCTATCATTTCCTAATGAGCACAAATTAAGTGTAAAAGATATGTATATGTATAGCTTAGTATAGGGTGAGTGATGTAATCAAGCTCACCCAAAAACTTGATGAGACTAGATGATTTAATCCCTTCAATCACATAAAAAATAAGAACTAATAATTATAGATGGGTAAGGCTCAATACAGATCATAAATGCTCAATTGGGGTATTAGTACATCAAGGTATCAATACATATAAGTTTTAGAATTTTTAAGTTGATTTGTATTTTTACTATACCAGGAACATGTTTCATAGCATATACACCTTGGATATGCCTTGTGCTGAAACTATGTATAATAAATGGTGCCAATGTATATGATTTTGTTGTAACTCTAAATTTGGATAATGTATTGTGTATGTTCTACCAATTTGTAAATTTGTATAATGTGTAAAAAATGCTTATAAAGCATGTTCCCACTATGTATAAATGAATCTAAAAATGGAATAAGAACCAATGTGGAGGGCATGTTTTTCAAAACATGCCCCAACTATAAACTAGAAATTATGAGTGTGTGGAATCCATGTCCATATGGCATGCACCAATTGAATCTAAAAGCTGATATAAGTACCCATACTGAATAAGTGTGGAAAACATGATTCTAAAGCATGACCTCACTATAATTTGAGAGTTGTGCCAATTGTGTTTTTATTATGTAGAACATGTTTATAGACATATCCCTACTGACATGCCCCCTTTTGGGAGGAGAGAATATAGTTCCTACTGGTGGTCTCCTCATAAAATAATAATAAAGAATTTATTTGATAAGTTTTGACTTAGTAATATTATGGTAATGTTGTAGGATATCTATGTAGCAAAATTTTGTGTGATTTTTGGAAATGCTTTAAAATTTTCAAATTTGGTATAATATGGAAGGGCTCATTGTATAGATCCAAATATAATTTGTGGTTTCAAATTTGGATAAACAAGGATCAAGATATGGTCATATAAAGTTGTGCCAAAATGGTATATTAGGTAGGTTGGAATATAATTTTAAAATAATTTGTAGTTTGACCCTTTGTGAATTTTGAGTTCTCAATCTAGAGATAAATAAGTCTATGTAGTATAGTTCCTTATAATTTATGATTTGATGTGCTTCAAAGTGCCCTAACTGACTTGGAATTTTTTGAGTTGGTTAGTAGTTTGTTGATAATTTATTCATAATTTTTATTTTTTGAGAATTTGCATTCTTAGAATATTTTTTTGTCATTTTCATGGTAAGTCAGATGCTTGTGTTAGTGTCCTAGATTTTTATGTTAGGATAGTGATGCAAATGTCCGCTGCTAGACATTATTGTTTTATGTATGTGTCCATCACCTGTTATCATCCAACAAAACTATACTACATGAATGCTAATATATTTGTATTTTATGATTAATTTATTGATATTTCCAGTTTTTTATAACAAAATGTGATTGCTAATAAGTTTTTATTGATGCTTTATTGGTTGCTAAAGGATGTGCATATTCAAGAGTTATAACATGATTGACACTATTTGACTTTGGTAGAGTTGGCTTTAGAGGTGGTTGATTAGGTAGGATTGGGGCATGTGGCCCACTTGGGATAGGTTCCATATAATATCCACATCCTTCCCACTCTAGTGGAGAGGTGGAACCTATTAACTCTCAAATCACCTTACTTCTAAAATATCCATTTTGGCTTGAGGGCCCAAGTAATAAATCAATTGTAGGTTTTGATTTTCAATTTAAGTGTATAAAAGTTTCATATTGACCAAATCAAAATTAGATAAAAAGCTAAGTCTAAAATATAAATCAGAGACTTCAAAATTGCATTGAAATCTGGTCTTCATGATTTTTACATGAATGACTTACAAAGTTTGGTATTCACATTTTTTTCATGAAGATATGTTATAGGTTTAGCACAAAAGTGAAAAACACAAAGGAAAGAAAAACCATGCCAAGAAACATGAAAAAAATGTGCAATGCCAAAATATGTGAAGACTTAATTCTTAAAAAATAAAATTATGCCAAAACATGCAATGCTAAAATACATGATGATGGAGGACTCATGATTTCATTTGAATATTTATTTCACTTTTTAAGTGATCACACATCATCAAAAGTCATAAATATCTAAGGCTGAGTAAAAAACACATGAGGATGGAAAACCTAAGTAACTACCATGTGTCCTTAGGGGAGATTAATAATATAATAAACTAACATTGATGGGCATATACATATCAAGAATATGTCATACCTAGCCCATTTAGTAGTGCAATTAAAAATTAGGTGTTAACACATGGTGTAACAAAAAAGGGAGTCTCTAGGGTGACAAATGACTTCTAAGTCAAAAATTCTAGAGCAAAGTGGAACCTGTCTAAGAACATTGTCTAAGTGTAAATCATATTTATAAAAATGGTGACATGTCAAACTATAAATTAAACAAGTGTAAAATTTGAACCTCTAAAGCATTCATTAATGAATGTAGTTGGGTCAATGACAAAGAGTGGTGATGGAAGCAATGGAATTAAGCCAAAATATTACAAGACATCGAATATAAGAGATTCATATCCATATTACTATACATAGAATCATTTCAAATTGACTTGGGGAAATAATTTATTTAGTGATTGTCATTGCACAAAAAAATGAGAAAGGATGTTGATTTGATAGGTTTGAGCTCAAGGCAATCATCACGATGCCTCCAAGATGCAATCAAGATCCCAATTGACTTTGGCCCATCCCTATCTAATATGTAGAGAGATTTATGTGCCTCATATTTTGATGTCATTTAATTTTTTTAGCTATATTTATCTACTATAATTAATAACCCATGGGCTTCCCATTGATTATAAAATCCAAAGTACTTAATTGTAAAAGAGATACATTTTTAGGCACATAAATGCTATTAAATTTTCCCACCATGAGCCCTTTACCACTTGAACATTATAGCTAATGAGAACTATATTTACCCTTCTTCATGATTATTGCATTCTATATGAATTTTATGGTGGTTGATATTTGTTTATGGATATATATTCCCTTTCACTATTGTCTATCCCTTATCACCTCTATGTTTAATTAGACTTTCTTACATTTTGTACGTTATGTACAACTAGGCTTATGCAGACATTATCTATGGAATTTTTTCATCCCTCCTAATATTGTATCAAGCCCCACACCTCCATGTGAATTAATTATGCAAGAGAGATATATATTTTGAATATTATTTATAAGTATTTATTTCTCAATATTTGTATTGTGTTATTTAAAGCCATAAGGGTACTCTCTCTAGTCTCGGTGCATCACCTTTTTACATTTCAATGATCCCTTCTCTCTCTTTTCCCTAAAAAAATATTTAGATTTAATAATAGCATTAGGTTATTTCAACTCTTTTTAGGATTGCATACTAATTATAAATTAGATTCACTTAGTTTACAAAGAATCTAAACTTCTCTAGAGGTTCATCACAAGGGTCCCACACATTAGGGATTATCCCATTGTTACAAAAAAATGTCATATTATCAATGGGTGCACATTTCAAGTGATAAATTTTTTTGGCACACCCAATTGGACTAGAGTTTAGAAGTTTGGATAATATTTTAGTGCTTTTCATAGTTGATTTTCAATGTTGAATACACCCTAAAATCACATGGTACTCCAAGTATCCTAAGTTAACAAAAACCAAATCTTCACCTTATGCCAAGATAAACAATATAATCTTCAAGAGGTACTAATTTTCATTTTATTGAGTTGAATACACCCCATAAAGTAAGAAGAATTAGAGAATCCTTATCTACTATTAGTAGGGCTAGTGATTCAAGACATTCATCATTTAGATCCTAGTCTACTCCTCCTTTTGGAATATTTACCTAACCTAGAAGAAGACTCTTTCATATTCCATTCATGTCTACCTAAAGAAACCAACTATTTATGCCATTTAATGGAGGTGATCCTTTGTTTCTAGCTCACTATCGTTGTTCCCAAAAATATCACTCATTTTTGGGACAACCTATGAACTATTTTGGTTCAATAGACCAAAATCCTCTCTCCCCTTTTCAAAAATTATTCTAAGCATTCAAGTTATTCATTTTTCAAAGATTTTCTAGAAATCTACGGACTCTCTAGGCTTTAATCTATGGACTCTATAGATATGTTTCTATGGACTCAACATGCTTGAAATTAGCAAGTTCAAGGGTTCAACAGGTTCAATGGTTCAAAGGTTTAATGAGTGGTTAGTCTAACATGTTTCATTTGAGTGATCAAAGGACTTAGTGAAAAACAAAGGAATGAACCATTGAACCATTGAACCTTGAACCAAATTGGTTCAACGGGTTCAATTAGTTTCAAGTGATAAAAAAGACTTAGACAAAAGGATGGCTTTAAATGCAAAGCCAAGTGCCCTTGCAGAGGGTGGTGAGTAAAAGTGAATAGGGAATCCATTTGAAAAAGTTCCCATGACAAAGTTGTTAAGGACCATTTCCTTCAAACAAAAAGTCTGAAGGAATTCCTTCAAAATTTTGTCTAAAGGAAATAAGCTCGATCAAAGAGAAAAGCCTGTGGAAAAATGCATGATGGAAAAAGACGAAGTGAAGAAATTCCTTCAGACATTTTGTTTGAAGGAATTAAATCCCAAAGGCCACCTGAAAGATCCCAAAGGGTAGGTACCCTCACAAAAGACACTCGACACTCAAAAATGAACTATCTTTCAAGACCCCAAAGGGTAGGTTCCCTCTGAGAAAGATCAAACCTCAAAGTGTAGTGGAAGCCACCACGTGTCCCTTATAGAGTCAAAGTGGAAGTTGCCAAGTGTTGTCTGCTAGGACATAGTTTCTAATAAGTTTCAATGCTGTGAAACATTGCACGTGTTCCATTATAACTCAGTGGAATCTGGCAAGTGTCAACATCCACATTTTCTTCCTTTTGTTTCATAAGGACTGTGGTGGGCCTTGGGTGAGTTACTAAGGTTAATCAGAGTGTGACAAGTGTCATCATTTACATGAATCCAAAATGAGTCCTGAATGTTTTTATAGTGTTTCTAGGAGCTCAACAGAAGCTGTCATGTGTCATCTTTCACAGGACTCTCAAAAGGTATCTAAATCTTCATGAAACATGCCATGTGTCTCATTAAAACTCAATAGATCATGACAAGTGTCTGCATTTGCATTTCAAGTTTCCTATAAGGCTTCTTTCAATAAGCTTCTCTCAGATTTTTGTAGAGGGTGCCACATGGCAACTATGGAAGGTTTTAATATGTGTTTCTAAAAAGCAATAAAAAATGCCATGTGTCACTTGTAGAGATTAGTGGAAAGCAACCAAAGCAAGTGGGAAAGACATGAAGGAATTGCTAAGGAGGATGACGGACCTAAAGATGTCAAATTTGTGGTAATAAAATAGATGTTGATCTTTGTAGGCTTGAGTGCGGGCTCAAATGCATTCAAAGGCCAAAATGCCAAAGGGAAGAACCACTGATGGAAGAGCGTAAAGAGATAGCAAGGCTAAGGATATAGCCCTGAGAGATTAAATGCTAGGAAAAGACAAAACTAGAAAGGGGAAAATATAGCCCAAGGGCTCAAATCATAGCAAAAAGAGGGAAAGGCCAAAATATCTTTGAGGAAGTTATTTCTAGTAGGTGAAATAGTGGATCAATTAGATTTCTGAAGCACACCAAATCAAGGACGTGGCCTATTTTTCTTCCATGAAGTAAAGACAAAGGGATAGCTGTATAGAAACTAGGAAAAGGACTAGACTAAGGAAGATACATATTAGATGAATTAACATGCCATAGTTAAGGTAGTCACCTAGTTCCAGCATGGCCCTCCTTGACAAAACTAAAAATGCATTCAAGGCATTGAATGCAGCATGGGCCATTCCATGGGACAAAGTGTTAGGCCTTTCTTGCCTGCTATATAATGTAATCTCTGATTTGATACAAGGGACATCTTTTTTATCATAGAAGTAAAGCTCTGCCCAAATTGAAAGGTGAATACTGAGACTTTGAGTTCAGATTATTGTTCATATCATTTTATTTAAATGAGAAAGTAAGTTGTTTGTAGACTTTGTGTTGTTATAAATTGTATCATTTTAGGAGATTGTTCCTATGTCTGTCTTTTAGATGCATTCTTGTTTATTTAATCTAACAAGTAGAACTAGTGGAAGTGATAAGGAAGGTGTCCTGAAGTCAGTTGTGGAAGGACTTTGTGCTATCTACAATTATCTTTAGTCTGTTTGTTTATTTTCTATTTTTGTGTAAAGAACCTTGGGATGACTTTGTGCCCTCATTATTCTTCATATCTCACTCTTCGGGTAGCTGAGGTGGAGACTCTGTGCTACACCTCATTCTGCTGGTTAATACACCTTTGGTTACTAGTTACTTGCCACTACCTGAAAGAACTCCTACTATCCCCTACAAGAACACTTTTGAAAGAAGAGAAGTGCCTTTAGTGTTTTCACAAGGATTTTCTCCTTTATTTGTGAACATCATCTTTGAAATAAGAGAGATGGATGGTGTATCCTATCCATAAGTGTTATTTTATACTTATATATAGTGTATAACTCCTCATATTTAATAGGGAACCTCCCCTTGATGAGATGAGAGATTCATCCCCTTTGGATGTGGTAAATTTACAACTTTGGATGACCAATATCCATTGCTGTGGATGATCAGACCTATTTTGCTCATCAGTATGTTGGTGACAAAATATTCGCCCAACAGTTTTTTGGCGACTCCATTGGGGACACAATAATTTTATGTAATTTGAAGCCTCAAGTTTTAGATTGAAAGATCACCTGTGTCTTACCTATTATCATTATATCCTTATCCATTTATTCCACTGGGGAATAATGAGTAGTTCTAGTTCTTTCCCATTGTTCATTTTCCTTCCAGCTTCACGCAATAGTATTTTTGGTGACTCTACTGGAAAACATAGCAATTTTGCACAATTTCAAGCCTTAAGATTTAGATTAAAGCATCACCTATGTCTTATCCATTATCATTACAGCCTTATCCATTTCTATTATATAATCTAGTCTACGAACTAGAGCCACTAGGGAAGACTGCATAATTTGAAGCCTCAAGCTTCAAGCTGAAGCAGGGCTAGTTCTTTTCCATTTTTATTCTACAATCTGGAAGCTCCACACTATACAAGAAGCCAAAAATCTCAAGGTGTTTTTGAAACTATTTTTGAGTTGGTGCAGCAGAGTAATTTTGATTTGTTTCCTCCACAACCTCACCTTCAATGAACTAGGAGTCTTCCTCTTGCCCATACCAGGTCACCAATACAAGGCAGAGCTTCTTTTTCTACTATTAGTAGAGCTTTGCCTATCCATACTCCACCCAGATTTGTGATCCCACTTCTACATAATCAAATCATGGCTCAAGGCCCCTAGGGTAACTCTTTTGGTCCACTAAATTTGACCCTACCTCTACATGAGCTTCCACATAGTTCAAGGAAGAATTTCCCCAAATTTTTTTAATGATGGGAAAGTTCACCCTGATGAACATATTACTTCCTTCAGCATAGCCTATGGTGTAATAGGTGTGGAGTATGAAGACATATCAGTTAGGCTATTCATAGAGACACTACAAGGTGTTGTTACACACTGGCTCTACCATTTACAAGCTTGGTCAGTGACTAATTGGGACACTCTTAAAGCTAAATTTGAAGCCAGGTTCAAGCCTACAAAAGATGCACATGCCTTATTAGCCCAACACACATAGATGAAGGAGCCCCATGAGCCTATGAGGGACTTCATTACCAAGTTTGAAAAGCTAAGGAGCAATATTCCCATGATCACTTAGCCGACACCTGAGAATCTCAAGTGTTTCTTCATTAACTCACAGCTGCATGAAGTGAGTTTTTTACTGAGATGGGCTAGACACATAGACCTTGCTGTTGCTCAAGATTTGGCCATTGAGGTAGAAGATGACCTTATCTTGGTAGGGAAGATAAGGAGAGACCCAAATAGAGGTAAATCCTCTTCATCTTCTAAATATCCATTTACATGCACCATGGATCAAATGGTGCAAAATCTAGCAAATGAACTGCTAGCCTTGAAAAGACAAATGGCCCAAGGTATGTTTGCTCCTCCTAATCGAGATATGCCAAGGAGGAAATTTTAGAATTAGGCATACCAAGGCAATGTTTCTAGGAATCAAGGGTAGCCAAATCATCTTCCTCCCCCACAAAGGAACCTTGCCCTTGAAGCACCTCCAACCAACTCAAAAGTTGGATATCTAGAAACATAACATGATTTTTCTTTCCAACCTAGGTTTGATCAAGAAAATGATTTTGATATCTTCATGGATGATTAAGAAGATTTAGCTGGTGACTCCCACATTGGTTTCCTAAATTACCAGGATGAACCAAGAAGTAAAGGTAAAGCAGTCAAGGGATCATACGTAGTATTCACCTAGTCCAAAAATTAGTCAGCCTAGCAAGCTGATAAAGAGAAGATAGATGAGTGACCTCAACTAACAATTTCAATTGTTAAGCATGGAACCACTCTACCTTTCTAGCCAAAGGACCTGGTGGTTGCTAAAAAAGTAAGTACCCCAAACATTTTTGTACCTTCAACTTTAAATTCATAGGCTAGTCCTCCCCCTCCCAGAAAACAAAAGGATGAACTCCCATCCTTTCTTCCTAGTCCATTTCAATCATTTGACATAATTGACCATGTCAAGAAAACCAAAATTCAAATGATTGAATTTGAATTCCTACAATCCAACCCTGAGCAGTTGGATAGGTTGGTGGAGTATGTGAAGAATACAACCATCCCTGTAGGACAAGATATTAGAAAGGTAAGTCATGATCCCCCAAGGACCATGCCCATCCCAAAAAAGCTTGTCATTACTCATCCTATTATCCCTAGGAAAGTAGATCCTTTCTATGTTTCCCTGTTGATAAATGGTCACAAGCTAAGTAACTGCATCATTGATTCCAGTGCTTCAGACAATGTCATGCCTGCCAAAGTGGCATAATCTCTTGGCCTCACACTAACCAAGACATTTGGTAGATGCTTCTCCATGGAGAACAAGAAAGTACCTCTATTGGGATAACTCAAGGATGCTCAATTTGCATTTGTAGTGTTCCTAGATAAGAGAATCAAGATGATAGTCCTAGTGGCTGACATCCCAGCCTCATATGGCATTCTACTGGGATGAAATTTTTGCAAGGATGTGGGTGGTGAGTTGAGCATGGATATATCTAAGGCAAAGATCCCTGTCAAAGACATCATGAAGAGGTTGCTCCCTAAAACAGAGGCAAAATATATTGTCACTCAGACATCAGCACCTGAAGCTCATATTCTATTTGAGTCTTCAGGTAGGGGTAATTACTTCTTGACTACTGAGGATGTTCATGTTTTATTAGATGAAATACTTGTAGATGGAAATATAAAAATTGATTCAAATGAGACATCAAAAGAATTAGTAGGGCACAATATAGATGAAAAAGGATCTTCTATCTCTAATGAAGAAAAATATGATAGAAGATAAGTTTTTGATGATGTTTGGATCCAAGAATTTAGTGGCAGAAATTCCTCTACCAGTGCTAGAGTCGGGATGGTGTTGATATCTCTTCAAGGAGATATTCTTCCTATTTCACATGAGTTGTAGTTTATCAACACCAATAACACTATCGAGTATGAATCTCTATTACTCAGGTTGAAATCTGCTCAAGACAAAGGTGTCAAATTACTTCACACCAAAGGAGATGCTGAGCCAGTGGTTTTTTAGGTGTTTCATGCTAACAACCAAATCATGCACTGGATTAAACTAGAAGATCAATGAGCTATGGTAATGGACCATACTGCTACATGGCAAGGTCATGAAAAGGAACTCTTCACTGAGAGAGAAAAAATTTATGGTTTTCAGATTGGAGACCATGTCTTGCCATGGGGTAAGAAGAGAGAACCAAAAGGAGTGTATAAAAAATGTGATTCTTGGTGGAGAGTTCCATTCACCCATCACTAATTTTGGGGAGAAAATGGTTTCTTACTAGTTTATTAGGATGAAACACCATTTTCAGTATCTCACAATGGGCAGCATCTGAATCACTTTAATTTTTGAAGTATCAGATAAGTTCACCTATACATATGTATATTTGTATAGTATTTTGTTCTATTTTGTGCTTTTCATTTCCATTCTTGGTACCTTTATTTTTTGGGTAGCATGAATCCATAGCCTAATGGCATACTTTAAGGCACTGGAGATTTTAGTTTTTACTCCCCTCAGCTATTCCAATTTTTCAAATGAAGTTCCTCAACTGGAGCTGGCTGATGTCCCCAAAAATATCACTCATTTTTGGGACAACCTATGAACTATTTTCATTCAACAGACCAAAATTCTCTCTCCCCTTTTCAAAAATTGTTCTGAGCATTCAAGTTCTTCATTTTTCAAAGCTTTTATAGAAATCTACAGACTATGTAGGCTTAAATCCATGGACTCTACAAATATGTTTCTATGGACTCAACATGCATGAAATTAGAAGGTTTAAGGGTTCAACGGGTTCAATGGTTTAAAGGTTTAATGAGCGGTTGGTCTAATGTATTTTGTTTGAGCAATCAAAGGACTTAGTGAAAAACAAAGGAATGAACCATTGAACCATTAAACCTTGAACCAAACTGGTTCAATGGGTTCAATGGGTTTAGTCAGTTCAAAGAGATAAAAAAGACTTAGAAAAAAGGATGGCTTCAAATGCAAAGTTGAGTGCCCTTGTGGAGGGTGGTGAGCAAAAGCGAATAGGGAATCCCTTTGGAAAAGTTCCCATAGCAAAGTTTTTAAGGACCATTTCCTTCGAATAAAAAGTCTGAAGGAATTCCTTTGGACAAAATTTTTGAAGGAATTCCTTTGGAATTTTGTCTAAAGGAAATAAGCCTGACTGAAGAGAAAATCCCATGGAAAAATGCCTGATGGAAAAAGACAAAGTGAAGAAATTCCTTCAGACATTTTTTCTGAAGGAATTAAAGCCTGAAGGTCATCTAGAAGATCTTAAAGGGTAGGTACCCTCATAAAAGACACTTGACACTCAGAAAATGAATCATCTTTCAAGACCCTGAAGGGTAGGTTCCCTCTGAGAAAGATCAAACCTCAAAGTGCAGCAAACTCTACCACATATCCCTTATAGAGTCAAAGTGGAAGCTTCCAAGTGTCATCTACTGGGACACAATTTCTAATAAGTTTCAATACTGTGAAACATGCCATGTGTTTTGTTATAACTTAGTGGAAGCTGACAAGTGTCAACATCCATAGTTTCTTCCTTTTGTTTCATAAGGACTGTGGTGGGCCCCAAGTGAGTTACTAAGGTTAAGCAGAGTGTGACAAGTGTCATCATCTGCATGAATCCAAAATGAGTCCCAAATGTTTTTGTAGTGTTTTTAGGAGCTCAGCGGAAGCTGCCACATGTCATCTTCTATAAGACTCTCAAAATGTATCTAAAGCTTTGTGAAACATGCCACGTGTCCTATTTAAACTTAGAAAAGCATGACAAGTGTCTACATTTGCATTTCAAGTTTCATATAAGGCTTATTTCAATAAGCTTCTCTCATATTTCCATATAGGGCACCATGTGGCAACTATGGAAGGTTTTAATATGTGTTTCTAAAAAGTAGCAAAAAACACCACATATCACTTGCTGAGATCAGTGGAAAGTGGCTAAAGTAAGCAGGAAAGACACGAAGGAATTTCTAAGGAGGATGATAGACCTAAAGACATCAAATTTGTGGTAATAAAATAGCTATTGATCTTTTCAAGCTTGAGCATGGGCTCAAATGCATTCAAAGGCCAAAACGCAAAAGGGAAGAACCACTGATGGAAAAGGATAAAGAGTCAACAAGGCCAAGGATATAGCCCTGAGAGCTCAAATGCCAGGAAAAGACAAACCTAGAAATGGGAAAAGATATCCTAAGGGTGCAAATTGTATTAAAAAGAGGGAAAGGCAAAAATATCTTCAAGGAAGTTATTTTTGGTAGGTGAAATAGTGGATCGGTTAGATTTTTGAAGCACACCAAATCAAGGATGTGGCCTATTTTTCTTCCATGAAGTAAAGGAAAAGGGATAGCTGTTCAAACACTAGGAAAAGGACCAAATAGTCCATACTAAGGAAGAGACATATTAGATGAATTAGCATGCCATAGCTAAAGTAGCCACCTAGTTCCAGCATGGCCCTCCTTGACAAAATTGAAAATGCATTCAAGGCATTGAATGCAGCATGGGCTGTTCCATGGAACAAAATGCCATGCCTTTCTTGGATGCTATATAATGTAATATCTAATTTGATACAATGGGAAATATTTTTGATCATAGAAGCAAAACTCTGCCCAAATTGAAAGGTTAATACTGAGACTTTGAACTTAGATTGTTGTTCATATCATTTTATCTAAATGAGAAAGCAATTTGTTTGCAGACTTTGTGCTATTATAGCTTGTATCATTTTAGGAGATTGTTCCTATGTCTGTCTTCTAGATGCATTCTTGTTTATTTAATCTAACAAGTAGAACTAGTGGAAGTGATAAGGAAGGTGTCCTGAAGTCAGTTGTGGAAGGACTTTGTGCTGTCTATAATTGTCTTTAGTCTATTTGTTTATTTTCTATTTCTATGTAAAGAACATTGGTATGACTTTGTGCCCTCATTTTTATTCATATCTCACTCTTTAGGAAGCTGAGGTGGAGAATTTGTGCTATACCTAATTCTATTGGTTAATATTCCTTTGGTTACTAGTTACTTGCCACTACCTGAAACAACTCCTATTGTCCCCTGCAAGAACATTTCTAAAAGAAGAGAAGTGCCTTCAGTGTTTTCACGAGGATTTTCTCCTTTATTTGTGAACATCATCTCTAAAAGAAGAGAGACGGATGGTGTATCCTACCCTTGAGTGTTATTTTCTACTTATATATATAGTGTATAACTCATATTTAATAGGGAACCTCCCCTTGATGAGAGGAGAGATTCATCCCCTTTGGATGTGGTAAACCTGCAACTTTGGATGACTAATCTCCCTTGCTATGGATGATCAAACCTATTTTTCTCATCTGTATGCTGGTGACAAAATATTCACCCAATAATTATGATGGCATTCCATTTTAAACTCTTAAAATATTGTCATATTTTACTAGTGAGAATACAACTACCTACATAAAACACATACAAGACATTGATAACATCTACTCAGTCCACCATGTCACTAAATATAATGTAGTAGTTAAGTTGCTTACAACATTCTTGAAAGGAAAATTTATCCAATGGTACATTGTTTTGAGGTCTAATTCCATTCGTAATTGGGATGAGATAGGATATTAGTTATGTAAGCAATTTGAATACAAAAGTAATCATTTATCTTTGATGGAATAATTGACCACTATTAAGAGAGCCCCACATGAGCTAATGGTTGACTTTAATTTCAGATTCTAAAGAGTTTGGGATAGAATAAAACCCTTGTTTAAACTATATCCAAATATTTCATTCTTATATTATTTGAGAGCTTTAAATAGTGATATAACTGTAATGGTCCAATCCATGGGGGGATTTATACTTCCTAATGCATATGAAATTACTATTAGGGATAAAAATTATCTAATTCAAGATGTAAAGATTGATCCTAAGCCTCCCATGCCTCTCTTTATAGATCCATCATCCAATTATCCTACTTATTAACCTTCATTATGACCTATCTCTATTTAAGTTAGCCCACTAACTACATTTATTTATCCTCCTAGTGAGCTATATGAAGTTAAATCACTAGTGCAGAGTTTTGGGAACGGGTGAGTAGATTTAAAGAGGTAGTATGCCCAACATTTTATATCATATTATCCATTTAATTAGTATTATCAACATTTTAGGTATCCTCACCAAAGTAATGCACAAATCCAAACCTAAAGCCAACTCACTTATCCTAGATTATCTAACACATAGAATGTTAATACTGCTAGTACCTTTAAAACCATTGTGCCCATTTAAAATAATATAACCTAAGATTATGAGTGGTTTTTTACTTTATATCAACCACATAATCAATATACTTATGCAAATGGAGTGTTAAACTAAGCTTTGATGATGTAAATAATATCATATACCAAGAGTAGCTAAAGGTGTCAACTTATTTAAGGGAAGAAGTTCATGAGAAGGACCAAATGCAATAAAATGAATCCACTTTGGAAAATTGGTAGGAGAATGAATTAATTGGCATAAATTAAAACCAAATACTAAATTTATTTAGCAATCTAATGGATTATAATATAAGGTTTAAAATAAGGCCAATGGATGGTGAGAAATCTTCGTCAATAGGCCAAGCCTCTATTTTAAAAGCTTCTTGTGAAGTTTTTAAAGATAAGGTGATTGTTTCCATCACCTAATAAAAAAAAAACCAACCTACCCAAAAGGATAATCAACCTCAAGTCATTCAAAATACTAAGGAGGATGATGCTAGCTCAAAGTCTTAGACAAAAGGAGCTCAAATTACCTTTAATATAGTGGAACAAATGAAGAATATAAGTTTTAATGTGACCATGTGGGAGTTCATGTCCATTCCTTCTCAAAGGAATTTATTACAACAAGCATTAAAGACCTTCCATCTACATGAGCCAATAAAAGTCACCTCAATTGCTTCCACAAGTTTGTGTCAACCAAAAGAGGAGGAATCTAAAAATTAAAATAATCCAAAACAATTTTATATCTCCTTTATCATAGATAGTTACCTTGTTCATAACTTTATGATTGATTCAAGTGCAAATAACTTGGTCATGCCTAAGAAGATACTAGATATTATTGGTATAGAGTATACCCTAATTATTAAAGGAGTTGTCCAAATAGATGGTATAGTTATCAAAACCATAGGGATCATTAAGGGTTTAAAAATTACTCTACATGTATGTACTAGCCTCTCCGTCACCCAAGACATCTCTATTATATAACTACCTCCTTATTTTTACCATTTGTCTTTCAAGGGACTTCACTACAAAAATGGGAGGGTACTTGTCATCTAAAGGTCACATATAATACTAAGGACTAAATATGGAACTAAGGTGACTATCAAGGTTCAACCTATTTATATAGATCATATAGATCCATAATTACCTAATTCAATAAACATGAATTGTACAATGCATGAAGAAGAGGATATTTTTATTATTCATGAGGCAACCACACCTTTAGAGGAGGTTCCAAAATTTTCATTAGATGAGTGGGATAATGAGCATTATGGATTTGATCCATATGATTATATAGAGGAAATAGGGTAAGGCACTTACTAAATATTTGAGGAGGACTCTATTTTTCCAAACCTGATTAAGACTCAGGAGGACCTTAAAGGGCCATAGTAGCTACATGTCGATGCATTCATAAGTATAAATGGTGTAGGGGTAGGTGTTGTGATGATATCTCCTTAAAATTAGAAGTAATTTCATGCATATATGTTCTAATTTAGTCTCACCAATAAGGCAGTTGAATATGAGGCATTGATCCAAGGCTTCTAATTGGTGCAAAAGAAAGGGATTAATCTGACATAAGTGCTTAGGGAAAACAATATAATTATAAATCATATGAAAACCCATAATGCATTTAAGAATAGTCTACTAAAGGCCTATAAACATAAAGTTTGGGACTTGATTGAAGGCTTTGAAGCTTTCATCATCTAAGCTATCCCAAGAAAAAATAATGGTAATGCAAGCAAACTTAAAATCATATGATCACAATAAAATTTGACTTGTGATGTCATGAAATATTCAAAATAGATTTTCAAGTATGTATTAAGGCCAATAGTCCTAGACAACACAAATAATTGGTAGGTGTTCTAAAATGATGAGAAAATCATCAACTTCTTGTAAGAGGAGGAAAATTTTTCTACCAAAAAATAGACAAGGTTGTAATCATAATATGAGGATCAAATCATTCATTTGAAAGGCAAAACATTACCCAAAGTATTGGTCACACTAAAAAATATCTTAAACTCATGTGATTAATTCAAAGGTGAGAAGGGGAATATGAAAATCAAGAAGGATAATTAAGAACAAGTGGTCATCTCCAATGGAAAATTATTAAAGGATGAGAAGGTATATACTCATCCTAAAAAGGAAAATTTTATTCATCTTTGTAGAAACTATGATGATATATACATGGAGTTATAGGGCCTTATAGGATTTTACCCAGCCCTAGCTCAACACATAATTAAGATAGATCTTAATGAAAAATTAGTTAAGCAAAATCAAAGACCTATAAATCCCAAGTTTGAACCCTTAATGAGGAAGGAGATAGCTAAACTCATTGTGTCTAATATCATCTTTCTAATTAAATACTCCTCTTGGGAAGCCAACCTAGTCCTAGTTAGAAATAAAAATGGAGAGATTAGGCTTTGTGTGGATTTTAGGGACTTGAATAAAGCATCCTTTAGAGATCACAACTCCCTTCCACCTATGGAAAATATCCTAAAGCAATATTAGGGATTAAGAGGTTTTTAATTCTAGATGGATACTCAAGGTACACTCAGATACTTGTCCAAGAATCAGATAAGTTCAAGATAGCCTTTACCATTAAATGGGGTACCTATACATATAGGAATATGCCTTTCAAATTGAACAATACTATTGAAACCTTATAAAGAGATATGGATATATCCTTTAAGGGACTAATCAATAATATGATCCTAGTTTGTCTCGATAATATCATAGTTTTATCCAAGCATGTAACTGATCACTTGTGTCATTTAGAATAAGTCTTCGATAGGTATCAATAGTTTAGGGTGTCCTTAAACCCAAAAAAGTGTGTATTTTTTTTCCATGAGGATAATTTATTGGGTCACATTATTTCTAAAGATGGATTGGCTATTGATCTAGAGAGAGTAGAATATATTCAGTCCCTTTCCCTTCCAATCCACAAGAATGGTCTCCAAATCTTCTTGGAAAAAATAAAATCTATGAGAATGTTTATACTATAATTTTCTTCCTTGGTCAAGCCACTCACATCCATGCTTAATAATAATGTTAGTTTTATATGGAAAAGAAAGTGAAAGAATAGCTTTGAAGTGATCAAGAGAGCAATATATCAGGTCCCTACACTTTTAAATCCAAATTATGATAAAGGTTTCATCCCCTATGATTTTGTATCAAATGGATACATCTCAAATATATTAGTGAAAAAAAATAATGACAAATTAGAGTAGACTATTAATTTATTCAGTCAAGTGTTTAAAGACTATGAGTTAAGATATAGATTCACGGAAAGATAAGTGTTTGCTATCATTAAATAATTATTAAAAGTGTAGACACATGATATATAATAATATGATTAAGTTGATGGTCTCATATCCAAGTGTGAAGGAGTTTATATTAAGCAAAGACATCAATGAAAAGAGAACATGTTAGATTACTAAAGTTATAGAGTATGATATAGATATTAGGGTCATTAAGATAGTAAGAGGAAAAGGATCATGTGAGTAGCTAATAGTTGATTTAGAAGTTTAAAGTAATAAAATATTTATGATACAATAAGAGTAACCAACTGATCATGACATCTCTAATAGATGGATTTAAATCACAAAACTAGTCCTTTAATCAAGTGAGTATCTATAATGGCATGATAAAGTAAAGATAAGACATTTTATATTATAAGCCATTCCTTATGTGTTGGTCAGTGGTGTAATATTTAGGAAGAACATTAATGGGTTTATTTTGAGGTGTATAGAGAAATATTAGGCTAATAGGATCCTTTAAGGATTCCATAATTGTCCATTGGGAGCATTATTCACCCAAGACCATTTTTGTCAAGATCATGAGGGTTGGATATTATTGTCCATATTTGATCAAAGATGCTCATAAATGGGTAAGGAGCTATAAGAAGTGCACCTTATTTATTGGTAAGTAGATTTATCAACTCTCCCACTTTTCCCAATACAAGTTTATCAACCTTTTACTTAGTGGGGCTTGGATTTAATTAGATGATAAACCCTCCCTCAAGAGCTACATACAAGTGGATTTTAATAGTTTAAAACTAATTCACAAGATAGACAAAGGAAATAGTGATTAAGGAGGCAAATGAAACATCTATAATGGACTTGTTGTATCTAAATTCCTTGGACTTGAATAGTTATCACACTTTTTATGTGACCATTCATTAACAAAAGTTGCAAAGATCTAAGGTTGAGTAAAAAACATGTGAGGATGGAAAGCCCAAGTAAATACCACATGTGATTAAGGGACATCAATAATGTAATGAACCAACATAAATAGGTGTCTACCTATCTTGAAGACATCATACCTAACCCATATAGTAGTGTAATGACAAATGAGGTGTTAACACATGGTGTAACACAGTGATAAAGGAATTCTATAGGAGATAAATGGCATCTAAGTCAACACTTGTAAATAAAAGTGGAGCTTGTCTAAGAACATTCTCTAAGAGTAAATCAGATTTTGTGAAATGGATATGTGTCAAGCTATGAAATAAATAGGTGGTAAAGACTAAACCTCTAAAGTGTGCATTCATGAATGCAATTGGGTAGATGATGAAGATTGGTGATAGAAGTGATAGAATCAAGGACAAATTTTCTAAGGCTATGAATCCAAGAGATCCATAGTTACATTCCTATAAACAAAATAATTTGATCTAGGTCGATAAATGATTTACTAATGGTCATTACACAACTAATGAGAAAAGATTTTGAGCTGACAGGTTTGAGCTCAAGGTAATCATCACCATGCCTTTAGGATGAAATTAGGATCCCAATTGACTTTGACCCATCCCTATATAATCTATATAGATATTTATGTGCCTCATGATCTAACATTCATTTAATTTTCTTAGCTATATTTCTCTATTATAATTAATGACCCATGGTATTCCCATTGCTTATAAAAACTTGGGTATTTTATTATAAAAGGGAGACATGTTTTAGGTAGAGATATTCTATAATAAATTTTCCTCCATGATCCATTTATCACTTGATCCTTTAAACTAATGAGAAATAAATTTACACTTTATGATTCTTACATTCTATGTGTATTTTATGGATGTTGATCTTTATGTGTGGATTTATCTTCCCTTTCACTACCATCCATCCCTTAGCACATCTATGTGGAATTAGACTTTCTTGTAGGTTGTATGTTGTGTGAAACTAGGCTTATGTAAGCATTATCTATGGACTTGAATCCCTTATAATGCTATATTGATCCCCTCACCTCCATGAAAATTACTTATGGGAGAGGTTTGTCTATTTTGAAGATTGTGTATAAGTATTTAGTTCTTCACAATTGTCTTGTGTTATTTAAAGTCATAAAGTTACTCTTTATAATATTTTTGCATCACCTTTTTACATTTCAATGATAACCTCTCTCTTTTATCTGAAAAATACTTTAGATTTAACAATAGCATTAGGTTCTTTCAGCTCATTTTAGGCCTATATATTGATCATAAAGTAGATGCACTTAGTTTAAAATGAAGTTAACATTATCCAAAGGTTAATCCCAAGGAGTGAAAGGGTACCAAACCTTGGAGATGATCCCACTATTACATAAAAATATTATATTATCAATAGGTTCATGTTTAGAATGACAAAAAAACTTAGATACTTATACATTCTATCTCCCTATTTGTGAGATGAATGTCATATTAGAATATCTATATCATATCTTTCGATTGTTGATTAGGGGTGAGAGGGTGTAGGTTGCCAATGATGGTAACCATGGCTATATTCAACAATTTCATGTATGTTTTACTAGTAAGAGATATCTTGGGTTAGAACTAAGTCATATGATTCATCTTGATATTATTATTAGTGGTGGTGTTCCATGACTACAAAAGTTTCTTTGTGTATTGTTAGAAAAATTTTATAGCTATGGAGGGTGGGATAGTTGGGATTTATTATTGTATGTACCAGGTAGTTCATCATATTGAGTTGGATAGGACAAAATACTCTTGGGATCACACTATATTATCCTACTTATACAAAGGTCTCTATAGGTTTACATTAGAGGGCCATGGTTTAAATATTAATTTAGCGACTCTATTACAAATTTGTGTATATGAGTATATCATAGTAATGCATCTAGTTTGTGGTCCTATTCCTAGATAGGTGTACCCATATGTGTTTACTAAGTGGCTGGAATTACCATGAGGTAGATTTCATACCATGATGGAGTACCAAAATTTTATGGATATGATTTCTCTTAATTAGATTATGTGGCATCCTTATAGGACTTTTCTTATATGGATTGAGGATGGTCATGAGTTATAAAGAGTTTGTCTTAGTATATGGTTGATTGATCAATTTATTACAATATATGAGTTATTTTAGTATGATTAAGTGACATAGTATTTTGGTATTGATTAGGGTGTGCCATTATCACCATATCTATGGTATCTTATATTATAATGTGGTCACAGGTCACATGATAGACTAACACCCACTACTATAGATTTAGACCTTCACCTAGGTGATGAGAAATATCCTATGAATCCATTGGTAGTAGGAGATGATGTGGTTTGTACTAATGGGTATGTATAGTGTTGGGTTTGGGCTCGATGGCCTATGTTGTTTCTTATTTTAGTTATAATTCTAGGTGTCATTCCTACAACATAAGGTGGTGGTGTAGAGATAGGTGGTGATGGAGGAAATGATGCTCAAGAAGGACCGACACTACTTGATGAGGCTTCTATTAGAGTCACATGTGGGTATATTATATTTGAGTTTTATATAAAATTAATTGGTTTTATAAATGTCATTAACTAGTGTATTATCTCAAATGTGTGTAGATAGCTAGGAGTGGTTGACCATGGTAGATCAAATGATTTAGGCCCTTACTCATAATTTGCCAATGGACTTATTTAGAGAAGATTTTATTCAGAGATTTATAAACATTTTTGTATACATGCACCATTGTTTGATCATGTTTCAATATTTTTGGTGGCATACAATATGATAACCATAGAGCATGAGGAGTTGTGCATGGATCTAGATAGATGGGACATCCCAGAGTGGAGTTATATTAATATCATATAGATATTTACTGATCACTATTATTATTTGAGATGAGATCATGAGGATATAATGTAGAGGCTTGGTGATTTTGAAGAGAGAGAGTATGCATGATTTCACATGCATAGGGTTCATAGTTTGGTCTTGGTGCATTTACCTCCAGAGGCATGAGATTTATGGATGTTGATAGTGAGGAGGAGTATAACCTAAGGTATATTCCCCCTAATTATGAATGATATGTCTATATTTAAAATATTTGTATCATTTTATATGTATATGACATTGTTCAAATGGATTTGATTTGGTATTTAATATATTTTCACCACTTTATTCTATGTTGATCATTATATGATTTGTTAATTGTATGTGTCTTCTATGGTATATGTTATGGATATGGTAAAAGGTATAAAAAATATTTCAATTTAACGAAATAATTGTATTATTTGAATAATAAAGTACTCATCATATGCAAAGGAACATTATAGGAAATAATAATGTTTTATTGCAATGATCCTGTGGTAAAGTAACTATCATTTTTGCTTCTATAGTTAACTCTACTAGAATTTTATGTGTAACTGGTGTATCTATAAGTACCTATTTAGGAACCAAAGTTTGGTGTGTAGGTACATAATTTACATACATGCCTATATCCAAGACATTATAAACCATTGGTTCCTTGGTAGGATCAATGTAGGAGTGATTAGTCTTGCTAGAGAGCACACTAGGAGATGGACTTATACTAGTGGATGCCTTATGTGAAGGTTGATGGACCATGGTTTCTTTATAAGGATTAACATGGGATGGATTGAACCTATTAGAATTACCTATATAATAAGTATGTCAATGAATTTTTGATTCCTCTTTTTTAAATGCAACAATCACCTAATTTGCTAACTATATAAGCCTTTAATCAAGGGAAAAACACTCATTATCTTGATTATCATTAATACCATAATAAGTGTAAAAGTGGTGTCATTTTACCTTCTCAAATTTATGAGATGGGTAATTTTAATTATGAGTAATTTTGATTAATCATTTATATAACAAAGTTTTTAATATATCATGTGGCCTATTATAGTACCATTCAAACTAAAGAGGTTGGCATTTAGTGCTGCCATTTAGTCTAATTGTGGAAGGTACTTGAAAAACATATTCCTTTCCTTTGTTCAATAATTTAAATATTGGTGATTTTTTAGTTACTAGTGGCTATTTATAATATTTTTGAAGTGGTTCATGATCCTTTGAAAATTGTTTAGGTTCCATTGAAGCTTGAGTCTTTGCATGTTTGGTTGGTAATGGAAAAATAGGTAATAGAGTTTGGGTATTGGTTAGAACACATGCATATTTATGCATATCTCAATATAAATTATCAAATGAAGCAAAAGGATTGTGAAATGATCTCTATCTAAGTGGAGAGAGAATATACCTATTAAATGTATGTTGTACTTCCAAATCTGAGGGTGTAAATTTTAAGGAATATAACGCCTACTTAAATTGAATAACATAGTCTTGTAGAGATTCATTCTCATTTTGGACCAATATTTATAAATGTTCTAATGGTAACCTAGATAAGGAAAATCAGTGAATATGTGATAAAAACACATCCTCAAGATTATTTAAATTAAATAAAGAACCATTTGGTAGGTTGTAAAACCAATCAAGAGCCCCTTTTGTTAAAGTGTGATGGAAAGATTTTAGAAGCAATCTTCCATTTTGGGTCCAATGTCTAAAGGTGTATATATTATTTTTATGAATAGTAGGATCTCTTTAACCATGGAATAAGGATAAATCAAGCATAATAAATTTATATGGATAAGGATACTCAAATGCATGTTGAGCAATAGGTTGTCTTGGTAATGTATTCTATTTAAAAATAGACTCATGAGAAGAAAAATATAACTTAAGATTATAGAATTATTGTTTAAAATATCCCATGGTGGTCATAATAGTTAAAATATCATGAGGGGAGGTTTAAGTTTGTGTGATAGTTTGTAAAATACCATTCGCATGAAACATAGGGATGGTGGGATTTGTATCACTCTTTTGAGGAGAATCATCACATGGGTTTGAAATATTTGGTAAATGAGTACCCATGGTTAAATATGTAAGTATATAATGATTTTATATCATGAAGGATGACACAATTTACATTAAAATATGTAACTTTACTTATAATTTGGTTACTTTCAATAGGAATTTATGAAACAACTTCACTTTTAAACATTTACTCTTATTTAGTCAAAAATACAAAAAAGGGACATTTGAAACTTCATTTGTAATATCATGGGTGGGGGGGTTACAACTATGAATTTAATTTGTAATAAAAAAAAAGAGATAATGGCATGTTACTTTTGATTTTATTGGATTTATATGATTTAGACTTTAAACGAGATACATCAAGCAAACTTTTAACTTTTTGTGTGTCCCCAAACAATGCAAGATTTGTAAGTGTTTCTTTAAGATGTTTATTGGTACTATCATTTTAAATTAAATAAATAAAGAGTGAGAGATAAGACATGTATTTTTATTATTAAATAATAGAGGGGAAGAACAACTTGGATGGGTTGTGTTTGAATCATGCAAAGAAAACATGGGATTTTCAACACTAGTATTATTTGGAGGTGAAGGCACACACTTGATTTCATAAATAATTTAATTGTTAGATACATTGGAGGAAAATTAAACCTCCTTTACTTTAAAAAAATTATTAGGATAAATCTTACATTTGGTTATTAAGATAACCAAAGGTGGATATGCAATAACTAGATTTTAAACATTACGAATAATATTATTTTGCATGCTTTTGGTTCTTGAGACTCCTCATAATTGGAAATAAAAGGAGGAGAAGGAGGCTAAAAATATTCAATAGGAATATAATTATATTCATATCCATTAGAATAAGCATCATTATCACTATCTTGGTCATTTAGATTTGCATTAACATCATTTGTTCTTTAATTATCATATTTATAAGGAAAGGTAGGGGTTTGAGCCCATTTTTGATGTTCCATAAGATACTCATATGAAATACATTGATCATCAGGTGAATTTAAAAATGTATCAAAAGGATGGGACTTTTTTGGTTGAGGGTCCTTTGGATGGCCATAAATTAGGGAATCTATATGGATTTGAGCCTTTAAGAAAAAATTCCAAAGCAAAACTAGGAGAACCAAAGAAAAAATAATATTTAACATTCATAAACTAAGCCTACATAATCATAAATCAAATCTACAAAATAAAATACAATAAGCTGAAATGAAGGTAAAAACCCTGATATACAAACTAGGGTTTTGGTGCAATGAATAGAGGTTAGGTTCACCAAATGTTTTATGTACTTTAGGAGTTTTACAAGATAATGCCCTATAAAATACATATATTTTAGAGTAATTAAAATATTCATATTTAGACTAAAATATAGTCAATAATAAAATTTTTCCTAACCTAACATATGCAATAAATATAGTAAGTATAAATAAAATAATGGGGCAAAGAGAGTGTATCTTATTTAATGTTCTATTTTTTATCATATTAGTGGTCAGGAGTTGTCTTAGGTATATGTTGGAGATCTTATTTGTTTTGTGTTTTGACTATTTTTGACCTCTAAATAGTTGCATCGATCTAGGATAGAAACATCAATGCTTATGTCCATATTTTATGCTAGTGTCTAGTGGGAAATATACGTAAGAGTGACCTAGAATTTGGAATAGACATATGATATTACCCATGTAATTATTTTATCTCTCTACTTATACTTGCCTATGTTTTATATCCATATAATAATCAAACCTCTAGTTATTTGGAATTGCACCTCTTGAAACCTAGTTAAAAGGGGTTAATAACATAAGCTAAGCTAGGCCTAACAACTTTACTTTTGATAAATATTGCCTACATAGATAATAATATTAAGAGGGCATTAGATTCACATGCATTTCTCATTCCTATGCATGTGTGTGTAATTATAATAGTAAAATTATATGTTATTTCTCCTAGTAACCCTTGGTACAAGTGATGCATTAGTATATTTGACCTTTTGAATTCTTTAAATATTTAAAATGACAATTTAGTTTAATTTATAGATTTAAGTAGATATTAATTTATTATTATAGAGTTTTCTTATCAAATTAGAAGGTGTGTTAAGTATACCATAGCCTTTGTATATATAGGAACCTTTTGACTTTGAATTAGAACCTAATGATGCATGAAAATTTGACCATAAGATGGGTAAAGAGGGATTAAAAAATGTCACAAGATGAAAGATATGATAAAATATAAAAAATACAAGGCTATAAAGTTACATTGATCTTAGATAATAACATCGATGTTATTGTCTTGGATAGATTCAAGTGTCTAGGGTTTTAAACATTCAAATAACAAACACATGTAAGGGTATCTGGTATGCACTAGATTAGGATGAATAAACATAAAACATAGACCCAAGAGGGATGTAAATCAAGTGAAATAATACAGAACCAAAGAGGTCCATCAGAGATTGAATCACTAGATGTCTAATTCTTAGTAAAGAGGTATATACATAAAATAATACTAGTAATCTGTGTACTTGTACCAAAATGGGTATTGACACATAAATTTTTAACCCCATGTGAATTAAATGAAAAATATATTGTACACAACTTATTTATTTTTACTTTCCTCTATTTTCTATGTCCATCATATTTTGTTCATGTATTTTAGGTTCATCATTCTTCCTTAAATAATTATTCCATATTGCTATTCTCTCTTGATAATTTTACTATTTTTAGATTTGTATGATTTTAACATTTATCTTATTTGAAATTTTACTTTATCTTCTCTTATAAATTTAGTTGTTAACTATGTTTCTACTTCACTTTTATATATCATTCTAATAGCCTCTTGTTTTATGTTTATTGTATTATTTAACTGTCCCTTTGCTTTGATTATTGTTCCCCATCCTAAAATTCTAGGTATAATTTACAATGATAAAAATACATACATATCAAGGTCTTCTACCTCAGTGCACACATATATTTGAGGAAGTGGCGGGTAATTTGGAATATATCCTCTTATTTATTATTCTTGATTTCACCTCTTAGGTTTTTTTATTACTTGTTTGTATTCATATGCTTATTACTTTAAGTATTTTAAAAATTATAAAACAAAATTATTTTTTTCATTTATCTTTATAATCATTATTACATAGTTCAACATATCATGATTATTTACCTATTACTATAGGTTGTAGATTTACATTGTTTATGCATGTGTTATTGATGGTATCATTGAGTTATATGGATCATATACAGGTTTACATGTGATTATTTACTTTATTTAATTATTATCTTCATCATGATTATAGTAGGGGCATCCTTAAATTGGGGGCATACATATAATGGTGTAATTTTTCAAGGTTATATCTAAATTTTTTATATTAACATACTAAACTATAGATTTTATTATAAATATCATGATGTATCATATATATTTTTAGATAAATAATTTTTATACAAGACCCTTTTCCACAACATATTTTCCCTATGTTGTCATGCTTTATACACTTGTGTATAATTTATTATTTCTAGGACTTCTCGTACCCCATACTATTCCTCATCTAGTCCTTAAGACCTCTAAATGAATGTAACACTTATATAAAAATATTTATTCTTAGTCCCATGCCTAAATTTATACATTTACGTGTTTCTAATTGAACCTCACATTATAATTTTTATTTGGATGGGAATGAAGGTTAGCCAATAATGCCATGGGAAAAAATGGTAAGCCCTTAGATCTTGTTCTTCATCATTTTATGTGTCCCTTTCATTTTTTTTATTATATGTATGAATTTATTGTTGATTATTTCTATTTTATAGATTTGGCCTAGGTTAAAATTATGTTTTAGAGAACCCTAATTAAATAAGTCATCCCAAGCTATCTAATATATAAAAAAGAAAGGAGATGTAGAGAAATAAGAGAGATAACATCAATTACTAGTAATATACTCCATAATTAAATTTTTATTGAACTATTTCCATATATATTGATACACTTGGGATGAATCAATCCATTTTGAATAACCCTCTTATACCAAAATAAGGTATTATGTAAATTGTACTTATATATTCACATATAGGAAGAGGAGTTACAAGGCCTTATTTGAGATTTCTATTCATACTACATAGAACTATGTTGGGTTCGATTATAGCATGTAGTGAAACACCATAAAAGGAATTCATAATCCATAAATTTATTTTCTTGTGAGTTGATGGAAAATTAGATTAAAAAGGAAGAAGACATTTTATGCAATTTTTGTTCATCAGATTAGAGAAACTTAGGTATAGACAAACATGACATCCAACCACAAAATGACACAATAAAAATAGAGTCTAAAAGTAAGCACATGCCATGATTTTGTATGAAGGCACAAATGATGTTCATATCTAGTTGAGGATGATCTCACTTTTGGCATGAAATACACATGCACTAATCCCGTCCCTACACATTAGCACTTCAAATTTGGAAAAAACTTAGCTACATGATTTCACAATTCAAATTTCCATTTATAATTATAGAATTGATAAAGGTGTAATGTTCCATCATTTTTATCTCTTTTCAAGTAAAATTATTAATTTAGTATTTTCCTTTTACATGTTTACTATTTTGAACACATTAGGCTAGGTTTGAATTTTGTAATTTATTGATTTATCATATACTAAGCCATATGTCAATTTTTTAAGTTAATTGTGTAATGGAATGAGCATAATTCAATTCTAGCTAAAATTTAATAGGTGAAACCATCCATTCTTTAAATTTTCACACTTTCTTCCATAGTGTTTCATGCTTTCTTTTCTTATATTTAAACATGCTTTAATATATTAATAATTTACTACATGCCTTGTCAAACCCCATCTTTTATTCACTTATTTATGCTTACAAATTAAAACCACACACATAATTAGGTGCACACACATTTTTTCATTGATTACATATATATTTTGAATGTTACTAAGGCTTTTATCCTCTTGTTTTAGTATTATATGTTTTTATATTTACACTTTGTTTATATATATTCATTACTCATGGTTACTATATGAGATGTTAATCCTTATATGGTTAATATGGGTGTTAAGATCCAACTTATTACTGATAGAGTACTCCTTATTACCACTTAAAGTTATGATAGTGTCAATAGAATTTATCAGGATACCAAATAGGTTGATCATTATAGAGTCACAACCCTTACTAGCTTTAGAGCTATGATTGGGAAAAGCATTAGAAGTGTATAATATTTATTATGAAATTTAATTATGTAAAAAAAAAACATAGGAATAAATTCTTGTAATCTTAACAATTATATGGTTCAAATTATCAATTAAAATACCATTGTTTCTCCAATGAATTCATATATTAAAACTCTTAGTCTTGGACATGGTGATATCATAAATCATTCATCACTTTCTAACACTAATCATTAAAATTAGACTATACATATATATGCCAATGTTAAAAATGAACCTAGTGGTACATCTAATGATCCAAGAGTGAAAAAACAACTTAATGACATGAGGATTAAAATTTTACAAATATATCATATCCATATGATTTCATATTATGACATACTATAAAATCCTTTTTCTCCATAAGTGATTGTTCACCCTTGCCTCCATCATTCAAAATTCATAACTTTACAACATTTAGTCACAATGGGGATCCATATCAACATATAAAATCTTTTTTTTACATCTTTTATTGGTTTTAAACATGATCAATTGATTATGATGTATCTATTTCCCAAGAGTCTCATAGGAGATACCATAGATTTATTTTATTCCTTTTATTGTGGATATGTGTGTAGATTACATGTTTTATTTGACCTCTTATTGGTGCATTTTTCATAAAATTAGTTAAAAGGTCACTTTATTAAAAATTTAACAAATCAAAAAAGGGCCTAATGAAACATCATAGATGATGTGTTTAAATTTAAAACCATGCTTATCAATATGTCACACTAACTACCTAATAATGAACTTCAATGTGTTTTCTTAAATAATTTAGTTAATCCATTTGAATGAAAAATATTTTTTACAAATATGATTCATTTGATGATATTTTTCTTGTGAAACTCAATATTTAGGTCAAAATTATATATGTTACTATGTCAAAGTACACATATATTACTTTTACATCCACTATATTAAAATATCAAGGAAAAATAGCGTTCAAAACTAAGACCAATGATGCTTCCAAGATAAGAAATGAGGTCAAGATAAATAATGTAGTTTCACAACAAAATGATAAGCTTACATTTACCACTTCTAAGAAAAGTAAATAATTCACAACACTAAAAAATCCACCTCACTAGATATTAATGAAATTAATTGAATATGATGTAATTTAATTTTGAGAACCATTTCAAATAGATGCAATTCAAACATTGCCTAAATGGTATGACCTAAATCAATTTTATGAATATCATCAAGGTTTAGGATATAAAACTAATCAATGTTTCAAATTTTGACATAATATATAAGATATAATTAATAACAACACTATTATAATTGATGGAGATATTTCTACATTGAATGACTTTTTTGCAAATCCAAATCAATGCATAAAAATATTTAATACCCCATTACCAAACCACAATGTTCCAATGTAAAACAATGTGCATCTAGAAACATCTATACATCATTCAAATTTTTTACATGAATATTAAATTAAAAAAACTATTGGAATGGTTTCAAATTCTAAAATAAAAGTTCCTTATATTACATTTCATGACCATGAGATACCTAATGATGTATTAAACAATGATCTTATAATCATACATGGTCTTTTTAATTACCATCATTGTATCAAACATGTCATTATGATTGATAGAGTTTTTATTAAAACCCTTATTCGAATTCCATTATTATCTAGTGAAGGCTATACTGATAGAGATTTAATAGGCATGAATATGATATTATGTAGTTATAATAGTCATGCATGTACACCCTTATATACTACTCTACTAGTTGTGGTTGGTCCTTAGAACATTATAGTTTGATTCTATGTTATAATAGATATAAATTCATATAGTCTATTAATCAGACACTCTTGGATTATTTAGATCAGATAAATACCTTATAAACTAAATAATTGTGTTAAGTTTTTGTAGACACATAAATTAACATATACTGCACTTGTGTCCATCCTCTTACACATGCTTATCTATGCCAAATTCGATGTCTCTAAGCCACTATTACTCTATCTCTTTGTGGATGATCCATAACTTAATAAAATTTTGATTATGAATATCCAATTCAACATATTAAGCATCCTAAACTCACTTTTATATTGATTTTCACTTCTAGTTCAGTTGTATCTACTCTTCATACAAGGCCACTCCTTTTGGACTATCCCACTTCTTGATAGTGTCTAATTATTTTGACTATGTCCTCCTATTGGATAAAAACTCTTTTCTCAAATTAAAATTCACAAAATGGCCTATCCCACATGTTTTACAAGCCCCATCCCAAGAATTTACCAAAAGATAAATATAAATCCACATTTATAACCATTTGTATAGAATAGGCTCATACATGGAAAAACAATAGAAAATATAACTGGATATTGAGGAAAAAAATTATTTTCCTAATTCATAGTCCACCCAATGCTAATTTCCCTAATCTAATTATGCATACAACTCAAATATCATAATTCATGGTTGAAATAATTAATTATACTAGTATTACACAAACATTTAACATTGCACTAGTCTTGTACACACACCACCATAGCATGGGAGAACTACATGGAGTTTGATCCCTCTTCAAAGTAGTGGTATGTAGGAAACACTCAACATAGGGGGTGTTGAGGTCAAGATAAAATTAAACTACTAACCCATTTTTCCTTTTTATCATGTTTATTCATCATTTACTACCAAGATAGGGTTTTAAGTGAAGAAGAAGGTACATAATGGCTTTTGAAGTAGATTTTGCAACACATAACACATACACATGATAATTAGGAGATAGTGCATAAAAATATATTTTCATATAAGGAAAAAACATTATTGGATGCCAACACTCACTGTGGAAAAAAACATATGCTAGCCTTGTCTAATTAGCATGAACTCATTTAGAGATTAAGAAAAGCCATGTTCCCAATTCATAGTCAGTAAACACAATCACACATTTAGGTCTGTAGTTGCAGTTTTAGTCCCAAATTATCAATTTCTATCTACATAAAATTTCCTTGTTATTTTACCCTTTTGGCATATTTATAAATATAGTAAATTACACATTTGTGAATGATTAATTTATGAATATATTTTACATCTTGATTTAACTTAGTTCATTTCATCTAATTAGGATTTAACATCTCTCATTTCCCATTTTTTGATAAAACATATTGGTGAACTTGTTTATTGTTGTCCATTACAAAAAACCTAATAACCCTAGGTTAATCCTTATTTCACTTTAGATTCCCCTTTAGCATTTTCAAATTACTTATTTTCTAATTTTCATAATAATAATAATGACAATAATGACTAAATATAGTTATCATTTATTAATTCAAATAAAATCAATATTTTTTGCATGTAATTCCTTAGATGCATAATTTAAATAAAAGATAAAATTTAATATAAACCAAGACCATAATAATGAATAAACCCATGATGATTATTGTTACATGGTTTATTTAGAGTTTTCACCTATTACTAATCAATGTTAGAGGGTTTTATTGATTCATTTCATTCCTACTTCCTCTAGAACTTTTAATTACCTTGAAAACCATCTTTCCTCTACTATTCACCCTAGGATTTTATTATATCCCATGGTCCATATCATTATTTCCAAAAGAGGTTGAGATCCCTATCATGAGAGGCAGGATGGGAGAATCAAGAGGTTTAACATTATTGATAAATTAGATACCATATAAACAAATATTTCATTTTAGAGTTGCTTCAACAATAAAATATGTAAAAGTATATTTTATATGTAGTACTATATGGCACTACTATTCCTAAATTTTTTAAACCAAATTATGTGGCTCCCATCATTAACATACTATAATGATCAAAAGAGTATATATTTTGAAGAGGAAGATATTACACCATAACACATGGTTAATTTTTATTTTCCTTTATACATTAAACTTATAATTGATGACATGAGGGTTAAATAATCCCTAGTTGACAATGGTTCATGCTTGAATATTTGTAATATTTACTTTGTTCGATTACTCAATATACATGCTATAACTTTAGACCCATTAAATATGAATATTAGATGATTTGATATTATTCCTCATAAAGTATTAGGATAAATAACATTTAATCACACATTAGGTCTTATAACTATTGATACAACATGCCAATTTATGTCTAAAGATCTTAATTATAATATTTTTTCTTGGAAGACCTTGGATCCATGATATTCAAGATGTACTTTCCACTTTACATGGACATGTTTAAAGTCTAGTTATCAAGGGTTTGTGTGTGTAAATACAAACACACACACACACACACACACACACACACACACACACACACACACACACACACACACACACACACACACACACACACACACACACACACACACACACACACACACACACACACATGTCCCATGTATCATGAGCCATTAAATTATTTTTAGGTAACTGTATCTATATAAAATTATGTTCCCCATATGGATTTATCTACTCAAACAGTCCTACTATTCATAATTCTATAATGACTCTAATAATTACATAGGAGGCCATCTCACCCAATGATGTAAATGAACAACATTATGACTTTGGGATTAATATATTAAAAAATATGGTTTATAGAGGATAAGGAATAAATAATCATGTGCATGTAGCTATTCATCCTATTTAGGCATTCACTCATAATGAAAAATAAGTCCTTGGCTATACATATTATTCAGACAACTCAAACTAAGTGACATTTACCAATCAACCCATAATTTTTAGTAAATATATACAATAGGATAAGAATTTAGTCAATAATATATATACATTATTAGTTGTACATATAGAGCTCATTGGTGAAATTACTTCACCAGATTAATTGACATTAGATTAATTTTATAACAATGAGTCTTTTCTAGAGTATTTAGGAGCATAAGAGGATCTCCATTCCTTATATCATAATAATATGTTTATCATTATATAAATGCTCATGAATATTTTGATGATTCCTATAATTCACCAAATGGTCTATTAGCTAATGGTTTGGATATAATTCATACTACACCTTATATCTAAGATTGATCTACACTTCTGAATGAGGAGATAATTGAGTTTAATTATGAAACAAATACAAATCCAAGAATAGTATTTTTGGTTGCTTCACTTTAAAATAATGAGGATAAAGTAGCAGGTAAATAATTTCATGATTTTATCAAGATATTTTCTTTAGCATAATTTGATATTCCAAGAATTGATTCTTTATTTTTAGTCTATCAAATAACTCTTTACCTAGATACAAGACTAGTCAAATCAAAAATACACAAAATGCATCCAAAAGGTACATTTCTAGTTAAAGAAGAGATTAAAATATTAATCAATACATGTTTAATCCAACCAATAAATTATCTATAATGGTATCTAATATTTTTCTAGTGGTAAAACCTAATGGGAAAATTTGATGTTATTCAAACTCTAAAGATTTAAATAAGGCTTGTCTTAAAGATGATTTCACTACATATGATACCATTGAGGATACATGGACAATATTTTTTTATGGATAAAAATTCACATTAGGTGGTAGTGAAATAATTTTTCTTATTAGTCTACAGGGACAACCTATACAATTTATATTCCAATCAGGGTTTTTTATACAAATAATATTGTAGAGTATGAGGCATTAATCTTGGAATTTCATGTTGATCTTGCATTACAAAAAATATATATTAATACTTATGAGGATTCAATATTAGTTTTTTATTAAGTAACATATGTTTAATAGATAAAATAATAAAATCTAATCCCATACATAAATATGGTACAATGTTTATGTGCACATTTTGATAAATTTCCAATTGATAATGTTCCATGAAAGATAATTGTCATGCTGATGCATTGGATAGTTTGGATTTTGTTATGCCTAATTTTCACACCCCCAATTTTTCTAAAATAATATACTATTATTCATACTCTTCCATAGAGATGACTCCATCATAAAATTAAAATTACAAACGAGGACCCTAAATCAATTAGTGTTATCTATGAATATTCATGATTTTAATTTAATAATTTGGTAATTATCATATTTATGAATTCATGTTTACATTATAATGGTTTTGAAAAGCATTATTGGATCAATGAATAAAATTGGCATATATATATGATCAAATGAATGTTACAGTTTTAATTGTAGATGAATTGATAGTCAGATTTGATCAAATTGCATTCAAATTGAAAAGGTTATCATATAATTCTTATTTGAAAAATGAACCTCAATTGGGTAGATCTTAGTCATAAGGAATATCCTTTTGAATTAATACATTTCATTTTAGAAAAACAATTATGATCATTTTATTGGTTCCTTTGAGAGTTCACTTTCATTTCTATGATATAAAATACCCTTGAAGTTGTTCACATTTTGGGGTTGATTTATTGCTTGGATTATTTGATTTTAAAGGTATGAAGGGATATTAAAATTTCTAAATGTTTAATTCTCTTTGTTATTTATTTAAGATTCATAATCCAAATATTTCCTATGTCTAAGTTAAGGGTAATAATATGTTTTGAAAAACACTTTAGGATTATTTATCCTAAGTCATGAAATGATTTCACTAAACTCATTGAGCCATGGTGAATTCTAAGTGTTTGATTATTTTGTGTTTTAAAAGGTATGAGGATTCATTAGAAAGTAAATTATTTATCCTAAGCCTAAGTCTTAAAATCTATGGTTTTTTCAAAGAGTAGATATAAATGGTAATGTGAATTCATGTTTCAAGATATTTTCATGGCACTTGAGTTGGAAATAGTATTTAATATAGAGAAAG
This sequence comes from Torreya grandis, assembly GCA_037957365.1. Classification (NCBI taxonomy): domain Eukaryota; kingdom Viridiplantae; phylum Streptophyta; class Pinopsida; order Cupressales; family Taxaceae; genus Torreya; species Torreya grandis. Next base: position 1,164,382 of record JARHVA010003080.1, read on the forward strand.
ATCATGAAACATCGAGATTAACTTGAGTATTTGTCAGAAAGAGGGAGTTAATACGAAGCGTACATGCCTCATTTCATGAAAGATAGGAAAAGGTTTAGTAGGCATCTTATTTATCGATTAATTTGATGGTTTTGTTAATTTTTTTTGGCATAATGCTAAATTTTAATGATAGTTTAATGAAGCTAATAAGAATGAGGCATGTCATTCAGGTAGTTATGGTGGAAGATGTGAAATTATAAAGGACTTATTTTTAATTTTGATTGGTCATTTTTAAATCTTTTTATGGCAAGGAAGCTCTGTTAGTTTGGTATTTAAGTGGATTTCAAGCTATTTTCACTTTTAGAGAAGGATTTCTAAGGATTCCAGATATAAAGAATACAAAGGCACATTACTGGGTATGTTGTAAATAAAATAAATAAATTTTAGGAAATCATCATTTCTTATTTTGAGTAAGAATATGATTTATTTTTGCATAGAAGAAACTTCATTTGATGATATGTGCATGCATATCATGAAGTTGAATGAACTTGTAGTGGTTGAGTATTCAATTTAATTGCATGAATGGTTAGTTTTGGTTTTCTTGATGGAGGATGAAAGTAAATTTGGTTGGTCTCTAGTTTGTTTTGTGTATGATTTTCTTGATTATTTTAAGACTTTTATTTTGGTCTATTTTCTGCCAACAAGATACATTTAGACATTTTAGAGGCTAGTTTAAGTTTTTCATTCATAGATGTAGAGTTAATTTAGCTTCAAAGCTTGAGATTTTGTTGGGAATATGAGAGATTTAGTTGAACACATGCTCAAATTTTGGTTCTCAAATTAAACCATGCATGTTGTCTACAGTTTTGTCTTAACTAGTTCATTGAAATTTGAGAATAAATTTTGCATGATTGATTTTATGGCTTTTCATTGATGGTTTCATGAGATTATTCCATTTTCATAAATATTTCATGGGTTTTAAGCAATGTATTTTTACACACACACACACACACACACACACACACACACACACACACACACACACACACACACACACACACACACACACACACACACACACACACACACACACACACACACACACACACACACACACACACACACACACATATTGAACATGTAAAGATACTTAGCCATACCCTCCTTCAATTTCATTTGAGGTTTCCTATCTGTATGGTATTTTGAAAATTTTTGAAGCATGGAAAGTTCCCTTAGATTTTTCCATGGTTTTTGATGTACATTAGTTTTAATTTTAAAATAATGTTGTATGCATGGAAGTAGAGACTGTCAATTTTAAAACTCAGGAAGGATTTTTGATGTTTTTGCTAAATTTTGGGATTCGATAGATCTATTATTATAGAACTATGTTAGGATTTGTTAATGGAGAAATATATAGAATTTTGGTATGCTCAAAGGTTTTTTTGACTAAAATATTGATGTATAAGTTCTTTATGCCATGATTATCTTGGAGGGGAATCATAAATCTTTGTTTTATAAAATCTTAGTTGTTATTGAAATTTATATACTTTGATTTTTTCATAAATAATTTTATTTTATTTTATAAGATAATGGGAATAAAATACATAAAATGGTATGGGAAGAATATTTGAAGTTAAAATTATGAAGGATATAATTTTTCTTGTTTATTCAGGGAGTGGAATCATGATAGTTAATGGGAAATAAACAATGGGTTTATTTTAATTTTGAAAATTTGGTGAAAATATTGTTGCATAAAATTTAGAAAATAGTCACATACAATTTTTTTTAGGATGTTAAAATTGATGGCCAAATGACTGTCACCACAAACCAAAAAATATGCATTTTGATGATCATTTGAACATCAAATTTAAGCTGGCAGGAAAATATTTTGAAATGGTAATTTTTAGTAAAGTGAAATTTGTTTCATGGATAATTTAGATTCATCTTTCACGTGATATAGTCAAAATATTTTTACCATCAAGGTATTTTGCAAAAATGATTATTTTCAGAAGCATGGTGTTGCTCATGGTTAAAGAACATTGAAGTAAGTTTTTGGAGTTTTGACATATTGTTTGGTAGTGAATATATATATATATATATATATATATATATATATATATATATATGCTATTAAGTGAATTGAAAATACAAATAGTATTAATTCAAAATATTTATTTATTAATATGATATTTTATTAAATTACTTATTGATTAAATGATATTCTAAATATTCTAAGTTAACTTAAAAGGGTCCCCACTTGTTAGGAATACCCAATCTAAATTGAAATATTTGATCTCTTAAGACTTTTTAAAAATCTTAAATAATTGTTAATTTGTAATCACCAAATTAATTGATTTTAAAACGTCAATTAATAAAGTTAACAAATAACTAGCTAAAGTTACTTATAACTTCTTTTTCAACCAAATTTGGAAGTTTAAAAGGATATCAAGTATTCATTTGAAGAGGAGGAAAAACACAGGTATTGAAGACTTCTACACTTGTGAAGTCAATAATTTATCTTTTTCTCTTATCTGTAATTTCTATAAGATAACATGACTTTTGTAGATAGATCAATGGTACTTTTTATGATGGTTGAGTACACTGCTTAGATAACATTGGTATATCTAGTTTTATATTATCATTTATAATTTATTATTTGAATATTTTCAAGTTTAATATCTTTTGATGATTACAAATTGTATTCCTATGTGCATAATCTAAATAGTCATCTCGAATAATGATGAAAACATTACTTTTACGATAGATTGTTGATTTAATTGATTGTAAAAGTTATCTTTTAAGGATATTTTGTATGAAGGATGTTTAGTTCTCAAATAAAATTGATCTAATTTGCTAAGATGACTCTTACCTATTAGACTCACAATTTTTTCTATTTTATAATGTATTTTATTTATTTGAGTTTGATTTCTAGTTTAGTTTTCATTAACATTAGTTTACTTTCTTTGATAGTTGTTTATTTTTTGATTTCTTTCTTTAGTTTGTATTAGTGGTAGTATTAGATAATTTAAATATTTTAGTTAGTTTTAGATTATTGTATTTTCTTAGTCTTTATTGGATTTCTTGTTTTTTGTTAGTCTTAGTCTTAAGATTAGTTTTTAAATTTGTTTTATTTATAGTTTCCTTTCTATTTTAGTTCAGACTTAGTTATTTATGTTTACTTTGTCTCTTTAGGTTTAGTTTTTTATTATTGAGTAGTTGTTAGTTATTAAGAGTTCATCTACCTTCTTATTATCAATTACTTTCATCTTTGTACTGTGAACATGAACATAAGATACATCTTTTCAACAATCTAATTTTTTTATCCTTTAAGCGATTGTCTAATTCATAGACTTTATTATTTTGGATAGGTCAGATGATAGTTTATAATATATTTGAGACTAAATCATATAATATCAAAAGAATGATTAGTTTATTGGATCAAAGAATTTTTTATGAGTAATCTTCTTCATATAATTAATTTTCATATTGTGTTTGATCAACTTAATGAATGTGTGTACACCTAATTTAGATTTATTATTGAACATATTAAATCCATAGAACTTTAAAAGATCCTTCTACATGCCTTGTACTTATTTTTTCAGTCATAGGACTCCCATGATTAGACTGATATGATTCCAATTTGACCTTTGCAATAGGTGAAAAGGTTTATTCATTGGCATGCCAATTTTTAGCATCAATAAATTATTTAGTACCAATTGACATAAATGATGATAAATTAATCTTAACTATATGATGTTTACAAGAGTTATCAGTTTGAGATGTATATTTAGTTTCATTATCAATCTTGGTGACTACACGTAGTGTAAAAGGTTCAAAATGTTTACTCATATATAATTTTTTTTGAATAAATCCATCACACCATATGATTTTACCAAAAATGTCAAGTGAAAATTACAAAGATATTCACTTTGATATGTTATTATTTTTAGAAACTTTTTAAAGTAATAATTAGATGGATAATTACTTTGATGTTTGAATTTTGAAGAGGCTAAGTTAGAAATACAAGTATATGTTAATGAATGTGACAAAAATATAGTAGAGAGGCAATGTAATTTAAATTAATTAGGCTATGATACTATTGTTATACCATGGAACATGAATGTTAGGAATATGTAAAATCATGTGACAAATTCCAAAGCCATAATAATTTAAATCTTATACCTTCACATGAATTGAGACCTATTATTTTGCCTTGGCCATTTTTTCTTTGGGGGTTTTATTTGTAGGAAAATTAAATATAAAATCAATAGGTGGGAATACATTTATAATTATAGATACTGATTATTTCACCAAGTGGGTTGAAGCTATACCTTTATAATATACTATAGGAGAGGACATATGTTGGTTATTAACAACACATAACATATCTCACTTCAGGCTTCCTTCAACTATCATTATAAACAATAATTAATATTTCAATAATAAAACTATCAATTTTTTTTGTTAAATATAAGATTTGCCACACATTTTCTACCCCTTATTACCCTCATATAAATATATAGGATGAAGATACAAATAAGACTAAAAATTAAATATTGAATAAGATAATTACTAAATTATGTGATGATTAGCATAACCAAATTGTTTATGCACTATAGGAATATCACATGAACATCTACACACCCACTTGGGCCACTCTATTTTCCTTGATCTATGGAACAAATGTTGTGCTTAGACTATATTTGTAAATTACATATTTATGGGTATCCTTAAAAAGGCTTACTACAAATGATCACCATAGAGAGAAGTGTTTACATTAATTGAAATAATTAAATTGTACATGCACACATGTACAAAAACTTCTCAAGATATATTAGAATCACATTCAAAAGGTATATCACAAATTAATTTATAGTCAAGAGTTTGAGGTTGGTGACTTAGTTTTAAGGGAAAATATATGGAATGCCAATGCAAAAGAGGAAACCAAGGGAAAGTTAAAGTCAAATTGGTTGGGTCCATATATGATCATATAAAATTGAGCACCAAATTTTAACAATTGGATTCACTTGAAGGAAAATAAGTCAAAAATCCAATGTTCATTATACAAATACAATAATTTTATACTTAAACAATTCACATGGTTCATATATATATATATATATATATATATATATATATATATATAGACACACATATATATATATTATATATATATGTATATATATATATTATATATATATATGTATATATATATATATATATACATATATATATATATATATATATATATATAACTTATAACATTTTAGAAAATTTTAAAAACTAGGACCTATGCATGTTATGTTTAGTTCTTTTACATCAGATGATTCATGCTTAATATATGAACTATTTATCTATATTTAGTTTTATATTAAAAATTATTCACAAGTGTACTTTAGTGAGTTATGAAACTTACAAGCTATCATTTCTAGATGCAGTTGTGGTGGTGATATTATCTTAGGTTCAACAATATTACATAGAAAAAACCACTCTATTCTAAATAGTAAAATACTTTGATATTTTCTAATTCTAGTGAAAGTGTCCCAATTAACACATACTATATGTTTCAATTTCAAACCAGTTATAGACTCTTTACAACCTGTCTATATCACACTTTTTACTCCTCTTACACATGTTTTATCTTTTTATATTTATACCTATTATTCATAACTTAGTAAATTACATTATGTGATTATTATTTTAATTAATTTAATATTGCTATATTAGAAGATACCTAAGTTGTTGAATATACTAGTGTTACAAGTTGATAATGTTGATCAAATTTACTTATTCATGCATGATTTTTCATGTTTGCTTCCTTACTTCATGTGTTGTGTGTACTTATTTTTATCAAATTTAGTGATTGAGTGAAACTAATAATAATATTAAAAATAACTAAGTAAATTAAATGAATAGTCAAATAGGAATTTAATCATGAATTTATTTGTAACAAATGATATTGGTTAACTAGGTTTAGACAAAAAAGTATTGGAAATAATGAGAAATTTATCTTTTATATAATTTACTTATTTTAAATGATTATGTAAGGATTTTTGGTTGATTAAGACATTGTTTAATTTGGCTATGTGACTTTCATGCTTTCCAAGGATAAAAATAATAAATTGGTACTAAAGCACTCTTCTAGTTTTTCCTCATGGAGAATTATTGTCTAGGTTATCCTTATAATAAAAGTGTAAACTAAATTTATGTGCAGATCATCCTATAATTAAAATTTAGATTGTCACATATGTTAGATCACATAATGAAGTTTGTATTTTTTTCTCTTCTCTTTCAAACCTTAGTGAGATCATATAAAAAATAATAAAATGAAAATAAATGCAAAAGGTGGGGCAAATGAGGAAGTGGGAATGGCTAAGATAACTCATGATCTTGTTGAACTAAGAATTACATACATATCCCCAAATGAGGACCCTAAGATGATGTAATTATACCTATAAGGTGTGTGTGTGTGACTAGATCATATGTGATGTGGATCTAATTCTCTTCACCTAGGTCCTTGTCTTGGTCAAAACATGCAATCTATATGTTATATGTATAAACTTCAGATAAATTCAAAGACTCAACTTACTGTAGTGTGATTTTATTTATTATACTAGTGTCAAATTGATAAGTTCTATATGTAATATGTCTTAGGTAACCTTTTAAATAGGTGACTCCAAATTTTAAATTCCAAAAACCCAATGATGCATCAACCAACTCAAATAAGAGTAAACTAATCATAAAAAGAGACTTAAAAGAAACATGTAATGAAAATAATCATGAAACATGCACTAGATAGGACTGGTCCTTTTAGAAAAAGTATCAGAGTGTTATAGTCTAATCATAGTGCTATTATCTAGAAACAAAGAAATAATAAAATGAAAGAGAATAATTTCCAAGGATCCTCTATTAATCAAATAAGGAATTAAATAAAAGACCAAAAATATAGTCAAATAAATATGAAAGAGTAATGGAAGATTATATAGGAATAATAAAACACATGTCAATGGGATATTAATTCAACATAGGAGTTTTTAAATTCAAAAGTCACAAAAGACAATAGTTGTGTTTAATTGACCAAATTAAGGTGTATATGACTCCCCTAGAAATTTTATTCTAGTAATGCAATAAAATGGAAGTGCTAGAGTAAAAGAAATAAATTCATACTTGTACTTACATTTGTAATATGTGATTACTTGTAAGTTGAGGTGCCATGGGTTTGATGTGATCAACCCACATGAAGAGAGGATGGGATTTGATAGTTCTATTTTCTTAGATATATAATTGAAAATGATTTCAAGCGATGCCTATGGAGATGAACTCATGATATGGAGTCCATGAATTGAATATAAATAAACAAATGTGATATGAAAAACCAAGCTATGGTTTCCACTAATATGTTATGGGTAGAGATGTTTTTATAAGTAAAACTATATTTAATTTCAACCCTACACAAATAAATATAAAGGGTACTAGTGTAATTTTTTTTGAATCAACCATTATAGATGGATAAATGATTCATTATGGTGTAAATACTAGTGTAAGTATAATTTTGAACTATCTATTGTAAACAACATATAAAATGCCATGATTTTTCCACTCATATAATATAGTACAAAAAATGGTATATGAGAACATGTACCATGTAACATGCTTTCAATTTGATAACATATCAAACTGAGTCATATAATATAAGTAAGAAGTCTTAATCCTGAGCAATAATGTTATATCTATGTAGACATATAATGTATACATGTCCCCATCATCATAACCTATGTAAAAATAATAAACCAAACTATATAAAATGTGAGCATATAGTATGTACACACCCTATTTTTGTTCCATCTATAAAAACTATGTAAAATCTATGTGACCACTAGAGAAAATTATATAAGAATTATGATAACATGTAGAAATCTAAAACCACTATTTTGTGTAAAGTTTGGACAAAAATGATCTATTTTGAAAAAAACACTTTACACTATCATCTTATTGGAATGAACTTGTTTAAGTTATAAATTTTGATTTAAATCTAGAATAAACTAAGTTTTTTGAGTAACTATATCAAACTATTAAATCACTATGTCATGTTGTGTATATTTTCTATAAATCATGTATAAAATTATAATGTACTGATAAATTTGTTTTACTAAACCACTATGAGTCATAATTGAGAGTGTATTGAGTAATTTGAAATATGATCTAAGTCAAAATATGATGTGTAATGAATATGTACTAAGTGAACTTATCTTTATGTATATGAGTTAGTAAAAATAGTGCCTATGTATGCCACCATTTTGGTGAGAGTGATGAAACAATTGTAAGGACTTTGAAGCAAAAATGATAGTGAAGGTAGTGATAGTGATTAGCTTAGTTTATTATTAAATAATGTGCACAAGTTTTAACATTTCTAATTTATTGAGAATTGATTAAACTAATATGGGATCCCATAGTAATAATGTAATTACTATATAAAAGCAAAGTATGTGTGATTAGGGTAATGGAAAGGTCGGTATATAACCAAAACTTGTGAAATACAAAGGGTGTTGACCATTGTTTGTGTGGAGGAAATGATTTTTTAAATATATTTATGGTTTTCAATAAATCAACCATTTAGTTTTTTCTATCAAGAATTTTAGAAATGCCAGTACATACCTTAAAGGTATGGAATATGTAGAAATACACATATAATTTTGAAATTTTCAAAAAAAAAAATTCATTTAAAAATTTACAAATAGAAAAGTTAAGTTTTGACTTATAAAAATCCCACAAAAGGGATAAATTTCCTACAACCTATTTTATGAGGTAGAGGTGATGATATAGGCTGATGAGGAGGTTATATTGGTAAGTGTTAGAACCTAAATTAAGTATTTATAAAAAAAAACTAATATAATGATAGATGTAAATTAATTAATTTAAATTTTAATTTTTTTGAATTTTAGTGTGGCCCCATCCTCTTCCAACCAACCAGGTCTAGATAATCCATGACCTTGTCTAGATTTCATGGTTTTATCCCTATGTGCATATGAGTAATACACACTAAACTGTGCACTCAACTTCTTGATGTCTAGCTGATATAATCGATGTAATATATTGGTGATGGATGTAACTATGGATTGGGTTGATTATTTGGTAGAATTGGATTTAAAATGATGAGTGGCAAGGGATTCTCACTATGGAACCAAAAGAGTTATATTACATTATGTTTCTTGTCAAGAGCATTTAATTATGCGGAAACAAAAATTTAAGGTCCCTCAATACTAGTGATGATAAGGAGGTGATGCTCTTGATCAATACTAAGAATGTCAAGGTGAGAATGTTTTGGTTATTTGACTCAAGGAATTTGGTTGACTCTATTAGGTTGTCTATGCCTAGTCAATTCATACACAAATGTGAATGATATATGAAGAAGCTAGACCCAAGGATAAAAAATGGGATGGAGATAACAATCTAGGGATAAATCACATTGTATTAATGACCTTTTTTTAAGGGTAGGATAATGATGGGTGGATTGGGTATATAATATTGTTCCTCTAGGGAATTGAGAGTGTAGAAAATGAGATGAGGGACATGTGTGGAATGGAAAATGTCAATTATAATCTCAACATTAATATCTAATTGGGTGTTGATAGTATGACATGGTGTTATAACTTTGGGAAAGAGACCTAATTTATGGAGCTATGGATACTTAGGGAATGTCATCCTAGAGGCTAAGTGAAGTAATGTATAAGTATAATAAGTGATATGTGGTTATAATTAATATTATATTATAATTAATGTTTTGGCAAAGTTTATGCTTTTTGGTACAATGCTTTGGTTGTTGATTTGTTTTTTGTTTTTGGTGATGTTTTAAATGAAAATAAATCTAACTAATTTTTAGATTTATAAGTCACCCCTTTAGTAGGCACTAAAATATTAAGGACCACATAAATATTTTCACACTTACATAATGTCAAGTTCTCTAAAAATAAGCTCACATGTAGATGCTTCACATCTATGCCCTCACTCAACATGACTAGTTTAGATTTGCATATTGAATAAATGTTGACATGTGCTTATACATGGTTTCCAATGCATGCCCCATGTAGATATACTTCATTACACTAACATGACACTCAAGTTAGATGCACAAGTTTCCTTGACTTTGAGAAACAAAAGAGAGAGATGCATAGGGAGTGCACTTAACATCTTCCGTATTATTCCACACTCCTATTCAAAGACTTTTCTATCACTCAAATGATGAAGTCTTAAGCAAAATAATAGAGTTTTCTATCTTCAGTCTTGTAAAACATAGAATATGATCTCAAATTGTATAGTGTTCTCTTTACAGACTAGTGCAAGTTCTAGATGAAGGCACAAATTGAGAATACCATGAGAAGGGACTAGGCATAGTAGGAGTTTGAGCCATTATGAATTCTTGTAGAATATCTCTCTCAGTGCCCTTAAAAAATTCTTAGCTATACATGAGTCTTTACTAAAATGGACATGTTCATAATAATTCTAATTTTTTCATAAGATGATGTGGTGAAACCCAAGGATATATCAACATGGCCATATGTCAGTAGGTTAGTCTAGGTAGATTGGTAGGAAACCACCATAAATGGGAATAATTGGTTTAACCTAATTGAACATAAATGGGATAAAATCAAAACATAATTAAATACAAGGAAACTATCATGTTGTCAGAACATGGGCACATGATCTTTTCTGATAAATATCCCAATTACCTCTCCACATCATGGTTAAATGTTATAACTACCCTGATAATGGGTGAGATTTTAATTAATGACCAGTGGGCTCCTAATTTCCTATATAATCCCCAATATTACATTGTAAAAGGGTTATCATATTTTGAGCACTACAATGCTACCAAAATTTGATCTCCAATATCCCTCTTCCAATATAACAAAGCTCTGCCCATTTGAGTTTGTAATAATAGGTTATACCTTGATATTAATAATAAATTAGCTACTTTTATTCATTATCTACATTTTGTGTTCACTATTGGTTTTTAATCTTTATTTGTGGATGTTCATCCCTCTCATTATTATCCTCACTTCCCACCTCTATTTAGAATTATAAGTCTTTGTAGGTTATATTCTATGTATACATGGGTCTACATAGATGTTATCTATGTACCATTTATCATCCCTCTTAGTGATACATTATGTTCCCTTATCTCCATGTGAAAAATTTATGTATTGAATCTAGTTTGGAGTTTATTTATTTAGTTGATTAGTTTTATTATGTCACTAAGTAGGTGGGGTACTTGATATATTATTGGTGTATCAAATTTTACTTTCTATCAAACTCTTACCTTGTCACTACCTTATCCAATTATCAATTTTAGGTTTAGCACTAGCTATAGATTTCATTCTAGTCTTTATAGGTTTATGTGTTCTTCCTAAACTAGGTGAGTCTAAAATATAAGGAATCTAACCTACTCTATAGGTTCATACCTGGGATCAAAATATTCCCACACCTTAGGGGATGATCCCATTGTTACAACGAGACATCAAATGGCTCTCTAGTGTGTGAATCCAAGGTTCTAGGTGTGGAAAACCCACGTGTAAGTGCACATGAAATCCCTTCACATACAAGTGCATGTTTCAAGTGAGAATAGTTTATATCACACATAATGGGACCAAATTTAAAATTTGGTTAAGAGAATAGTGATGCTCTTAGTGATTCAAGTGTTGTAGATACCTTATAGAGCACCTAGTGACTCTAGGCATTCCTGGTTCATAAGACCAACCTTGTATCTATATGCTAATATAGATTAGATCATATTCAAGGGGCACTAATTTTAATTTCATTGAGCTACCTAAAATTTGTATAAGATAGAGATTTATAGTATTTATGTCTCCTATCATAAGGGATATCGACACTAGATAACCTTCTCCTAAAGCTCAATTTACACCACCATTTGGCTAATTCCTTACACATAGAGGAATATTATTCCATATCCCCTTCATGGTTGCATAAAGAAATCATAATTTTGTTCCTTTTAATGGAGGTAGCCTATTGATCCTTCCCTATCATGATGATATTCCCATATCTTATCTTAAGATCATCCCCTAATTTACTAAGTAAAATTCAACTATGCTTATAAAACACATAAAAAATATTTGCTCTATCTATAATGTGACTGAAGATAACATCATAGTGTGACTCCTAGCCTCTTTCGTAAAAGGGATAACACTATAATGGTATCATAGCTTAAGGTTAGGTTCCATCCATAATTGGGATGTGTTGGCCACCAATATCCCCTATACCCTTATATCCTAAGTTCCCATGTACAATTTTATTTATTATACCTCCCATTCTAACTCTAGTACCCATTCATGTTACTTCTAGTTTTCCAATTGCATCAACTTTTATTCTTTTGAGTGAGATATAAAAGGTTAAATCATTATTGAATTTTTTTTGAAATGATCTAATGGAACTTAAAAGGTATCATTCATAGCATTTTGGGGCTTATCAACCTTTCAACCAATAATATTAATTGAACATGCCTCCTTACCAACATGTTGTACTAACTCAGAACTAACTCACATATAATATACTTCCCTATTCACCAAATCCTAACATAGAAAAAACATATAGAGATATTATACCTATTAAAAATAACATGGTAAAGGACTATGAATTATTCTATTTAAGAAATCAACCACATGATCAAATTGTGTGCATGAATGGAGTGATAAATGAGGCACCTACAATGTAGAATATGCCACATCCTCAAGATACTCCATCTATTTCATATCAACCAAAGGATTAACCACAGGTGAAAAGACAAGATAAAGATGGATCTACCCTCTTAAATTGGAAGGAGGGAGACTTTAATTATGTGAATCAAAATGAAGTGCCAAGCACAAGAAGTAACCCTAGTACTTTTAACATAAGATTCATAAAGAGAATAATGGTGGAGGAACATTCTTCTCTATCACCTTTAATTTTTGCACTCCAAGTTTAATACATAGATACCCAAGTTAAAACACATTCATAGCCTTTAACGCACATGAAACAAGCTGTGAAAAAAGAAGGCTAGCCCCAAACTACTGCATACATGTGAGAAGAGAATAAAATTCAAAAGGTGCAAGTCAAAGGGACTCAAATCCACTTTAACATAGTCGAGCAAATGAAGAAGAATAGACTGAATGTTTCTATGTAATATGCTCTTACCATTACTTCATAAAGGAATTTTATGTAGGATACCCTAAGGGGTTTCCAACCTCATGAACCATTTTATACTGTACCTACTATGCACACAAGTTTATGCCAATCTAAAGAACAAATGCACAGAAGTAGCAAGACCCCATTCTAAATTTTTATGATCATCAGTGAGCATCTCATACATAATTATATTTTATATTCATGCCTAAGTATTTCAATGAGTCGAAATAAAATTATGGACATGCTAGCCTTAACATATGCTCTTATCTCAAAAGGGGTCATCCAATTAGATGGAATAGTGGTTAAAACTATGAGAATTACTAACGACATGATTTAAACACTAATGCATGCTCAAGCCTTTACATTATGTAAGACATCATAGTCATTAAATTACCCCCTTTGTTATATGAATCTCTTAATATTTTACTATGATTGTGGGTGGATATCTATCCTCAGATTGGTTGTAAATTCTACTCAAAACTAGATACAAGATAAAGGTGACTATCAAGGTTGAGCCTATTTTGAAGAATCACATAGAGCCATACACTCATATCTTTTTTTATGTAAATTTCACCTTATTCAATTAAAAGGATAAATCAATTCTTCATGAGACCACCACACCCCTTAAAGAGGTCCCAGATGACTTACTTGACAAATGTTCATGCAAACATTATGAGTGCAACCCATATAATAATGTTGATGAAATAGGACTAGGCACATACTACATTCTTGAAGAGGATACCTTGTTGTCTAACCTTATAAAATCATAAGATAACCTTGAAGGTATATGACAGTTATACTTCGATGGCTCTTGAAGTAGAAATAGTGTAGGAGTTGTTGTTGTAATGGTATCCCCTCAAAAGGATAAATATTTCCATGCATTCATGTTATAGTTTGGATACAAAAATAATTTCATCGAGTATGAGGCATTGATCTAGGGTCTCCAATTACCATATAAGAAATGGGTCAAGGTGCTATAAATTTTTAGGGAAAATGAGATATTGGTAAACTAGGTTAGAGTGTGGAACATGATTGTAAACAATTTACTAAGAGATTACAAACATAGGGTATGAGACATGATCAAAGGGTTTGATGCTTTCAATATCCATTCCATACCAAGGGCATAGAATGATGATGATGATAGTATCATAAATTTGGTTTCACAATATGACTTCTTGCATAGTGTAAAGAGTGAGTCCAAATAACTCATAAGACTCATTATTAGAATAGTAGTCTTGGATAATGCAATCAATTGGTAAGAATTTAAGAATGATTGAAAATCACCAACTTCTTACAAGACAAAGATAAGTTCTACACCAATAAAAAACTAAAAATAGAAGCTCAATATAAATATTAGATCATTTAAATAAAAGGAAATAAGTTACCTAAGGGGTTAGTCACATTGGAAAGTACATTAAATTTAGATGAATAGTTGAAAGGTGAAAGGAAAAACATGATGGTAAGGAAGGAAATATTCAAGACAGTATCCATATCTAATGAAAATATCTTGAAAACTAGTAAGGTATGCTCCCCATATAAAATCAAAGAATTCATCGAGTGAAGAATAAGGGATGATGGTATCTCTTCATAGATCTATAAAGACCTTAGAGGCTTTGATTTAGGGTTATCCTAGCATATGATTGAGATTGAACATAATACTAGGATGGTTAGGTAGAATCAAAGGCCATTTAATCCAAATTTTGAGCCTTTAATGAAGAAAGAGATAAATATCATTGAGGCCAACATAATATTTAGAATTAAACATTCCTCATGGGCGACTGATTTGGTCTTAATACACAAGAAGAATAGAGATATTTGCTTATGCATAAACTTTAGGGACCTCAACAAAGCCTCCATCAAAGACCATTACACACTCATGTTAATGGATCAAATCCTAAAAACAGTCATATCCATGGAAATATTTTCATTGCTAGATGGTTCTTTGGGCTATAACTAGGTGCTTGTGTGGAAGTGTGATCAGTTCAAAACTACATTCACCACTAATTAGGACACCTTCGCATACTAAAGGGTGACCTTTGGTTTGAAAATTTAGGAGTTACCCTCAAAAAGTACATGGATATGGCATGCAAAGGACTCCTTAACAATATCATATTGGTTTTCTTTGACGACATTACTATTTTCTCAAAGTGCGTAATGGATCATCTGGTCCACTTAGAGAAAGTCTTCAAAAAATGTTGAGAGTTTAGGATCTCTTTAAACCCAAACAAGTGTGTATTCATAGTCCATAGAGGTAAGATTTTGGGACACATCATATGTAAAGAGTGACTTGAAATTGACCTTGAGAGAGTTGAGGCCATTCTATCACTTCTTCTCCTAGGTCACAAGAAGGGTATCCAAATCTTTATGAGAAAAATAAACTTCATCAAAAGTTTTATATCGAGTTTTAAAACTTTGGTCAAGCCCTCACAATAATTCTCAAGAATATCATTATGTTTGGTTGGATCCAAGAAGACCAAATCAAATTAAAAGCCATCAAGCATGCCATCATAGAAGCTCCTATGTTGATAAACCAAGATTACAATAAGGATTTCATCCTTTATGCATTTGGTGGATATAAAGGCATATAAAATATTCTTTCACAACATAACAATGACCAACTAGAGTAGCATATAAATTTATTTATCCAAGGACTCAAGGGTAATGAGCTATACTATAGATTTGTATAGAAGCACACCCTCATGATAATAAGAGTGATTAATAAATGTAGGCACATGCTATCTAATAATAAGATCCAACTCATGGTCTCACACTTAAGTATAAAGGAATTCTTACTTAGTAAGGACATAGGCAAGAACAAATCTGGTTGGGTCACAAAGGTGATAAAAGATGACATAAACATCCAAATCACCAAGCTAGTGTGAGGTAAGGGACTTTATGAATAAATAATAGAGGATGTGAAGATTCAAGACTACATAGTTATTACACTGTATAAGGACCAACCATAATACCAAGGTACCCCAAAAAGTTGGATTGAGAGCATGAGGATCTTCCTTCAGACTGACACATATCCACAGGGCTTGAATAAATCCAAGCACATACATTTTAGATTATAAGACATTCCTTATGCTCTTGTTAGAGGTGTGATTTTTAGAAGAGATATAAATGGAATTTTATTATGATACATATATAAATAATATGTGAATCAAATCCTAGAATAAATACACTATGGATCATTAGGAGGCCATTATTCACTAAATACCACTCTAGGGAAAATCATGCAAGCTAGATATTATTGGCAAAATCTATTCAAATATGTGCATGTGTGGGTGTGAAGATATAAGAAGTGTACCTTATTTATAGGTAAGTATAAATTTTCAACCCTACCCCTACACCCAATACAAGTTGATCAACCCTTTGCATAGTAGGTCTTGGATTTCATCAAAATGATAAATCCACCATCAAGTGCTAGAAATAAATGGATCCTTATGACAACTAACTAATTTTTAAGGTAAATTAAGGTGATATCAATAAAAGAATCTAATGTGGTATCTATTATAGATTCTATGAAAGTATTATCAAAATATTTGGTATCTCAACCACTATTCTCTCAGATAATGTGCTTGCTTTTCTCACACCCAAGATTAGTAAATGGGTGGTCAAGCATATAATCCATCCAAGCACCTCTTCAAACTATTACCACCAAGTTAATGGTTTGGCTAAATAAACTACCAAGAACTTGGTTCATAGAATAAAGTGAACAATGGAAGATAATCAATTATTTTGGCATACCAAGCTCAAAAAAACTCTCTAGGTAGATAAAATAATACCAACAAGGGCATTAGGGAATTCATCCTTCATGTTAGTTTATGGAAAGGAAGTAAAGTTGCCAATGTATCTCAAATTGTCTTAACTAGAGATAACTCATCAATTAGATTTTCTCAAAAGTGATCCCATGATAGTATGGTTAATTGAGTTAATAGAGATAAAAGAACTTAGGGCATGGTCCATGCACACTATAGAGCTTCAACAAGTGCAAACCAAGAGGACATTTGATAGAAGGGATACTAACATAAGCTTTAATAAATGAGATTTGGTACTCAAATGGGATGTGAATAGATCAAAGGCCAAAAAACATATAAATTTTGATGTTATATAGATCGTCCCATATTCCATAGTGAGTTTAAATAAATCTAATGAATACCAACTTAAAAATCTAAATGGAAAAGTGTTTCTAATCCCAGTCAATGGGATTCACCTCAAGCACTATCTCTAATGAACTAGAGTACATTTTTAAATATTAGTTTAGATGTTTTAACTTCACTAAGTGTTGCATGCACATTGCACACACATGCTATTGTTTATAATAGTTTTTTTCTTCCAAGTTATTGTGCATAAATATGTTCTATTAATTTATTTTATTCATTTATCAAAGTTCCATTAGGTGAAATTATTTTCTTTATTTGTCCTTGTGAAAGGTGTCTCAATTTCTTATAAGGTAAGGTGGGCTTCTCACACTATATTGTAGTTAGAGTAATTAAGATCAAGGAATTCCAAAAAACTTTGAGCCCAATAGAGTTCTTCAAGATTATTGGATTCCTTCTTAATAGGAAAGTGTCCCATAGAGATTACCAAAATTTCTAACTTTCCAAGTCACCCCTTTAGTAGTGCTAAAATCATAAGAACCACATAAATAGTCATGCACTTGTGCAGTGTCAAGTTATCTAAAAACAAGCTCATGCATAGATGATTATTATCTATACCCACAGTCAACATGACTATTTTAGGTTCACATTTTGACTAAATGTTAACCCACACCTATAAGTGGTTTCCAATTCATTCCTCATGTAGAGATCCTTCATTACACTAGTACATAATGCAATTTAGAGTGTGTAGGTTTTCCAAAATATAAACAACAAAAGAGAGAGGTGCATAGGGAGATTAATTAAAATATTCCATCTTATTTCATACTCTTATGCAAATATTTTCCTATCACTCAAATTATTAAGTCTCAAGCCAAATAGTAGATTTTACCATCTTCACTCTTATAAAATATAGACTATGATCTAAAACTATGTAGCATTATCTTTGTAGACCAGTGTAATTTCTAAATGAAGTCACAAACTAAGAATAAAATTACAAGGGACTAGGTGGAGGATTTTGGTCCATTATGAATTCCTACAAAATTTCTATATTAGTTCCTTTCAAAATCTCTCAATAATGCATGGGTCTTTAAAAAAAAGGGAGACAGGTGTAGAAACTCCACTACCTACACAAGATGACAAGGTAGAACTCAAAGATATATCAACATGGAAACATGTCAATAGGCTGGTTTGAGTGGTTTGATAGGTGATCACCATAAATGGGAATAAGTGGTTGAGATCAATTAGAGATTAAGGGGATCAAATCAAAATAGAATTAAATGTAGGGTGACAATCAAGTTGTTAGAACATGGGTAAATGATATCTTCTAACAAATATCCCAACTACCTATCCACATCATAATTAAATGTTGTAATTATCCTTATAGTGGGTTAGATTTCAATAAATGAACTGTGAGATCCTCATTTCTTATAAAATCTTGGGTAGTACATTGTAAAAAGGTCAACATATTTTGAGCACTGTAATACTACCAAAATTTTCCCTCCAAGAGATTTATATTGGTATTATAAATATCTTCCCATTAAAGTTTGTAATATTGCCTTATACATTGATATTAATAATAACTAAGCTACTTTTCTTCATTCTCTACATTCTATGTGTGCATTATTGGTTGTTGATCTCTATCTATAGATGTTCATCCCTATCATTATTGTCCTCCCTTTACACCCCTATGTAGAACCAAAATTCCTTATAGGTCGTATTTTGTGTATACATAGGCCTATGTAGGGGTTATTAGTGGATCATTTGTTATCCCTCTTAGTGTTTCACTATGTTCCCTTACCTCCATGTGAAACACTTATGTATTATGTCTAGTTTGAAATTTATGTATTCAGTTTATTAGTTTTATTATGTCATTAAGAAAATAGGGCAATTTTTATATTTTTGGTGCATCACCTTTTAATTTCCATCAAACTCTTACCTTCTCCCTCTTTTTTCCCCTTGTCAAGTTTAGGTTTAACACTAGCTTTAGATTTCATTCTGTTGTTTGTAGGTTTGTGTGTTGGTCTTGAACTAGGTGAATCTAGAATAGAAGGAAGTTGTCCTAATTTATAGGTTCATCCAAAAGATTTAAATAGTCACAAACCTTTGGGGATGATACCATTTTAACAATAAGACACCAGCGCTAGGTGTGGAAGAGTTGTACATTAGCACACATGAGAGCCCTTCACACGTGGGTGCACATTTTGAGTGATAGCACTAATTGATGAAATACAATGATTACAAGTAAATAATAATGAACATATGAAAATAAATTAAATAATTCTTATTTTTTGTTATTTTTATATTCACTTTTCAATGCATACAATGGTAGAGAG
This sequence comes from Torreya grandis, assembly GCA_037957365.1. NCBI lineage: Eukaryota > Viridiplantae > Streptophyta > Pinopsida > Cupressales > Taxaceae > Torreya > Torreya grandis. Next base: position 1,183,973 of record JARHVA010003080.1, read on the forward strand.
CAAAATCTAGGCTATGCAAGTGTCAATTTCTAGCTTTTCTAAGTGCAAACTAAATAATTTTATTTGTATTTTAATATTATAGATGAATAATTATATTTTAAAAATTTATATTTACTAATGTTTAATTAAATACAATATTATTTTTATATCGTAATAAATAATACTACCAAGTATCTAAATATTCCTTTGCATATGTAAGGTAGAAATAGTTTTTTGTGTTTCTAGGTGGATGCACACTAAGTTTGAATGATTTGTATCAAATTAAAGTGAGTATATAAGTTATTATTTTATTATTTAAAAACTATTTTAAAAAATTTTTTTACTCAAACAATAAAAATCAACACCATGATACTACCCTTTTACATGCCAGAGTTTGGCTAGAGTTTTCTACTTGCTAATGTGCTTATTTGTGTATAAACAAGAGCTCATTTCAAATTGAAAATTGATTATTGTTGAATATATAAGTTATTATTTTTTTAAAGTATTTATCTAGGGTTTGATTCAAATATTTACGCCTTTGAAATAATTTATTGTATGTCTACAAATGATAATTAAACTAACTATTTTTTTAGTGTAAAGATGAGAAGAGAGAAGAATTTATTTTCCTATCTATTTGAATTTTGAACATAGAAATATATTATAATTCAAGAATGGAAAAAATAATAATATAATCTATTGAATATATAAATCAAACTAAAACTAAAAAACCCTAACCTAGTGAAGATGTAGACCAAATAAAAGTAAGAGACGTATTTGTGATGTGGCCTTCAATGTGATATATCCTCCTATTGATCACTAAAATTGCATCACAAGGTTTCAATAGTGTTTAAAAAACACTTCTCATTTTTTGATTCAAAGAATCGACTGCGTGAGTTTCTAGTTTTGATATTCTTGATATATTTGGTGGTGTAGCGGCAAAGCTAATGATTGTTTGACAATTGAAAATGTAAATGGTTGTTAGGAGAAACCATGGTGTTAAAAACTAAGTATATTTAATGTTGATAAAAACCTAAGGCCTAAAGTCTAAGCTATCATGTATATTTACAATGGAAGCTAAACTACAATGAGTTGATAAAAAATGAGCAAAAAGAAGGGAAGGCCAGAGAAGAAAGATGTTGCTGATATTCAATTCATACATTATGATAGATCTTAAATTTCATCCAAAAATGATTTCAAACAAATATATGACATGAAATATCTAAATAACAAATCCTATCACATATCAGGCAAATATCTAAGGATAGTTGAAATAATGTAAATAAGAAACCAAATTAAATTTAAATATTTACTTCTTCAAGAAAATTATATAAGAACATCTACAAGAAATCAAGGAAAATGAACTAAATCTATGCTCTTTCAATCAATCTATCATAAGCACAAATTGACAACTCTGCATTCAAATATACACATCTTGTAACATCCCTATTGGGATCTAACTAGAAATACATATTTAAAAAAAAATAAACACATATATAAAAGTAGACTACATCTTGAGAGTCTAACAAAGATTATAAAAGTATTAATGTGCCAAAATGACAACACAAAATATGGATCTCTAATGTCATGAGAGAATGATAACATAATAGAGAAAGTAATTATAACATTTCAAACTCACTTTAACTAAATACACAATCATCCCTATCAATGTGCATTAAATTATAATTATAAATCTTCATGATTATTTTATAATAACAAGTATAATTTAATACAATATACCAATAAGATACTTGGCTACTGCATAACTTAGTTCCTAAACTTCAAGTATTTGTTGTAATCTAAAGTGTCATCTTGATAATTATTACTATTATGGGGAGGGAGAGCATCATTTGAGTTATTTTCCATGCTAACCATAGACCAACAACCCCTTATACTAATCCCATCAGGGAATGACCCTCCCTTCATGGATGGGTAGATAGTGATGGTGCAAGAATCTAGAGAGACTAACAAGTACCTGTGTGTTGTATGATTCTATACTAAACATGTAGTGTATCATAGAAATATATTCTATTGTAATATATTGCAAAAACATGTGAATCACAGCTATGAAATGATAACGTCTCACTAAACATGCTTTGGTCAAATTTTTTACAAATAGTAATATAAAAATGATCTATATATCTATCAATTTCATACACACCACTTGATCAGACTACGTGTATATAACATTACAATGCTAGTAAGCCAGTGAAGTCCATCTCACTCCTTAATTTATATTAGCAATGTAGATTGGTCAAAAATAATTCAACCACAAAGTTCATCAACTTACATCCTACTAGCACATGCATCATATGACATGATATACAAAGGAGTATTAATAACATACATTTAGTCTATCAAATATATGCATGAATCTTTCATTATCTTCTATCCCATACTAGAAATAATGATTACAAATATACCACCTGATTAAACATTTAATTTAATTCTATAATTCAAACATATATAATTGGTTTCTAGTTATCTACACCTTACGGAAACCCATATTACCATTGTCCAATTTTCTAAGACTTAACTACCAATTTTTCCCAATCAATCATATAAAGTAGTCTCAAATACATGGAAACACAAGCGTTATATAATTAACTATATCTAACAATTCAAGTCATCATTCCCATGGAACACAATAACATACTAACATAACATTTGATAAACTCTCAAATTTTACATGAACACATCCAAAAAGTCTTACAAACTATTATAAAACACACTACCCTCAACAATAATCAACATATATATATATATATATATATATATATATATATATATATATATATATATATATATATATATAGTAAATCCATTAAATGTAGATATAAGTTTAGGTATAATAATTATAGTATGTACCATCTAGGTAAAATATAATTTTATACTATAATACCCTATGATATCCCATACTATCATTGGTTTCCAACTACATCCAAACTTATGATTTCAAGAATCAAGTGACACAATCACCTAATAACAAATAAGTAAGTATGGGGTTATACCACCCAGGTATACCCTAAGTTTAAACTACATAATGACATATAATGAAATATAACTTATAAACACACATCATGATGCACCATTACATGCTAAATATAATCAAATTATGTATACATATTAGATTATCCTCATAATATGTGCCACACACAAGTATTATATATTGAACACACATAAACTAATAGTCAATCAGTTATTTACAAAGAAATGGAAAATCATAAATTTGTTATAACCTTCATTTATATATCTTTTTTTAATTTTATATAAGGTTGTTTTAATAGGATTCTATATTTCAATACCCACAGGACCCTCATGCATATACATTTTGATTGTGTTTATACTTTGCTTATCATAGAAATACTTCTAATATAAAGATATGGTTTACCATAGTTGTTAGAACTTTGATCGGTGACCTGATCGTTATAAATTTTCTCTTCAAAAGACACATTAATGATATAATATAGATATTCATAGAATTTCATATTTTGGTTTGCCTAAGAGTGTTTTTAGCAATATACTAATTGCTCATATATAACACATAATAGTTTCATCAGGTTCATGAACAAATGAATACCCTAAGGCCATGGCAATTACTAACCAAAATTTATTCTTAATCGCTAATGTACATACGAATAAACTCTTTAAAATACATCTTGTATTGATTCATAACTAAAAATATACTCTCTCTTTTATAGAAATATATATGTATGTATGTATATGTAATGGATGTAAGATCAATGATAAGTAAGAATATATTCAAAATCATGAGTCACCTCGAGTGGAAATAATTTGTTTTAAAATCTATTACCTTCATTCAGGTGGTGATTTCATTATTATTATAATTTATAATCAATGAAACCATTATTTCTTGTTGGCTTATATATATATATATATAAATTTTTTTTTCCTAGTCAACATTCTCGCTCACATATTTGAATTATTATAGGTTTTAACATCTCATAAAACCAAAGTTGATCCTGATATAAATAGGTTAAAATCCATTTAGACAAGCCAATAAAATGGTACTTAACCCAATGCCATATTAAGCCATTACCAACCCAAACTCTACCCTTACATTGTCCATTTTACTCAGAGGTCTAATTTATACTTTTTGATCCATCAAGGTTATAATTACAAAGAATAATCTAATAGGAAATGAAAGGTCAATGCTTGATACCCAAGACTAGACTCTTATTATTATTTTTTAAAACCAAAAGACTAGGAAATAATTTATGGTAGCCCCATCTCTCACTCTAACTTTAGCCCTAGCTCTAGCTCTAGTTCTATCCTGTTCATTAGCAATGGCCCATATGCATAGTTAGGGATGCTAACTTAGACAAGTTTTTGAATTACTCATACAAGCCATTATTCTACTTATGTAAGTTACTAAAAATTTTATACAAATAACTAATTTTATTAATAAAGAAATGCTTATACATTGTTTTCTAAGACCCAACAGCTGGAAAATAAAGGAGTGACAATTTAAAACAAACCTAATGAACTATCCGTATAAATATGACTTCAATACCCAAAGGGATTTAATAACATAATTTTCAAAAAAGTTCAAGATTCTAAAAAAAAAATTAGTTCATGCCTTAGAATAATTTTTTTATTTTCTAATCGAACCCTTCAATGAAAGGAAAAATTGACCAAACCCATATCAGCATACTTAGTGTGTAACCTAAAGCATATAATTATTTGTACATAGACTAGTAGATAACATAAATAACATTTATTATGTTTTGAAGCTACATGCCTCTATTATGACCATACAATCTCATTCTCATGTAATCTATGGATAGTAAAGGCATTATAATTTGTTTTTAATAAATTAAATTGGCTAGACAACTAGATCGACACCCAAAGAGAAAAGACTTGACCAAATCATGATGTCATGCTAGAAAAATAACCTTGTAAGATCAAAATTATGATGCCTTACAATATATTTACTGTTTATGGGTTATGTAGGCTATATATTTATAATTTTATTTTTCTTGTCTAAGGATGTTATCATCATCAGACGACATTAATCTTATTGATATAAATATATATGAATATATATTTTGATTATTTATCTAGTTATATATACTTAGATTTCCCCTAACTAAGTCACTAAATATTCCTTATTGAGATTCAACTTGTAGATCACTTTATTTCTAATTATTTCTAAAGGCATAAATATATATAAGAATACTTAAAAAAATAAATTGTATTTTTATACTTAAAAAATAATAGTATTATCTAGTTTTTCCTACAGTGAAGATGAGCATATATAACTAAAGTGATAACATACCATATTATTACTAATGTTTTTTTACTAATCATATACCTTTGTGCCTATTTTATAGCCAATGTTTAGCGATTTGTAGATTTATGAATTATTGTTAAATATCCATTGAAAATATATTTGATCATAATATAGTGATTACAATGTCATATAAATCTTATACTATTTGAACTGCTATAACATACTCTCCAAAATTTACCACTAATATTTTTTGTTACTAACAGTAATTGTCACTCTTTATAAGAATTGGTGTTCATGTGGTATATTAATCACTTACACATTTATACCAATTAAAAAGGAATCTAAGTTTGAGTGAATAATTTATATAGTCTAAAAGATTTAATAGCATATACCCAGACTTATATTTCTCATAATTCACACAAAAATTATCACAAAATTTCAATAATCACCTACTTCCTTGATGGCATCCCTATGGAATTAGATTTATTGCGCTCTCTCCTCAAGTCATGATCCCTTCTTTATAAAATTGTCCCCATTATTCCATAATTGTTTCTCTTAAATATAAAATAGATGCTAATTTCTTTTCTAGAATTTTTTTGGCTTTCTTTTTATTTTTGCTTTTTTATTTTTTTTAGACTTTAATTAATTTATTTATTTAAAAAATTCCATTTTTTTAATGTTTTAATATTAAATATAAATTTCATATTAAACTTAATTTAAAATTAAATTACACTTTATAAATTTAATGATAAAATCATAAATAATAACTTGTATTAAATTTTATCTTTATTAAATTTA